>OU342836.1:1992277-2111845 GCA_910591585.2 Nysson spinosus | reverse complement strand
TTTTCACCGACGAGGTAACTTTTAAATGTTAGATTGAGTTATAGGAGCGTATTTGAAGCACTTTTGCTTAATAAACCACGGCTCTATCTCTTACGGTTGATTTTTAAATAATTTCTAAAACCGTCGTCGGCGACTCTTCACGGTAGCCACTCGGTAGGAAAAAATCTAAGTCCGAACTGAAATTAGTTTCACCGACGAGGTAACTTTTAAATGTTAGATTGAGTTATAGGAGCGTATTTGAAACACTTTTGCTTAATAAACCACGGCTCTATCTCTTACGGTTGATTTTTAAATTAATCAGAAAGTCTTCGTCGGCAGCGCTTCACGGTAGCCTCTCCGTACAGAGACTAAGTCCGAATTGAAAATATTTTCACCGCCGACGTATCTTTTAAATGTTATGTTCAGTTATGGGAGCGTATTTGAAGCACTTTTGCTTAATAAACCACGGCTCTATCTCTTACGGTTGATTTTTAAATAATTTCTAAAATCGTCGTCGGCGACTCTTCACGGTAGCCACTCGGTAAGAAAAAATCTAAGTCCGAACTGAAATTATTTTAACCGACGAGGTAACTTTTAAATGTTAGATTGAGTTATAGGAGCGTATTTGAAGCACTTTTGCTTAATAAACCACCGCTCTATCTCTTACGGTTGATTTTTAAATTAATCAGAAAGTCTTCGTCGGCAGCGCTTCACGGTAGCCTCTCCGTACAGAGACTAAGTCCGAATTGAAAATATTTTCACCGACGAGGTAACTTTTAAATGTTAGATTGAGTTATAGGAGCGTATTTGAAGCACTTTTGCTTAATAAACCACGGCTCTATCTCTTACGGTTGATTTTTAAATTAATCAGAAAATCTTCGTCGGCAGCGCTTCACGGTAGCCTCTCCGTACAGAGACTAAGTCCGAATTGAAAATATTTTCACCGACGACGTATCTTTTAAATGTTATGTTCAGTTATGGGAGCGTATTTGAAGCACTTTTGCTTAATAAACCACGGCTCTATCTCTCACGGTTGATTTTTAAATTAATCAGAAAGTCTTCGTCGGCAGCGCTTCACGGTAGCCTCTCCGTACAGAGACTAAGTCCGAATAGAAAATATTTTCACCGACGACGTATCTTTTAAATGTTATGTTCAGTTATGGGAGCGTATTTGAAGCACTTTTGCTTAATAAACCACGGCTCTATCTCTTACGGTTGATTTTTAAATAATTTCTAAAATCGTCGTCGGCGACTCTTCACGGTAGCCACTCGGTAGGAAAAAATCTAAGTCCGAACTGAAATTATTTTCACCGACGAGGTAACTTTTAAATGTTAGATTGAGTTATAGGAGCGTATTTGAAGCACTTTTGCTTAATAAACCACGGCTCTATCTCTCACGGTTGATTTTTAAATTAATCAGAAAGTCTTCGTCGGCAGCGCTTCACGGTAGCCTCTCCGTACAGAGACTAAGTCCGAATTGAAAATATTTTCACCGACGACGTATCTTTTAAATGTTATGTTCAGTTATGGGAGCGTATTTGAAGCACTTTTGCTTAATAAACCACGGCTCTATCTCTTACGGTTGATTTTTAAATAATTTCTAAAATCGTCGTCGGCGACTCTTCACGGTAGCCACTCGGTAAGAAAAAATCTAAGTCCGAACTGAAATTATTTTAACCGACGAGGTAACTTTTAAATGTTAGATTGAGTTATAGGAGCGTATTTGAAGCACTTTTGCTTAATAAACCACGGCTCTATCTCTTACGGTTGATTTTTAAATTAATCAGAAAATCTTCGTCGGCAGCGCTTCACGGTAGCCTCTCCGTACAGAGACTAAGTCCGAATTGAAAATATTTTCACCGCCGACGTATCTTTTAAATGTTATGTTCAGTTATGGGAGCGTATTTGAAGCACTTTTGCTTAATAAACCACGGCTCTATCTCTTACGGTTGATTTTTAAATAATTTCTAAAATCGTCGTCGGCGACTCTTCACGGTAGCCACTCGGTAAGAAAAAATCTAAGTCCGAATTGAAAATATTTTCACCGACGACGTATCTTTTAAATGTTATGTTCAGATATGGGAGCGTATTTGAAGCACTTTTGCTTAATAAACCACGGCTCTATCTCTCACGGTTGATTTTTAAATTAATCAGAAAGTCTTCGTCGGCAGCGCTTCACGGTAGCCTCTCCGTACAGAGACTAAGTCCGAATAGAAAATATTTTCACCGACGACGTATCTTTTAAATGTTATGTTCAGTTATGGGAGCGTATTTGAAGCACTTTTGCTTAATAAACCACGGCTCTATCTCTTACGGTTGATTTTTAAATAATTTCTAAAATCGTCGTCGGCGACTCTTCACGGTAGCCACTCGGTAGGAAAAAATCTAAGTCCGAACTGAAATTATTTTCACCGACGAGGTAACTTTTAAATGTTAGATTGAGTTATAGGAGCGTATTTGAAGCACTTTTGCTTAATAAACCACGGCTCTATCTCTTACGGTTGATTTTTAAATTAATCAGAAAGTCTTCGTCGGCAGCGCTTCACGGTAGCCTCTCCGTACAGAGACTAAGTCCGAATTGAAAATATTTTCACCGACGACGTATCTTTTAAATGTTAGATTGAGTTATAGGAGCGTATTTGAAGCACTTTTGCTTAATAAACCACGGCTCTATCTCTCACGGTTGATTTTTAAATTAATCAGAAAGTCTTCGTCGGCAGCGCTTCACGGTAGCCTCTCCGTACAGAGACTAAGTCCGAATTGAAAATATTTTCACCGACGACGTATCTTTTAAATGTTATGTTCAGTTATGGGAGCGTATTTGAAGCACTTTTGCTTAATAAACCACGGCTCTATCTCTTACGGTTGATTTTTAAATAATTTCTAAAATCGTCGTCGGCGACTCTTCACGGTAGCCACTCGGTAGGAAAAAATCTAAGTCCGAACTGAAATTATTTTCACCGACGAGGTAACTTTTAAATGTTAGATTGAGTTATAGGAGCGTATTTGAAGCACTTTTGCTTAATAAACCACGGCTCTATCTCTTACGGTTGATTTTTAAATAATTTCTAAAACCGTCGTCGGCGACTCTTCACGGTAGCCACTCGGTAGGAAAAAATCTAAGTCCGAACTGAAATTAGTTTCACCGACGAGGTAACTTTTAAATGTTAGATTGAGTTATAGGAGCGTATTTGAAGCACTTTTGCTTAATAAACCACGGCTCTATCTCTTACGGTTGATTTTTAAATTAATCAGAAAGTCTTCGTCGGCAGCGCTTCACGGTAGCCTCTCCGTACAGAGACTAAGTCCGAATTGAAAATATTTTCACCGCCGACGTATCTTTTAAATGTTATGTTCAGTTATGGGAGCGTATTTGAAGCACTTTTGCTTAATAAACCACGGCTCTATCTCTTACGGTTGATTTTTAAATAATTTCTAAAATCGTCGTCGGCGACTCTTCACGGTAGCCACTCGGTAAGAAAAAATCTAAGTCCGAACTGAAATTATTTTAACCGACGAGGTAACTTTTAAATGTTAGATTGAGTTATAGGAGCGTATTTGAAGCACTTTTGCTTAATAAACCACCGCTCTATCTCTTACGGTTGATTTTTAAATTAATCAGAAAGTCTTCGTCGGCAGCGCTTCACGGTAGCCTCTCCGTACAGAGACTAAGTCCGAATTGAAAATATTTTCACCGACGAGGTAACTTTTAAATGTTAGATTGAGTTATAGGAGCGTATTTGAAGCACTTTTGCTTAATAAACCACGGCTCTATCTCTTACGGTTGATTTTTAAATTAATCAGAAAATCTTCGTCGGCAGCGCTTCACGGTAGCCTCTCCGTACAGAGACTAAGTCCGAATTGAAAATATTTTCACCGACGACGTATCTTTTAAATGTTATGTTCAGTTATGGGAGCGTATTTGAAGCACTTTTGCTTAATAAACCACGGCTCTATCTCTCACGGTTGATTTTTAAATTAATCAGAAAGTCTTCGTCGGCAGCGCTTCACGGTAGCCTCTCCGTACAGAGACTAAGTCCGAATAGAAAATATTTTCACCGACGACGTATCTTTTAAATGTTATGTTCAGTTATGGGAGCGTATTTGAAGCACTTTTGCTTAATAAACCACGGCTCTATCTCTTACGGTTGATTTTTAAATAATTTCTAAAATCGTCGTCGGCGACTCTTCACGGTAGCCACTCGGTAGGAAAAAATCTAAGTCCGAACTGAAATTATTTTCACCGACGAGGTAACTTTTAAATGTTAGATTGAGTTATAGGAGCGTATTTGAAGCACTTTTGCTTAATAAACCACGGCTCTATCTCTTACGGTTGATTTTTAAATTAATCAGAAAGTCTTCGTCGGCAGCGCTTCACGGTAGCCTCTCCGTACAGAGACTAAGTCCGAATTGAAAATATTTTCACCGCCGACGTATCTTTTAAATGTTATGTTCAGTTATGGGAGCGTATTTGAAGCACTTTTGCTTAATAAACCACGGCTCTATCTCTTACGGTTGATTTTTAAATAATTTCTAAAATCGTCGTCGGCGACTCTTCACGGTAGCCACTCGGTAGGAAAAAATCTAAGTCCGAACTGAAATTATTTTCACCGACGAGGTAACTTTTAAATGTTAGATTGAGTTATAGGAGCGTATTTGAAGCACTTTTGCTTAATAAACCACGGCTCTATCTCTCACGGTTGATTTTTAAATTAATCAGAAAGTCTTCGTCGGCAGCGCTTCACGGTAGCCTCTCCGTACAGAGACTAAGTCCGAATTGAAAATATTTTCACCGCCGACGTATCTTTTAAATGTTATGTTCAGTTATGGGAGCGTATTTGAAGCACTTTTGCTTAATAAACCACGGCTCTATCTCTTACGGTTGATTTTTAAATAATTTCTAAAATTGTCGTCGGCGACTCTTCACGGTAGCCACTCGGTAGGAAAAAATCTAAGTCCGAACTGAAATTATTTTCACCGACGAGGTAACTTTTAAATGTTAGATTGAGTTATAGGAGCGTATTTGAAGCACTTTTGCTTAATAAACCACGGCTCTATCTCTCACGGTTGATTTTTAAATTAATCAGAAAGTCTTCGTCGGCAGCGCTTCACGGTAGCCTCTCCGTACAGAGACTAAGTCCGAATTGAAAATATTTTCACCGACGACGTATCTTTTAAATGTTATGTTCAGTTATGGGAGCGTATTTGAAGCACTTTTGCTTAATAAACCACGGCTCTATCTCTTACGGTTGATTTTTAAATAATTTCTAAAATTGTCGTCGGCGACTCTTCACGGTAGCCACTCGGTAGGAAAAAATCTAAGTCCGAACTGAAATTATTTTCACCGACGAGGTAACTTTTAAATGTTAGATTGAGTTATAGGAGCGTATTTGAAGCACTTTTGCTTAATAAACCACGGCTCTATCTCTTACGGTTGATTTTTAAATTAATCAGAAAATCTTCGTCGGCAGCGCTTCACGGTAGCCTCTCCGTACAGAGACTAAGTCCGAATTGAAAATATTTTCACCGACGACGTATCTTTTAAATGTTATGTTCAGTTATGGGAGCGTATTTGAAGCACTTTTGCTTAATAAACCACGGCTCTATCTCTTACGGTTGATTTTTAAATAATTTCTAAAATCGTCGTCGGCGACTCTTCACGGTAGCCACTCGGTAGGAAAAAATCTAAGTCCGAACTGAAATTATTTTCACCGACGAGGTAACTTTTAAATGTTAGATTGAGTTATAGGAGCGTATTTGAAGCACTTTTGCTTAATAAACCACGGCTCTATCTCTTACGGTTGATTTTTAAATAATTTCTAAAATCGTCGTCGGCGACTCTTCACGGTAGCCACTCGGTAGGAAAAAATCTAAGTCCGAACTGAAATTATTTTCACAGACGAGGTGACTTTTAAATGTTAGATTGAGTTATAGGAGCGTATTTGAAGCACTTTTGCTTACTAAACCGCGGCTCTATCTCTTACGGTTGATTTTTAAATTAATCAGAAAGTCTTCGTCGGCAGCGCTTCTCGGTAGCCTCTCCGTACAGAGCCTAAGTCCGAATTGAAAATATTTTCACCGACGACGTATCTTTTAAATGTTATGTTCAGTTATGGGAGCGTATTTGAAGCACTTTTGCTTAATAAACCACGGCTCTATCTCTTACGGTTGATTTTTAAATAATTTCTAAAATCGTCGTCGGCGACTCTTCACGGTAGCCACTCGGTAGGAAAAAATCTAAGTCCGAACTGAAATTATTTTCACAGACGAGGTAACTTTTAAATGTTAGATTGAGTTATAGGAGCGTATTTGAAGCACTTTTGCTTAATAAACCACGGCTCTATCTCTTACGGTTGATTTTTAAATTAATCAGAAAGTCTTCGTCGGCAGCGCTTCACGGTAGCCTCTCCGTACAGAGACTAAGTCCGAATTGAAAATATTTTCACCGACGACGTATCTTTTAAATGTTATGTTCAGTTATGGGAGCGTATTTGAAGCACTTTTGCTTAATAAACCACGGCTCTATCTCTCACGGTTGATTTTTAAATTAATCAGAAAGTCTTCGTCGGCAGCGCTTCACGGTAGCCTCTCCGTACAGAGACTAAGTCCGAATTGAAAATATTTTCACCGACGACGTATCTTTTAAATGTTATGTTCAGTTATGGGAGCGTATTTGAAGCACTTTTGCTTAATAAACCACGGCTCTATCTCTTACGGTTGATTTTTAAATAATTTCTAAAATCGTCGTCGGCGACTCTTCACGGTAGCCACTCGGTAGGAAAAAATCTAAGTCCGAACTGAAATTATTTTCACCGACGAGGTAACTTTTAAATGTTAGATTGAGTTATAGGAGCGTATTTGAAGCACTTTTGCTTAATAAACCACGGCTCTATCTCTTACGGTTGATTTTTAAATTAATCAGAAAGTCTTCGTCGGCAGCGCTTCACGGTAGCCTCTCCGTACAGAGACTAAGTCCGAATTGAAAATATTTTCACCGACGACGTATCTTTTAAATGTTATGTTCAGTTATGGGAGCGTATTTGAAGCACTTTTGCTTAATAAACCACGGCTCTATCTCTCACGGTTGATTTTTAAATTAATCAGAAAGTCTTCGTCGGCAGCGCTTCACGGTAGCCTCTCCGTACAGAGACTAAGTCCGAATTGAAAATATTTTCACCGACGACGTATCTTTTAAATGTTATGTTCAGTTATGGGAGCGTATTTGAAGCACTTTTGCTTAATAAACCACGGCTCTATCTCTTACGGTTGATTTTTAAATAATTTCTAAAATCGTCGTCGGCGACTCTTCACGGTAGCCACTCGGTAGGAAAAAATCTAAGTCCGAACTGAAATTATTTTCACCGACGAGGTAACTTTTAAATGTTAGATTGAGTTATAGGAGCGTATTTGAAGCACTTTTGCTTAATAAACCACGGCTCTATCTCTTACGGTTGATTTTTAAATTAATCAGAAAGTCTTCGTCGGCAGCGCTTCACGGTAGCCTCTCCGTACAGAGACTAAGTCCGAATTGAAAATATTTTCACCGCCGACGTATCTTTTAAATGTTATGTTCAGTTATGGGAGCGTATTTGAAGCACTTTTGCTTAATAAACCACGGCTCTATCTCTTACGGTTGATTTTTAAATAATTTCTAAAATTGTCGTCGGCGACTCTTCACGGTAGCCACTCGGTAGGAAAAAATCTAAGTCCGAACTGAAATTATTTTCACCGACCAGGTAACTTTTAAATGTTAGATTGAGTTATAGGAGCGTATTTGAAGCACTTTTGCTTAATAAACCACGGCTCTATCTCTCACGGTTGATTTTTAAATTAATCAGAAAGTCTTCGTCGGCAGCGCTTCACGGTAGCCTCTCCGTACAGAGACTAAGTCCGAATTGAAAATATTTTCACCGACGACGTATCTTTTAAATGTTATGTTCAGTTATGGGAGCGTATTTGAAGCACTTTTGCTTAATAAACCACGGCTCTATCTCTTACGGTTGATTTTTAAATAATTTCTAAAATTGTCGTCGGCGACTCTTCACGGTAGCCACTCGGTAGGAAAAAATCTAAGTCCGAACTGAAATTATTTTCACCGACGAGGTAACTTTTAAATGTTAGATTGAGTTATAGGAGCGTATTTGAAGCACTTTTGCTTAATAAACCACGGCTCTATCTCTTACGGTTGATTTTTAAATTAATCAGAAAATCTTCGTCGGCAGCGCTTCACGGTAGCCTCTCCGTACAGAGACTAAGTCCGAATTGAAAATATTTTCACCGACGACGTATCTTTTAAATGTTATGTTCAGTTATGGGAGCGTATTTGAAGCACTTTTGCTTAATAAACCACGGCTCTATCTCTTACGGTTGATTTTTAAATAATTTCTAAAATCGTCGTCGGCGACTCTTCACGGTAGCCACTCGGTAGGAAAAAATCTAAGTCCGAACTGAAATTATTTTCACCGACGAGGTACCTTTTAAATGTTAGATTGAGTTATAGGAGCGTATTTGAAGCACTTTTGCTTAATAAACCACGGCTCTATCTCTTACGGTTGATTTTTAAATAATTTCTAAAATCGTCGTCGGCGACTCTTCACGGTAGCCACTCGGTAGGAAAAAATCTAAGTCCGAACTGAAATTATTTTCACCGACGAGGTAACTTTTAAATGTTAGATTGAGTTATAGGAGCGTATTTGAAGCACTTTTGCTTAATAAACCACGGCTCTATCTCTTACGGTTGATTTTTAAATAATTTCTAAAATCGTCGTCGGCGACTCTTCACGGTAGCCACTCGGTAGGAAAAAATCTAAGTCCGAACTGAAATTATTTTCACAGACGAGGTGACTTTTAAATGTTAGATTGAGTTATAGGAGCGTATTTGAAGCACTTTTGCTTACTAAACCGCGGCTCTATCTCTTACGGTTGATTTTTAAATTAATCAGAAAGTCTTCGTCGGCAGCGCTTCTCGGTAGCCTCTCCGTACAGAGCCTAAGTCCGAATTGAAAATATTTTCACCGACGACGTATCTTTTAAATGTTATGTTCAGTTATGGGAGCGTATTTGAAGCACTTTTGCTTAATAAACCACGGCTCTATCTCTTACGGTTGATTTTTAAATAATTTCTAAAATCGTCGTCGGCGACTCTTCACGGTAGCCACTCGGTAGGAAAAAATCTAAGTCCGAACTGAAATTATTTTCACAGACGAGGTAACTTTTAAATGTTAGATTGAGTTATAGGAGCGTATTTGAAGCACTTTTGCTTAATAAACCACGGCTCTATCTCTTACGGTTGATTTTTAAATTAATCAGAAAGTCTTCGTCGGCAGCGCTTCACGGTAGCCTCTCCGTACAGAGACTAAGTCCGAATTGAAAATATTTTCACCGACGACGTATCTTTTAAATGTTATGTTCAGTTATGGGAGCGTATTTGAAGCACTTTTGCTTAATAAACCACGGCTCTATCTCTTACGGTTGATTTTTAAATAATTTCTAAAATCGTCGTCGGCGACTCTTCACGGTAGCCACTCGGTAGGAAAAAATCTAAGTCCGAACTGAAATTATTTTCACCGACGAGGTAACTTTTAAATGTTAGATTGAGTTATAGGAGCGTATTTGAAGCACTTTTGCTTAATAAACCACGGCTCTATCTCTTACGGTTGATTTTTAAATTAATCAGAAAGTCTTCGTCGGCAGCGCTTCACGGTAGCCTCTCCGTACAGAGACTAAGTCCGAATTGAAAATATTTTCACCGACGACGTATCTTTTAAATGTTATGTTCAGTTATGGGAGCGTATTTGAAGCACTTTTGCTTAATAAACCACGGCTCTATCTCTTACGGTTGATTTTTAAATAATTTCTAAAATCGTCGTCGGCGACTCTTCACGGTAGCCACTCGGTAGGAAAAAATCTAAGTCCGAACTGAAATTATTTTCACAGACGAGGTAACTTTTAAATGTTAGATTGAGTTATAGGAGCGTATTTGAAGCACTTTTGCTTAATAAACCACGGCTCTATCTCTTACGGTTGATTTTTAAATTAATCAGAAAGTCTTCGTCGGCAGCGCTTCACGGTAGCCTCTCCGTACAGAGACTAAGTCCGAATTGAAAATATTTTCACCGACGACGTATCTTTTAAATGTTATGTTCAGTTATGGGAGCGTATTTGAAGCACTTTTGCTTAATAAACCACGGCTCTATCTCTTACGGTTGATTTTTAAATAATTTCTAAAATCGTCGTCGGCGACTCTTCACGGTAGCCACTCGGTAGGAAAAAATCTAAGTCCGAACTGAAATTATTAGGTGCCCAACTAAGTTCGTGCGGTTTTTCCCGCGCGGACCACTTTATTGCTCCTAGAGCCAATGTTTTTATTGCTTTACCTGATTTACCTTTGGGAGGTGTTAGAGGAAGTCAAAATGAGTCAGTATGTAGAAAAAAATCGTAGTGTACACTTCATTTTCGTCTATAATATTACTTCCAAAACGACCGTGTCTAACGCCGTAATTCGCGCATATTTGCTTTATGAGTTCAAACTCGGAGCCAAGGCTGCGCAAGCGGCCAGAAAAATTTGTGTGGCCTTTGGGGACTGTGTATTAAGTAATCGCACTGCGCAAAAGTGGTTTCAAGAGTTTAAAAGTGGTAATGAAAGCCTCGAAGATGAGCAACGCGACGGACGGCCGATTCTTATGAATAATCGAGTTTTGCAAGTGGATATTGAGACAGATCCCAAAATCTCGTGCAAAATGCTTGCAGTCAAGCATGGTATGTCTGAAGAAACGATTAGGAAACATCTACACACTGTAGGTAAAGTGTATCGTGTAGGAAGGTGGGTACCGCACGAACTTACCGAGAGCCAGAGGTGCCAAAGGGTAGCGGCTTGCGTTTCCCTACTCTCACGGTTCCAAAACGTTCCGTTTTTGAATCTTATTCTTACTTGTGATGAAAAATGAGATGAAATGGGTCACATACACAAATAAGAAGCGACCTTCCCACTGGTTAACACCTGGGGAACCTACTCCATCCACTGCAAAACCGGCCCTTCACCAACAGAAGATTTTGTTATGTGTATGGTGGACAACAGCCGGAATTGTTCATTTCGAATATTTACAAAAAGGCCAAATGATCACCGCGGACCTGTACTCTGCTCAGCTTAAAAAAGTACAGGAGGAATTGAAGAAAAAACAACCGGGACTTGTAAATCGGAGAGGTGTACTCTTGCTGCAGAACAACGCCAGACCACACGTTGCGAATAAGACCCGAGAAACAATTTGCAACCTCGGATGGGAAACTTTAATTCATCCTCCATATTCATCGGACCTTTCCCCAACAGATTACCACCTTGTTTTTGCATTACAAAATTATATAACGAATAGGAACTTCATAAACGGAGAGCAAGTAAAGAGGACAGTGTCTGAGTTTTTCAATAATAAAAGCGTAGATTTTTATAAAAATGGGATTTTGAAACTTGTGTCACGTTGGGAAAGGGTCATAGAATATGGAGGAGATTATTTACCAGATTAAAAGTTACTCATTCGGTACCAAATTTCGTCTCGTTTTTGGACAACGAAAAGCGCACGAACTTAGTTGGGCACCTAATATTTTCACCGACGAGGTAACTTTTAAATGTTAGATTGAGTTATAGGAGCGTATTTGAAGCACTTTTGCTTAATAAACCACGGCTCTATCTCTTACGGTTGATTTTTAAATTAATCAGAAAGTCTTCGTCGGCAGCGCTTCACGGTAGCCTCTCCGTACAGAGACTAAGTCCGAATTGAAAATATTTTCACCGACGACGTATCTTTTAAATGTTATGTTCAGTTATGGGAGCGTATTTGAAGCACTTTTGCTTAATAAACCACGGCTCTATCTCTTACGGTTGATTTTTAAATAATTTCTAAAATCGTCGTCGGCGACTCTTCACGGTAGCCACTCGGTAGGAAAAAATCAAAGTCCGAACTGAAATTATTTTCACCGACGAGGTAACTTTTAAATGTTAGATTGAGTTATAGGAGCGTATTTGAAGCACTTTTGCTTAATAAACCACGGCTCTATCTCTTACGGTTGATTTTTAAATTAATCAGAAAGTCTTCGTCGGCAGCGCTTCACGGTAGCCTCTCCGTACAGAGACTAAGTCCGAATTGAAAATATTTTCACCGACGACGTATCTTTTAAATGTTATGTTCAGTTATGGGAGCGTATTTGAAGCACTTTTGCTTAATAAACCACGGCTCTATCTCTTACGGTTGATTTTTAAATAATTTCTAAAATCGTCGTCGGCGACTCTTCACGGTAGCCACTCGGTAGGAAAAAATCTAAGTCCGAACTGAAATTATTTTCACCGACGAGGTAACTTGTAAATGTTAGATTGAGTTATAGGAGCGTATTTGAAGCACTTTTGCTTAATAAACCACGGCTCTATCTCTTACGGTTGATTTTTATATAATTTCTAAAATCGTCGTCGGCGACTCTTCACGGTAGCCACTCGGTAGGAAAAAATCTAAGTCCGAACTGAAATTATTTTCACCGACGAGGTAACTTTTAAATGTTAGATTGAGTTATAGGAGCGTATTTGAAGCACTTTTGCTTAATAAACCACGGCTCTATCTCTCACGGTTGATTTTTAAATTAATCAGAAAGTCTTCGTCGGCAGCGCTTCACGGTAGCCTCTCCGTACAGAGACTAAGTCCGAATTGAAAATATTTTCACCGACGACGTATCTTTTAAATGTTATGTTCAGTTATGGGAGCGTATTTGAAGCACTTTTGCTTAATAAACCACGGCTCTATCTCTTACGGTTGATTTTTAAATAATTTCTAAAATCGTCGTCGGCGACTCTTCACGGTAGCCACTCGGTAGGAAAAAATCTAAGTCCGAACTGAAATTATTTTCACCGACGAGGTAACTTTTAAATGTTAGATTGAGTTATAGGAGCGTATTTGAAGCACTTTTGCTTAATAAACCACGGCTCTATCTCTCACGGTTGATTTTTAAATTAATCAGAAAGTCTTCGTCGGCAGCGCTTCACGGTAGCCTCTCCGTACAGAGACTAAGTCCGAATTGAAAATATTTTCACCGACGACGTATCTTTTAAATGTTATGTTCAGTTATGGGAGCGTATTTGAAGCACTTTTGCTTAATAAACCACGGCTCTATCTCTTACGGTTGATTTTTAAATAATTTCTAAAATTGTCGTCGGCGACTCTTCACGGTAGCCACTCGGTAGGAAAAAATCTAAGTCCGAACTGAAATTATTTTCACCGACGAGGTAACTTTTAAATGTTAGATTGAGTTATAGGAGCGTATTTGAAGCACTTTTGCTTAATAAACCACGGCTCTATCTCTTACGGTTGATTTTTAAATTAATCAGAAAGTCTTCGTCGGCAGCGCTTCACGGTAGCCTCTCCGTACAGAGACTAAGTCCGAATTGAAAATATTTTCACCGACGACGTATCTTTTAAATGTTATGTTCAGTTATGGGAGCGTATTTGAAGCACTTTTGCTTAATAAACCACGGCTCTATCTCTTACGGTTGATTTTTAAATAATTTCTAAAATCGTCGTCGGCGACTCTTCACGGTAGCCACTCGGTAGGAAAAAATCTAAGTCCGAACTGAAATTATTTTCACCGACGAGGTAACTTTTAAATGTTAGATTGAGTTATAGGAGCGTATTTGAAGCACTTTTGCTTAATAAACCACGGCTCTATCTCTTACGGTTGATTTTTAAATTAATCAGAAAGTCTTCGTCGGCAGCGCTTCACGGTAGCCTCTCCGTACAGAGACTAAGTCCGAATTGAAAATATTTTCACCGACGACGTATCTTTTAAATGTTATGTTCAGTTATGGGAGCGTATTTGAAGCACTTTTGCTTAATAAACCACGGCTCTATCTCTTACGGTTGATTTTTAAATAATTTCTAAAATCGTCGTCGGCGACTCTTCACGGTAGCCACTCGGTAGGAAAAAATCTAAGTCCGAACTGAAATTATTTTCACCGACGAGGTAACTTTTAAATGTTAGATTGAGTTATAGGAGCGTATTTGAAGCACTTTTGCTTAATAAACCACGGCTCTATCTCTTACGGTTGATTTTTAAATTAATCAGAAAGTCTTCGTCGGCAGCGCTTCACGGTAGCCTCTCCGTACAGAGACTAAGTCCGAATTGAAAATATTTTCACCGACGACGTATCTTTTAAATGTTATGTTCAGTTATGGGAGCGTATTTGAAGCACTTTTGCTTAATAAACCACGGCTCTATCTCTTACGGTTGATTTTTAAATAATTTCTAAAATCGTCGTCGGCGACTCTTCACGGTAGCCACTCGGTAGGAAAAAATCTAAGTCCGAACTGAAATTATTTTCACCGACGAGGTAACTTGTAAATGTTAGATTGAGTTATAGGAGCGTATTTGAAGCACTTTTGCTTAATAAACCACGGCTCTATCTCTTACGGTTGATTTTTATATAATTTCTAAAATCGTCGTCGGCGACTCTTCACGGTAGCCACTCGGTAGGAAAAAATCTAAGTCCCAACTGAAATTATTTTCACCGACGAGGTAACTTTTAAATGTTAGATTGAGTTATAGGAGCGTATTTGAAGCACTTTTGCTTAATAAACCACGGCTCTATCTCTTACGGTTGATTTTTCAATTAATCAGAAAGTCTTCGTCGGCAGCGCTTCACGGTAGCCTCTCCGTACAGAGACTAAGTCCGAATTGAAAATATTTTCACCGACGACGTATCTTTTAAATGTTATGTTCAGTTATGGGAGCGTATTTGAAGCACTTTTGCTTAATAAACCACGGCTCTATCTCTTACGGTTGATTTTTAAATAATTTCTAAAATCGTCGTCGGCGACTCTTCACGGTAGCCACTCGGTAGGAAAAAATCTAAGTCCGAACTGAAATTATTTTCACCGACGGGGTAGCTTTTAAATGTTAGATTGAGTTATAGGAGCGTATTTGAAGCACTTTTGCTTAATAAACCACGGCTCTATCTCTTACGGTTGATTTTTCAATTAATCAGAAAGTCTTCGTCGGCAGCGCTTCACGGTAGCCTCTCCGTACAGAGACTAAGTCCGAATTGAAAATATTTTCACCGACGACGTATCTTTTAAATGTTATGTTCAGTTATGGGAGCGTATTTGAAGCACTTTTGCTTAATAAACCACGGCTCTATCTCTTACGGTTGATTTTTAAATAATTTCTAAAATCGTCGTCGGCGACTCTTCACGGTAGCCACTCGGTAGGAAAAAATCTAAGTCCGAACTGAAATTATTTTCACCGACGAGGTAACTTTTAAATGTTAGATTGAGTTATAGGAGCGTATTTGAAGCACTTTTGCTTAATAAACCACGGCTCTATCTCTTACGGTTGATTTTTAAATTAATCAGAAAGTCTTCGTCGGCAGCGCTTCACGGTAGCCTCTCCGTACAGAGACTAAGTCCGAATTGAAAATATTTTCACCGACGACGTATCTTTTAAATGTTATGTTCAGTTATGGGAGCCTATTTGAAGCACTTTTGCTTAATAAACCACGGCTCTATCTCTTACGGTTGATTTTTAAATAATTTCTAAAATCGTCGTCGGCGACTCTTCACGGTAGCCACTCGGTAGGAAAAAATCTAAGTCCGAACTGAAATTATTTTCACCGACGAGGTAACTTTTAAATGTTAGATTGAGTTATAGGAGCGTATTTGAAGCACTTTTGCTTAATAAACCACGGCTCTATCTCTTACGGTTGATTTTTAAATTAATCAGAAAGTCTTCGTCGGCAGCGCTTCACGGTAGCCTCTCCGTACAGAGACTAAGTCCGAATTGAAAATATTTTCACCGACGACGTATCTTTTAAATGTTATGTTCAGTTATGGGAGCGTATTTGAAGCACTTTTGCTTAATAAACCACGGCTCTATCTCTTACGGTTGATTTTTAAATAATTTCTAAAATCGTCGTCGGCGACTCTTCACGGTAGCCACTCGGTAGGAAAAAATCTAAGTCCGAACTGAAATTATTTTCACCGACGAGGTAACTTGTAAATGTTAGATTGAGTTATAGGAGCGTATTTGAAGCACTTTTGCTTAATAAACCACGGCTCTATCTCTTACGGTTGATTTTTATATAATTTCTAAAATCGTCGTCGGCGACTCTTCACGGTAGCCACTCGGTAGGAAAAAATCTAAGTCCCAACTGAAATTATTTTCACCGACGAGGTAACTTTTAAATGTTAGATTGAGTTATAGGAGCGTATTTGAAGCACTTTTGCTTAATAAACCACGGCTCTATCTCTTACGGTTGATTTTTCAATTAATCAGAAAGTCTTCGTCGGCAGCGCTTCACGGTAGCCTCTCCGTACAGAGACTAAGTCCGAATTGAAAATATTTTCACCGACGACGTATCTTTTAAATGTTATGTTCAGTTATGGGAGCGTATTTGAAGCACTTTTGCTTAATAAACCACGGCTCTATCTCTTACGGTTGATTTTTAAATAATTTCTAAAATCGTCGTCGGCGACTCTTCACGGTAGCCACTCGGTAGGAAAAAATCTAAGTCCGAACTGAAATTATTTTCACCGACGGGGTAGCTTTTAAATGTTAGATTGAGTTATAGGAGCGTATTTGAAGCACTTTTGCTTAATAAACCACGGCTCTATCTCTTACGGTTGATTTTTCAATTAATCAGAAAGTCTTCGTCGGCAGCGCTTCACGGTAGCCTCTCCGTACAGAGACTAAGTCCGAATTGAAAATATTTTCACCGACGACGTATCTTTTAAATGTTATGTTCAGTTATGGGAGCGTATTTGAAGCACTTTTGCTTAATAAACCACGGCTCTATCTCTTACGGTTGATTTTTAAATAATTTCTAAAATTGTCGTCGGCGACTCTTCACGGTAGCCACTCGGTAGGAAAAAATCTAAGTCCGAACTGAAATTATTTTCACCGACGAGGTAACTTTTAAATGTTAGATTGAGTTATAGGAGCGTATTTGAAGCACTTTTGCTTAATAAACCACGGCTCTATCTCTTACGGTTGATTTTTAAATTAATCAGAAAGTCTTCGTCGGCAGCGCTTCACGGTAGCCTCTCCGTACAGAGACTAAGTCCGAATTGAAAATATTTTCACCGACGACGTATCTTTTAAATGTTATGTTCAGTTATGGGAGCGTATTTGAAGTACTTTTGCTTAATAAACCACGGCTCTATCTCTTACGGTTGATTTTTAAATAATTTCTAAAATCGTCGTCGGCGACTCTTCACGGTAGCCACTCGGTAGGAAAAAATCTAAGTCCGAACTGAAATTATTTTCACCGACGAGGTAACTTTTAAATGTTAGATTGAGTTATAGGAGCGTATTTGAAGCACTTTTGCTTAATAAACCACGGCTCTATCTCTTACGGTTGATTTTTAAATTAATCAGAAAGTCTTCGTCGGCAGCGCTTCACGGTAGCCTCTCCGTACAGAGACTAAGTCCGAATTGAAAATATTTTCACCGACGACGTATCTTTTAAATGTTATGTTCAGTTATGGGAGCGTATTTGAAGCACTTTTGCTTAATAAACCACGGCTCTATCTCTTACGGTTGATTTTTAAATAATTTCTAAAATCGTCGTCGGCGACTCTTCACGGTAGCCACTCGGTAGGAAAAAATCTAAGTCCGAACTGAAATTATTTTCACCGACGGGGTAGCTTTTAAATGTTAGATTGAGTTATAGGAGCGTATTTGAAGCACTTTTGCTTAATAAACCACGGCTCTATCTCTTACGGTTGATTTTTCAATTAATCAGAAAGTCTTCGTCGGCAGCGCTTCACGGTAGCCTCTCCGTACAGAGACTAAGTCCGAATTGAAAATATTTTCACCGACGACGTATCTTTTAAATGTTATGTTCAGTTATGGGAGCGTATTTGAAGCACTTTTGCTTAATAAACCACGGCTCTATCTCTTACGGTTGATTTTTAAATAATTTCTAAAATCGTCGTCGGCGACTCTTCACGGTAGCCACTCGGTAGGAAAAAATCTAAGTCCGAACTCAAATTATTTTCACGGACGAGGTAACTTTTAAATGTTAGATTGAGTTATAGGAGCGTATTTGAAGCACTTTTGCTTAATAAACCACGGCTCTATCTCTCACGGTTGATTTTTAAATTAATCAGAAAGTCTTCGTCGGCAGCGCTTCACGGTAGCCTCTCCGTACAGAGACTAAGTCCGAATTGAAAATATTTTCACCGACGACGTATCTTTTAAATGTTATGTTCAGTTATGGGAGCGTATTTGAAGCACTTTTGCTTAATAAACCACGGCTCTATCTCTTACGGTTGATTTTTAAATAATTTCTAAAATTGTCGTCGGCGACTCTTCACGGTAGCCACTCGGTAGGAAAAAATCTAAGTCCGAACTGAAATTATTTTCACCGACGAGGTAACTTTTAAATGTTAGATTGAGTTATAGCAGCGTATTTGAAGCACTTTTGCTTAATAAACCACGGCTCTATCTCTTACGGTTGATTTTTAAATTAATCAGAAAGTCTTCGTCGGCAGCGCTTCACGGTAGCCTCTCCGTACAGAGACTAAGTCCGAATTGAAAATATTTTCACCGACGACGTATCTTTTAAATGTTATGTTCAGTTATGGGAGCGTATTTGAAGCACTTTTGCTTAATAAACCACGGCTCTATCTCTTACGGTTGATTTTTAAATAATTTCTAAAATCGTCGTCGGCGACTCTTCACGGTAGCCACTCGGTAGGAAAAAATCTAAGTCCGAACTGAAATTATTTTCACCGACGAGGTAACTTTTAAATGTTAGATTGAGTTATAGGAGCGTATTTGAAGCACTTTTGCTTAATAAACCACGGCTCTATCTCTTACGGTTGATTTTTAAATTAATCAGAAAGTCTTCGTCGGCAGCGCTTCACGGTAGCCTCTCCGTACAGAGACTAAGTCCGAATTGAAAATATTTTCACCGACGACGTATCTTTTAAATGTTATGTTCAGTTATGGGAGCGTATTTGAAGCACTTTTGCTTAATAAACCACGGCTCTATCTCTTACGGTTGATTTTTAAATAATTTCTAAAATCGTCGTCGGCGACTCTTCACGGTAGCCACTCGGTAGGAAAAAATCTAAGTCCGAACTGAAATTATTTTCACCGACTAGGTAACTTTTAAATGTTAGATTGAGTTATAGGAGCGTATTTGAAGCACTTTTGCTTAATAAACCACGGCTCTATCTCTTACGGTTGATTTTTAAATAATTTCTAAAATCATCGTCGGCGACTCTTCACGGTAGCCACTCGGTAGGAAAAAATCTAAGTCCGAACTGAAATTATTTTCACCGACGGGGTAGCTTTTAAATGTTAGATTGAGTTATAGGAGCGTATTTGAAGCACTTTTGCTTAATAAACCACGGCTCTATCTCTTACGGTTGATTTTTAAATTAATCAGAAAGTCTTCGTCGGCAGCGCTTCACGGTAGCCTCTCCGTACAGAGACTAAGTCCGAATTGAAAATATTTTCACCGACGACGTATCTTTTAAATGTTATGTTCAGTTATGGGAGCGTATTTGAAGCACTTTTGCTTAATAAACCACGGCTCTATCTCTTACGGTTGATTTTTAAATAATTTCTAAAATCGTCGTCGGCGACTCTTCACGGTAGCCACTCGGTAGGAAAAAATCTAAGTCCGAACTCAAATTATTTTCACGGACGAGGTAACTTTTAAATGTTAGATTGAGTTATAGGAGCGTATTTGAAGCACTTTTGCTTAATAAACCACGGCTCTATCTCTCACGGTTGATTTTTAAATTAATCAGAAAGTCTTCGTCGGCAGCGCTTCACGGTAGCCTCTCCGTACAGAGACTAAGTCCGAATTGAAAATATTTTCACCGACGACGTATCTTTTAAATGTTATGTTCAGTTATGGGAGCGTATTTGAAGCACTTTTGCTTAATAAACCACGGCTCTATCTCTTACGGTTGATTTTTAAATAATTTCTAAAATTGTCGTCGGCGACTCTTCACGGTAGCCACTCGGTAGGAAAAAATCTAAGTCCGAACTGAAATTATTTTCACCGACGAGGTAACTTTTAAATGTTAGATTGAGTTATAGCAGCGTATTTGAAGCACTTTTGCTTAATAAACCACGGCTCTATCTCTTACGGTTGATTTTTAAATTAATCAGAAAGTCTTCGTCGGCAGCGCTTCACGGTAGCCTCTCCGTACAGAGACTAAGTCCGAATTGAAAATATTTTCACCGACGACGTATCTTTTAAATGTTATGTTCAGTTATGGGAGCGTATTTGAAGCACTTTTGCTTAATAAACCACGGCTCTATCTCTTACGGTTGATTTTTAAATAATTTCTAAAATCGTCGTCGGCGACTCTTCACGGTAGCCACTCGGTAGGAAAAAATCTAAGTCCGAACTGAAATTATTTTCACCGACGAGGTAACTTTTAAATGTTAGATTGAGTTATAGGAGCGTATTTGAAGCACTTTTGCTTAATAAACCACGGCTCTATCTCTTACGGTTGATTTTTAAATTAATCAGAAAGTCTTCGTCGGCAGCGCTTCACGGTAGCCTCTCCGTACAGAGACTAAGTCCGAATTGAAAATATTTTCACCGACGACGTATCTTTTAAATGTTATGTTCAGTTATGGGAGCGTATTTGAAGCACTTTTGCTTAATAAACCACGGCTCTATCTCTTACGGTTGATTTTTAAATAATTTCTAAAATCGTCGTCGGCGACTCTTCACGGTAGCCACTCGGTAGGAAAAAATCTAAGTCCGAACTGAAATTATTTTCACCGACGAGGTAACTTTTAAATGTTAGATTGAGTTATAGGAGCGTATTTGAAGCACTTTTGCTTAATAAACCACGGCTCTATCTCTTACGGTTGATTTTTAAATAATTTCTAAAATCATCGTCGGCGACTCTTCACGGTAGCCACTCGGTAGGAAAAAATCTAAGTCCGAACTGAAATTATTTTCACCGACGGGGTAGCTTTTAAATGTTAGATTGAGTTATAGGAGCGTATTTGAAGCACTTTTGCTTAATAAACCACGGCTCTATCTCTTACGGTTGATTTTTAAATTAATCAGAAAGTCTTCGTCGGCAGCGCTTCACGGTAGCCTCTCCGTACAGAGACTAAGTCCGAATTGAAAATATTTTCACCGACGACGTATCTTTTAAATGTTATGTTCAGTTATGGGAGCGTATTTGAAGCACTTTTGCTTAATAAACCACGGCTCTATCTCTTACGGTTGATTTTTAAATAATTTCTAAAATCGTCGTCGGCGACTCTTCACGGTAGCCACTCGGTAGGAAAAAATCTAAGTCCGAACTCAAATTATTTTCACGGACGAGGTAACTTTTAAATGTTAGATTGAGTTATAGGAGCGTATTTGAAGCACTTTTGCTTAATAAACCACGGCTCTATCTCTCACGGTTGATTTTTAAATTAATCAGAAAGTCTTCGTCGGCAGCGCTTCACGGTAGCCTCTCCGTACAGAGACTAAGTCCGAATTGAAAATATTTTCACCGACGACGTATCTTTTAAATGTTATGTTCAGTTATGGGACCGTATTTGAAGCACTTTTGCTTAATAAACCACGGCTCTATCTCTTACGGTTGATTTTTAAATAATTTCTAAAATTGTCGTCGGCGACTCTTCACGGTAGCCACTCGGTAGGAAAAAATCTAAGTCCGAACTGAAATTATTTTCACCGACGAGGTAACTTTTAAATGTTAGATTGAGTTATAGCAGCGTATTTGAAGCACTTTTGCTTAATAAACCACGGCTCTATCTCTTACGGTTGATTTTTAAATTAATCAGAAAGTCTTCGTCGGCAGCGCTTCACGGTAGCCTCTCCGTACAGAGACTAAGTCCGAATTGAAAATATTTTCACCGACGACGTATCTTTTAAATGTTATGTTCAGTTATGGGAGCGTATTTGAAGCACTTTTGCTTAATAAACCACGGCTCTATCTCTTACGGTTGATTTTTAAATAATTTCTAAAATCGTCGTCGGCGACTCTTCACGGTAGCCACTCGGTAGGAAAAAATCTAAGTCCGAACTGAAATTATTTTCACCGACGAGGTAACTTTTAAATGTTAGATTGAGTTATAGGAGCGTATTTGAAGCACTTTTGCTTAATAAACCACGGCTCTATCTCTTACGGTTGATTTTTAAATTAATCAGAAAGTCTTCGTCGGCAGCGCTTCACGGTAGCCTCTCCGTACAGAGACTAAGTCCGAATTGAAAATATTTTCACCGACGACGTATCTTTTAAATGTTATGTTCAGTTATGGGAGCGTATTTGAAGCACTTTTGCTTAATAAACCACGGCTCTATCTCTTACGGTTGATTTTTAAATAATTTCTAAAATCGTCGTCGGCGACTCTTCACGGTAGCCACTCGGTAGGAAAAAATCTAAGTCCGAACTGAAATTATTTTCACCGACTAGGTAACTTTTAAATGTTAGATTGAGTTATAGGAGCGTATTTGAAGCACTTTTGCTTAATAAACCACGGCTCTATCTCTTACGGTTGATTTTTAAATAATTTCTAAAATCGTCGTCGGCGACTCTTCACGGTAGCCACTCGGTAGGAAAAAATCTAAGTCCGAACTGAAATTATTTTCACCGACTAGGTAACTTTTAAATGTTAGATTGAGTTATAGGAGCGTATTTGAAGCACTTTTGCTTAATAAACCACGGCTCTATCTCTTACGGTTGATTTTTAAATTAATCAGAAAGTCTTCGTCGGCAGCGCTTCACGGTAGCCTCTCCGTACAGAGACTAAGTCCGAATTGAAAATATTTTCACCGACGACGTATCTTTTAAATGTTATGTTCAGTTATGGGACCGTATTTGAAGCACTTTTGCTTAATAAACCACGGCTCTATCTCTTACGGTTGATTTTTAAATAATTTCTAAATTTGTCGTCGGCGACTCTTCACGGTAGCCACTCGGTAGGAAAAAATCTAAGTCCGAACTGAAATTATTTTCACCGACGAGGTAACTTTTAAATGTTAGATTGAGTTATAGGAGCGTATTTGAAGCACTTTTGCTTAAAAAACCACGGCTCTATCTCTTACGGTTGATTTTTAAATTAATCAGAAAGTCTTCGTCGGCAGCGCTTCACGGTAGCCTCTCCGTACAGAGACTAAGTCCGAATTGAAAATATTTTCACCGACGACGTATCTTTTAAATGTTATGTTCAGTTATGGGAGCGTATTTGAAGCACTTTTGCTTAATAAACCACGGCTCTATCTCTTACGGTTGATTTTTAAATAATTTCTAAAATCGTCGTCGGCGACTCTTCACGGTAGCCACTCGGTAGGAAAAAATCTAAGTCCGAACTGAAATTATTTTCACCGACGGGGTAGCTTTTAAATGTTAGATTGAGTTATAGGAGCGTATTTGAAGCACTTTTGCTTAATAAACCACGGCTCTATCTCTTACGGTTGATTTTTAAATTAATCAGAAAGTCTTCGTCGGCAGCGCTTCACGGTAGCCTCTCCGTACAGAGACTAAGTCCGAATTGAAAATATTTTCACCGACGACGTATCTTTTAAATGTTATGTTCAGTTATGGGAGCGTATTTGAAGCACTTTTGCTTAATAAACCACGGCTCTATCTCTTACGGTTGATTTTTAAATAATTTCTAAAATTGTCGTCGGCGACTCTTCACGGTAGCCACTCGGTAGGAAAAAATCTAAGTCCGAACTGAAATTATTTTCACCGACGAGGTAACTTTTAAATGTTAGATTGAGTTATAGGAGCGTATTTGAAGCACTTTTGCTTAATAAACCACGGCTCTATCTCTTACGGTTGATTTTTAAATTAATCAGAAAGTCTTCGTCGGCAGCGCTTCACGGTAGCCTCTCCGTACAGAGACTAAGTCCGAATTGAAAATATTTTCACCGACGACGTATCTTTTAAATGTTATGTTCAGTTATGGGAGCGTATTTGAAGCACTTTTGCTTAATAAACCACGGCTCTATCTCTTACGGTTGATTTTTAAATAATTTCTAAAATCGTCGTCGGCGACTCTTCACGGTAGCCACTCGGTAGGAAAAAATCTAAGTCCGAACTGAAATTATTTTCACCGACGAGGTAACTTTTAAATGTTAGATTGAGTTATAGGAGCGTATTTGAAGCACTTTTGCTTAATAAACCACGGCTCTATCTCTTACGGTTGATTTTTAAATTAATCAGAAAATCTTCGTCGGCAGCGCTTCACGGTAGCCTCTCCGTACAGAGACTAAGTCCGAATTGAAAATATTTTCACCGACGACGTATCTTTTAAATGTTATGTTCAGTTATGGGAGCGTATTTGAAGCACTTTTGCTTAATAAACCACGGCTCTATCTCTTACGGTTGATTTTTAAATAATTTCTAAAATCGTCGTCGGCGACTCTTCACGGTAGCCACTCGGTAGGAAAAAATCTAAGTCCGAACTGACATTATTTTCACCGACTAGGTAACTTTTAAATGTTAGATTGAGTTATAGGAGCGTATTTTAAGCACTTTTGCTTAATAAACCACGGCTCTATCTCTTACTGTTGATTTTTAAATTAATCAGAAAGTCTTCGTCGGCAGCGCTTCACGGTAGCCTCTCCGTACAGAGACTAAGTCCGAATTGAAAATATTTTCACAGACGACGTATCTTTTAAATGTTATGTTCAGTTATGGGAGCGTATTTGAAGCACTTTTGCTTAATAAACCACGGCTCTATCTCTTACGGTTGATTTTTAAATAATTTCTAAAATCGTCGTCGGCGACTCTTCACGGTAGCCACTCGGTAGGAAAAAATCTAAGTCCGAACTGAAATTATTTTCACCGACGGGGTTGCTTTTAAATGTTAGATTGAGTTATAGGAGCGTATTTGAAGCACTTTTGCTTAATAAACCACGGCTCTATCTCTTACGGTTGATTTTTAAATTAATCAGAAAGTCTTCGTCGGCAGCGCTTCACGGTAGCCTCTCCGTACAGAGACTAAGTCCGAATTGAAAATATTTTCACCGACGACGTATCTTTTAAATGTTATGTTCAGTTATGGGAGCGTATTTGAAGCACTTTTGCTTAATAAACCACGGCTCTATCTCTTACTGTTGATTTTTAAATTAATCAGAAAGTCTTCGTCGGCAGCGCTTCACGGTAGCCTCTCCGTACAGAGACTAAGTCCGAATTGAAAATATTTTCACAGACGACGTATCTTTTAAATGTTATGTTCAGTTATGGGAGCGTATTTGAAGCACTTTTGCTTAATAAACCACGGCTCTATCTCTTACGGTTGATTTTTAAATAATTTCTAAAATCGTCGTCGGCGACTCTTCACGGTAGCCACTCGGTAGGAAAAAATCTAAGTCCGAACTGAAATTATTTTCACCGACGGGGTTGCTTTTAAATGTTAGATTGAGTTATAGGAGCGTATTTGAAGCACTTTTGCTTAATAAACCACGGCTCTATCTCTTACGGTTGATTTTTAAATTAATCAGAAAGTCTTCGTCGGCAGCGCTTCACGGTAGCCTCTCCGTACAGAGACTAAGTCCGAATTGAAAATATTTTCACCGACGACGTATCTTTTAAATGTTATGTTCAGTTATGGGAGCGTATTTGAAGCACTTTTGCTTAATAAACCACGGCTCTATCTCTTACGGTTGATTTTTAAATAATTTCTAAAATTGTCGTCGGCGACTCTTCACGGTAGCCACTCGGTAGGAAAAAATCTAAGTCCGAACTGAAATTATTTTCACCGACGAGGTAACTTTTAAATGTTAGATTGAGTTATAGGAGCGTATTTGAAGCACTTTTGCTTAATAAACCACGGCTCTATCTCTTACGGTTGATTTTTAAATTAATCAGAAAGTCTTCGTCGGCAGCGCTTCACGGTAGCCTCTCCGTACAGAGACTAAGTCCGAATTGAAAATATTTTCACCGACGACGTATCTTTTAAATGTTATGTTCAGTTATGGGAGCGTATTTGAAGCACTTTTGCTTAATAAACCACGGCTCTATCTCTTACGGTTGATTTTTAAATAATTTCTAAAATCGTCGTCGGCGACTCTTCACGGTAGCCACTCGGTAGGAAAAAATCTAAGTCCGAACTGAAATTATTTTCACCGACGAGGTAACTTTTAAATGTTAGATTGAGTTATAGGAGCGTATTTTAAGCACTTTTGCTTAATAAACCACGGCTCTATCTCTTACGGTTGATTTTTAAATTAATCAGAAAGTCTTCGTCGGCAGCGCTTCACGGTAGCCTCTCCGTACAGAGACTAAGTCCGAATTGAAAATATTTTCACAGACGACGTATCTTTTAAATGTTATGTTCAGTTATGGGAGCGTATTTGAAGCACTTTTGCTTAATAAACCACGGCTCTATCTCTTACGGTTGATTTTTAAATAATTTCTAAAATCGTCGTCGGCGACTCTTCACGGTAGCCACTCGGTAGGAAAAAATCTAAGTCCGAACTGAAATTATTTTCACCGACGAGGTAACTTTTAAATGTTAGATTGAGTTATAGGAGCGTATTTGAAGCACTTTTGCTTAATAAACCACGGCTCTATCTCTCACGGTTGATTTTTAAATTAATCAGAAAGTCTTCGTCGGCAGCGCTTCACGGTAGCCTCTCCGTACAGAGACTAAGTCCGAATTGAAAATATTTTCACCGACGACGTATCTTTTAAATGTTATGTTCAGTTATGGGAGCGTATTTGAAGCACTTTTGCTTAATAAACCACGGCTCTATCTCTTACGGTTGATTTTTAAATAATTTCTAAAATCGTCGTCGGCGACTCTTCACGGTAGCCACTCGGTAGGAAAAAATCTAAGTCCGAACTGAAATTATTTTCACCGACGAGGTAACTTTTAAATGTTAGATTGAGTTATAGGAGCGTATTTGAAGCACTTTTGCTTAATAAACCACGGCTCTATCTCTTACGGTTGATTTTTAAATTAATCAGAAAGTCTTCGTCGGCAGCGCTTCACGGTAGCCTCTCCGTACAGAGACTAAGTCCGAATTGAAAATATTTTCACCGACGACGTATCTTTTAAATGTTATGTTCAGTTATGGGAGCGTATTTGAAGCACTTTTGCTTAATAAACCACGGCTCTATCTCTTACGGTTGATTTTTAAATAATTTCTAAAATCGTCGTCGGCGACTCTTCACGGTAGCCACTCGGTAGGAAAAAATCTAAGTCCGAACTGAAATTATTTTCACCGACTAGGTAAGTTTTAAATGTTAGATTGAGTTATAGGAGCGTATTTTAAGCACTTTTGCTTAATAAACCACGGCTCTATCTCTTACGGTTGATTTTTAAATTAATCAGAAAGTCTTCGTCGGCAGCGCTTCACGGTAGCCTCTCCGTACAGAGACTAAGTCCGAATTGAAAATATTTTCACAGACGACGTATCTTTTAAATGTTATGTTCAGTTATGGGAGCGTATTTGAAGCACTTTTGCTTAATAAACCACGGCTCTATCTCTTACGGTTGATTTTTAAATAATTTCTAAAATCGTCGTCGGCGACTCTTCACGGTAGCCACTCGGTAGGAAAAAATCTAAGTCCGAACTGAAATTATTTTCACCGACGAGGTAACTTTTAAATGTTAGATTGAGTTATAGGAGCGTATTTGAAGCACTTTTGCTTAATAAACCACGGCTCTATCTCTTACGGTTGATTTTTAAATTAATCAGAAAGTCTTCGTCGGCAGCGCTTCACGGTAGCCTCTCCGTACAGAGACTAAGTCCGAATTGAAAATATTTTCACCGACGACGTATCTTTTAAATGTTATGTTCAGTTATGGGAGCGTATTTGAAGCACTTTTGCTTAATAAACCACGGCTCTATCTCTTACGGTTGATTTTTAAATTAATCAGAAAGTCTTCGTCGGCAGCGCTTCACGGTAGCCTCTCCGTACAGAGACTAAGTCCGAATTGAAAATATTTTCACCGACGACGTATCTTTTAAATGTTATGTTCAGTTATGGGAGCGTATTTGAAGCACTTTTGCTTAATAAACCACGGCTCTATCTCTTACGGTTGATTTTTAAATAATTTCTAAAATCGTCGTCGGCGACTCTTCACGGTAGCCACTCGGTAGGAAAAAATCTAAGTCCGAACTGAAATTATTTTCACGGACGAGGTAACTTTTAAATGTTAGATTGAGTTATAGGAGCGTATTTGAAGCACTTTTGCTTAATAAACCACGGCTCTATCTCTCACGGTTGATTTTTAAATTAATCAGAAAGTCTTCGTCGGCAGCGCTTCACGGTAGCCTCTCCGTACAGAGACTAAGTCCGAATTGAAAATATTTTCACCGACGACGTATCTTTTAAATGCTATGTTCAGTTATGGGAGCGTATTTGAAGCACTTTTGCTTAATAAACCACGGCTCTATCTCTTACGGTTGATTTTTAAATAATTTCTAAAATTGTCGTCGGCGACTCTTCACGGTAGCCACTCGGTAGGAAAAAATCTAAGTCCGAACTGAAATTATTTTCACCGACGAGGTAACTTTTAAATGTTAGATTGAGTTATAGGAGCGTATTTGAAGCACTTTTGCTTAATAAACCACGGCTCTATCTCTTACGGTTGATTTTTAAATTAATCAGAAAGTCTTCGTCGGCAGCGCTTCACGGTAGCCTCTCCGTACAGAGACTAAGTCCGAATTGAAAATATTTTCACCGACGACGTATCTTTTAAATGTTATGTTCAGTTATGGGAGCGTATTTGAAGCACTTTTACTTAATAAACCACGGCTCTATCTCTTACGGTTGATTTTTAAATAATTTCTAAAATCGTCGTCGGCGACTCTTCACGGTAGCCACTCGGTAGGAAAAAATCTAAGTCCGAACTGAAATTATTTTCACCGACGAGGTAACTTTTAAATGTTAGATTGAGTTATAGGAGCGTATTTGAAGCACTTTTGCTTAATAAACCACGGCTCTATCTCTTACGGTTGATTTTTAAATTAATCAGAAAGTCTTCGTCGGCAGCGCTTCACGGTAGCCTCTCCGTACAGAGACTAAGTCCGAATTGAAAATATTTTCACCGACGACGTATCTTTTAAATGTTATGTTCAGTTATGGGAGCGTATTTGAAGCACTTTTGCTTAATAAACCACGGCTCTATCTCTTACGGTTGATTTTTAAATAATTTCTAAAATCGTCGTCGGCGACTCTTCACGGTAGCCACTCGGTAGGAAAAAATCTAAGTCCGAACTGAAATTATTTTCACCGACTAGGTAACTTTTAAATGTTAGATTGAGTTATAGGAGCGTATTTTAAGCACTTTTGCTTAATAAACCACAGCTCTATCTCTTACGGTTGATTTTTAAATTAATCAGAAAGTCTTCGTCGGCAGCGCTTCACGGTAGCCTCTCCGTACAGAGACTAAGTCCGAATTGAAAATATTTTCACAGACGACGTATCTTTTAAATGTTATGTTCAGTTATGGGAGCGTATTTGAAGCACTTTTGCTTAATAAACCACGGCTCTATCTCTTACGGTTGATTTTTAAATAATTTCTAAAATCGTCGTCGGCGACTCTTCACGGTAGCCACTCGGTAGGAAAAAATCTAAGTCCGAACTGAAATTATTTTCACCGACGAGGTAACTTTTAAATGTTAGATTGAGTTATAGGAGCGTATTTGAAGCACTTTTGCTTAATAAACCACGGCTCTATCTCTCACGGTTGATTTTTAAATTAATCAGAAAGTCTTCGTCGGCAGCGCTTCACGGTAGCCTCTCCGTACAGAGACTAAGTCCGAATTGAAAATATTTTCACCGACGACGTATCTTTTAAATGTTATGTTCAGTTATGGGAGCGTATTTGAAGCACTTTTGCTTAATAAACCACGGCTCTATCTCTTACGGTTGATTTTTAAATAATTTCTAAAATTGTCGTCGGCGACTCTTCACGGTAGCCACTCGGTAGGAAAAAATCTAAGTCCGAACTGAAATTATTTTCACCGACGAGGTAACTTTTAAATGTTAGATTGAGTTATAGGAGCGTATTTGAAGCACTTTTGCTTAATAAACCACGGCTCTATCTCTTACGGTTGATTTTTAAATTAATCAGAAAGTCTTCGTCGGCAGCGCTTCACGGTAGCCTCTCCGTACAGAGACTAAGTCCGAATTGAAAATATTTTCACCGACGACGTATCTTTTAAATGTTATGTTCAGTTATGGGAGCGTATTTGAAGCACTTTTGCTTAATAAACCACGGCTCTATCTCTTACGGTTGATTTTTAAATTAATCAGAAAGTCTTCGTCGGCAGCGCTTCACGGTAGCCTCTCCGTACAGAGACTAAGTCCGAATTGAAAATATTTTCACCGACGACGTATCTTTTAAATGTTATGTTCAGTTATGGGAGCGTATTTGAAGCACTTTTGCTTAATAAACCACGGCTCTATCTCTTACGGTTGATTTTTAAATAATTTCTAAAATCGTCGTCGGCGACTCTTCACGGTAGCCACTCGGTAGGAAAAAATCTAAGTCCGAACTGAAATTATTTTCACGGACGAGGTAACTTTTAAATGTTAGATTGAGTTATAGGAGCGTATTTGAAGCACTTTTGCTTAATAAACCACGGCTCTATCTCTCACGGTTGATTTTTAAATTAATCAGAAAGTCTTCGTCGGCAGCGCTTCACGGTAGCCTCTCCGTACAGAGACTAAGTCCGAATTGAAAATATTTTCACCGACGACGTATCTTTTAAATGTTATGTTCAGTTATGGGAGCGTATTTGAAGCACTTTTGCTTAATAAACCACGGCTCTATCTCTTACGGTTGATTTTTAAATAATTTCTAAAATTGTCGTCGGCGACTCTTCACGGTAGCCACTCGGTATGAAAAAATCTAAGTCCGAACTGAAATTATTTTCACCGACGAGGTAACTTTTAAATGTTAGATTGAGTTATAGGAGCGTATTTGAAGCACTTTTGCTTAATAAACCACGGCTCTATCTCTTACGGTTGATTTTTAAATTAATCAGAAAGTCTTCGTCGGCAGCGCTTCACGGTAGCCTCTCCGTACAGAGACTAAGTCCGAATTGAAAATATTTTCACCGACGACGTATCTTTTAAATGTTATGTTCAGTTATGGGAGCGTATTTGAAGCACTTTTGCTTAATAAACCACGGCTCTATCTCTTACGGTTGATTTTTAAATAATTTCTAAAATCGTCGTCGGCGACTCTTCACGGTAGCCACTCGGTAGGAAAAAATCTAAGTCCGAACTGAAATTATTTTCACCGACTAGGTAACTTTTAAATGTTAGATTGAGTTATAGGAGCGTATTTTAAGCACTTTTGCTTAATAAACCACGGCTCTATCTCTTACTGTTGATTTTTAAATTAATCAGAAAGTCTTCGTCGGCAGCGCTTCACGGTAGCCTCTCCGTACAGAGACTAAGTCCGAATTGAAAATATTTTCACAGACGACGTATCTTTTAAATGTTATGTTCAGTTATGGGAGCGTATTTGAAGCACTTTTGCTTAATAAACCACGGCTCTATCTCTTACGGTTGATTTTTAAATAATTTCTAAAATCGTCGTCGGCGACTCTTCACGGTAGCCACTCGGTAGGAAAAAATCTAAGTCCGAACTGAAATTATTTTCACCGACGGGGTTGCTTTTAAATGTTAGATTGAGTTATAGGAGCGTATTTGAAGCACTTTTGCTTAATAAACCACGGCTCTATCTCTTACGGTTGATTTTTAAATTAATCAGAAAGTCTTCGTCGGCAGCGCTTCACGGTAGCCTCTCCGTACAGAGACTAAGTCCGAATTGAAAATATTTTCACCGACGACGTATCTTTTAAATGCTATGTTCAGTTATGGGAGCGTATTTGAAGCACTTTTGCTTAATAAACCACGGCTCTATCTCTTACGGTTGATTTTTAAATAATTTCTAAAATTGTCGTCGGCGACTCTTCACGGTAGCCACTCGGTAGGAAAAAATCTAAGTCCGAACTGAAATTATTTTCACCGACGAGGTAACTTTTAAATGTTAGATTGAGTTATAGGAGCGTATTTGAAGCACTTTTGCTTAATAAACCACGGCTCTATCTCTTACGGTTGATTTTTAAATTAATCAGAAAGTCTTCGTCGGCAGCGCTTCACGGTAGCCTCTCCGTACAGAGACTAAGTCCGAATTGAAAATATTTTCACCGACGACGTATCTTTTAAATGTTATGTTCAGTTATGGGAGCGTATTTGAAGCACTTTTGCTTAATAAACCACGGCTCTATCTCTTACGGTTGATTTTTAAATAATTTCTAAAATCGTCGTCGGCGACTCTTCACGGTAGCCACTCGGTAGGAAAAAATCTAAGTCCGAACTGAAATTATTTTCACCGACGAGGTAACTTTTAAATGTTAGATTGAGTTATAGGAGCGTATTTGAAGCACTTTTGCTTAATAAACCACGGCTCTATCTCTTACGGTTGATTTTTAAATTAATCAGAAAGTCTTCGTCGGCAGCGCTTCACGGTAGCCTCTCCGTACAGAGACTAAGTCCGAATTGAAAATATTTTCACCGACGACGTATCTTTTAAATGTTATGTTCAGTTATGGGAGCGTATTTGAAGCACTTTTGCTTAATAAACCACGGCTCTATCTCTTACGGTTGATTTTTAAATAATTTCTAAAATCGTCGTCGGCGACTCTTCACGGTAGCCACTCGGTAGGAAAAAATCTAAGTCCGAACTGAAATTATTTTCACCGACGAGGTAACTTTTAAATGTTAGATTGAGTTATAGGAGCGTATTTGAAGCACTTTTGCTTAATAAACCACGGCTCTATCTCTTACGGTTGATTTTTAAATTAATCAGAAAGTCTTCGTCGGCAGCGCTTCACGGTAGCCTCTCCGTACAGAGACTAAGTCCGAATTGAAAATATTTTCACCGACGACGTATCTTTTAAATGTTATGTTCAGTTATGGGAGCGTATTTGAAGCACTTTTGCTTAATAAACCACGGCTCTATCTCTTACGGTTGATTTTTAAATAATTTCTAAAATCGTCGTCGGCGACTCTTCACGGTAGCCACTCGGTAGGAAAAAATCTAAGTCCGAACTGAAATTATTTTCACCGACTAGGTAACTTTTAAATGTTAGATTGAGTTATAGGAGCGTATTTTAAGCACTTTTGCTTAATAAACCACGGCTCTATCTCTTACGGTTGATTTTTAAATTAATCAGAAAGTCTTCGTCGGCAGCGCTTCACGGTAGCCTCTCCGTACAGAGACTAAGTCCGAATTGAAAATATTTTCACAGACGACGTATCTTTTAAATGTTATGTTCAGTTATGGGAGCGTATTTGAAGCACTTTTGCTTAATAAACCACGGCTCTATCTCTTACGGTTGATTTTTAAATAATTTCTAAAATCGTCGTCGGCGACTCTTCACGGTAGCCACTCGGTAGGAAAAAATCTAAGTCCGAACTGAAATTATTTTCACCGACGGGGTTGCTTTTAAATGTTAGATTGAGTTATAGGAGCGTATTTGAAGCACTTTGCTATCTATCTCTTACGGTTGATTTTTAAATTAATCAGAAAGTCTTCGTCGGCAGCGCTTCACGGTAGCCTCTCCGTACAGAGACTAAGTCCGAATTGAAAATATTTTCACCGACGACGTATCTTTTAAATGCTATGTTCAGTTATGGGAGCGTATTTGAAGCACTTTTGCTTAATAAACCACGGCTCTATCTCTTACGGTTGATTTTTAAATAATTTCTAAAATTGTCGTCGGCGACTCTTCACGGTAGCCACTCGGTAGGAAAAAATCTAAGTCCGAACTGAAATTATTTTCACCGACGAGGTAACTTTTAAATGTTAGATTGAGTTATAGGAGCGTATTTGAAGCACTTTTGCTTAATAAACCACGGCTCTATCTCTTACGGTTGATTTTTAAATTAATCAGAAAGTCTTCGTCGGCAGCGCTTCACGGTAGCCTCTCCGTACAGAGACTAAGTCCGAATTGAAAATATTTTCACCGACGACGTATCTTTTAAATGTTATGTTCAGTTATGGGAGCGTATTTGAAGCACTTTTGCTTAATAAACCACGGCTCTATCTCTTACGGTTGATTTTTAAATAATTTCTAAAATCGTCGTCGGCGACTCTTCACGGTAGCCACTCGGTAGGAAAAAATCTAAGTCCGAACTGAAATTATTTTCACCGACGAGGTAACTTTTAAATGTTAGATTGAGTTATAGGAGCGTATTTGAAGCACTTTTGCTTAATAAACCACGGCTCTATCTCTTACGGTTGATTTTTAAATTAATCAGAAAGTCTTCGTCGGCAGCGCTTCACGGTAGCCTCTCCGTACAGAGACTAAGTCCGAATTGAAAATATTTTCACCGACGACGTATCTTTTAAATGTTATGTTCAGTTATGGGAGCGTATTTGAAGCACTTTTGCTTAATAAACCACGGCTCTATCTCTTACGGTTGATTTTTAAATAATTTCTAAAATCGTCGTCGGCGACTCTTCACGGTAGCCACTCGGTAGGAAAAAATCTAAGTCCGAACTGAAATTATTTTCACCGACGAGGTAACTTTTAAATGTTAGATTGAGTTATAGGAGCGTATTTGAAGCACTTTTGCTTAATAAACCACGGCTCTATCTCTTACGGTTGATTTTTAAATTAATCAGAAAGTCTTCGTCGGCAGCGCTTCACGGTAGCCTCTCCGTACAGAGACTAAGTCCGAATTGAAAATATTTTCACCGACGACGTATCTTTTAAATGTTATGTTCAGTTATGGGAGCGTATTTGAAGCACTTTTGCTTAATAAACCACGGCTCTATCTCTTACGGTTGATTTTTAAATAATTTCTAAAATCGTCGTCGGCGACTCTTCACGGTAGCCACTCGGTAGGAAAAAATCTAAGTCCGAACTGAAATTATTTTCACCGACTAGGTAACTTTTAAATGTTAGATTGAGTTATAGGAGCGTATTTTAAGCACTTTTGCTTAATAAACCACGGCTCTATCTCTTACGGTTGATTTTTAAATTAATCAGAAAGTCTTCGTCGGCAGCGCTTCACGGTAGCCTCTCCGTACAGAGACTAAGTCCGAATTGAAAATATTTTCACAGACGACGTATCTTTTAAATGTTATGTTCAGTTATGGGAGCGTATTTGAAGCACTTTTGCTTAATAAACCACGGCTCTATCTCTTACGGTTGATTTTTAAATAATTTCTAAAATCGTCGTCGGCGACTCTTCACGGTAGCCACTCGGTAGGAAAAAATCTAAGTCCGAACTGAAATTATTTTCACCGACGAGGTAACTTTTAAATGTTAGATTGAGTTATAGGAGCGTATTTGAAGCACTTTTGCTTAATAAACCACGGCTCTATCTCTCACGGTTGATTTTTAAATTAATCAGAAAGTCTTCGTCGGCAGCGCTTCTCGGTAGCCTCTCCGTACAGAGCCTAAGTCCGAATTGAAAATATTTTCACCGACGACGTATCTTTTAAATGTTATGTTCAGTTATGGGAGCGTATTTGAAGCACTTTTGCTTAATAAACCACGGCTCTATCTCTTACGGTTGATTTTTAAATAATTTCTAAAATTGTCGTCGGCGACTCTTCACGGTAGCCACTCGGTAGGAAAAAATCTAAGTCCGAACTGAAATTATTTTCACCGACGAGGTAACTTTTAAATGTTAGATTGAGTTATAGGAGCGTATTTGAAGCACTTTTGCTTAATAAACCACGGCTCTATCTCTTACGGTTGATTTTTAAATTAATCAGAAAGTCTTCGTCGGCAGCGCTTCACGGTAGCCTCTCCGTACAGAGACTAAGTCCGAATTGAAAATATTTTCACCGACGACGTATCTTTTAAATGTTATGTTCAGTTATGGGAGCGTATTTGAAGCACTTTTGCTTAATAAACCACGGCTCTATCTCTTACGGTTGATTTTTAAATAATTTCTAAAATCGTCGTCGGCGACTCTTCACGGTAGCCACTCGGTAGGAAAAAATCTAAGTCCGAACTGAAATTATTTTCACCGACGAGGTAACTTTTAAATGTTAGATTGAGTTATAGGAGCGTATTTGAAGCACTTGTGCTTAATAAACCACGGCTCTATCTCTTACGGTTGATTTTTAAATTAATCAGAAAGTCTTCGTCGGCAGCGCTTCACGGTAGCCTCTCCGTACAGAGACTAAGTCCGAATTGAAAATATTTTCACCGACGACGTATCTTTTAAATGTTATGTTCAGTTATGGGAGCGTATTTGAAGCACTTTTGCTTAATAAACCACGGCTCTATCTCTTACGGTTGATTTTTAAATAATTTCTAAAATCGTCGTCGGCGACTCTTCACGGTAGCCACTCGGTAGGAAAAAATCTAAGTCCGAACTGAAATTATTTTCACCGACGAGGTAACTTTTAAATGTTAGATTGAGTTATAGGAGCGTATTTGAAGCACTTTTGCTTAATAAACCACGGCTCTATCTCTTACGGTTGATTTTTAAATTAATCAGAAAGTCTTCGTCGGCAGCGCTTCACGGTAGCCTCTCCGTACAGAGACTAAGTCCGAATTGAAAATATTTTCACCGACGACGTATCTTTTAAATGTTATGTTCAGTTATGGGAGCGTATTTGAAGCACTTTTGCTTAATAAACCACGGCTCTATCTCTTACGGTTGATTTTTAAATAATTTCTAAAATCGTCGTCGGCGACTCTTCACGGTAGCCACTCGGTAGGAAAAAATCTAAGTCCGAACTGAAATTATTTTCACCGACGAGGTAACTTTTAAATGTTAGATTGAGTTATAGGAGCGTATTTGAAGCACTTTTGCTTAATAAACCACGGCTCTATCTTTCACGGTTGATTTTTAAATTAATCAGAAAGTCTTCGTCGGCAGCGCTTCACGGTAGCCTCTCCGTACAGAGACTAAGTCCGAATTGAAAATATTTTCACCGACGACGTATCTTTTAAATGTTATGTTCAGTTATGGGAGCGTATTTGAAGCACTTTTGCTTAATAAACCACGGCTCTATCTCTTACGGTTGATTTTTAAATAATTTCTAAAATTGTCGTCGGCGACTCTTCACGGTAGCCACTCGGTAGGAAAAAATCTAAGTCCGAACTGAAATTATTTTCACCGACGAGGTAACTTTTAAATGTTAGATTGAGTTATAGGAGCGTATTTGAAGCACTTTTGCTTAATAAACCACGGCTCTATCTCTTACGGTTGATTTTTAAATTAATCAGAAAGTCTTCGTCGGCAGCGCTTCACGGTAGCCTCTCCGTACAGAGACTAAGTCCGAATTGAAAATATTTTCACCGACGACGAATCTTTTAAATGTTATGTTCAGTTATGGGAGCGTATTTGAAGCACTTTTGCTTAATAAACCACGGCTCTATCTCTTACGGTTGATTTTTAAATAATTTCTAAAATCGTCGTCGGCGACTCTTCACGGTAGCCACTCGGTAGGAAAAAATCTAAGTCCGAACTGAAATTATTTTCACCGACGAGGTAACTTTTAAATGTTAGATTGAGTTATAGGAGCGTATTTGAAGCACTTTTGCTTAATAAACCACGGCTCTATCTTTCACGGTTGATTTTTAAATTAATCAGAAAGTCTTCGTCGGCAGCGCTTCACGGTAGCCTCTCCGTACAGAGACTAAGTCCGAATTGAAAATATTTTCACCGACGACGTATCTTTTAAATGTTATGTTCAGTTATGGGAGCGTATTTGAAGCACTTTTGCTTAATAAACCACGGCTCTATCTCTTACGGTTGATTTTTAAATAATTTCTAAAATCGTCGTCGGCGACTCTTCACGGTAGCCACTCGGTAGGAAAAAATCTAAGTCCGAACTGAAATTATTTTCACCGACGAGGTAACTTTTAAATGTTAGATTGAGTTATAGGAGCGTATTTGAAGCACTTTTGCTTAATAAACCACGGCTCTATCTCTCACGGTTGATTTTTAAATTAATCAGAAAGTCTTCGTCGGCAGCGCTTCACGGTAGCCTCTCCGTACAGAGACTAAGTCCGAATTGAAAATATTTTCACCGACGACGTATCTTTTAAATGTTATGTTCAGTTATGGGAGCGTATTTGAAGCACTTTTGCTTAATAAACCACGGCTCTATCTCTTACGGTTGATTTTTAAATAATTTCTAAAATTGTCGTCGGCGACTCTTCACGGTAGCCACTCGGTAGGAAAAAATCTAAGTCCGAACTGAAATTATTTTCACCGACGAGGTAACTTTTAAATGTTAGATTGAGTTATAGGAGCGTATTTGAAGCACTTTTGCTTAATAAACCACGGCTATATCTCTCACGGTTGATTTTTAAATTAATCAGAAAGTCTTCGTCGGCAGCGCTTCACGGTAGCCTCTCCGTACAGAGACTAAGTCCGAATTGAAAATATTTTCACCGACGACGTATCTTTTAAATGTTATGTTCAGTTATGGGAGCGTATTTGAAGCACTTTTGCTTAATAAACCACGGCTCTATCTCTTACGGTTGATTTTTAAATAATTTCTAAAATTGTCGTCGGCGACTCTTCACGGTAGCCACTCGGTAGGAAAAAATCTAAGTCCGAACTGAAATTATTTTCACCGACGAGGTAACTTTTAAATGTTAGATTGAGTTATAGGAGCGTATTTGAAGCACTTTTGCTTAATAAACCACGGCTCTATCTCTCACGGTTGATTTTTAAATTAATCAGAAAGTCTTCGTCGGCAGCGCTTCACGGTAGCCTCTCCGTACAGAGACTAAGTCCGAATTGAAAATATTTTCACCGACGACGTATCTTTTAAATGTTATGTTCAGTTATGGGAGCGTATTTGAAGCACTTTTGCTTAATAAACCACGGCTCTATCTCTTACGGTTGACTTTTAAATAATTTCTAAAATCGTCGTCGGCGACTCTTCACGGTAGCCACTCGGTAGGAAAAAATCTAAGTCCGAACTGAAATTATTTTCACCGACGAGGTAACTTTTAAATGTTAGATTGAGTTATAGGAGCGTATTTGAAGCACTTTTGCTTAATAAACCACGGCTCTATCTCTCACGGTTGATTTTTAAATTAATCAGAAAGTCTTCGTCGGCAGCGCTTCACGGTAGCCTCTCCGTACAGAGACTAAGTCCGAATTGAAAATATTTTCACCGACGACGTATCTTTTAAATGTTATGTTCAGTTATGGGAGCGTATTTGAAGCACTTTTGCTTAATAAACCACGGCTCTATCTCTTACGGTTGATTTTTAAATAATTTCTAAAATTGTCGTCGGCGACTCTTCACGGTAGCCACTCGGTAGGAAAAAATCTAAGTCCGAACTGAAATTATTTTCACCGACGAGGTAACTTTTAAATGTTAGATTGAGTTATAGGAGCGTATTTGAAGCACTTTTGCTTAATAAACCACGGCTATATCTCTCACGGTTGATTTTTAAATTAATCAGAAAGTCTTCGTCGGCAGCGCTTCACGGTAGCCTCTCCGTACAGAGACTAAGTCCGAATTGAAAATATTTTCACCGACGACGTATCTTTTAAATGTTATGTTCAGTTATGGGAGCGTATTTGAAGCACTTTTGCTTAATAAACCACGGCTCTATCTCTTACGGTTGATTTTTAAATAATTTCTAAAATTGTCGTCGGCGACTCTTCACGGTAGCCACTCGGTAGGAAAAAATCTAAGTCCGAACTGAAATTATTTTCACCGACGAGGTAACTTTTAAATGTTAGATTGAGTTATAGGAGCGTATTTGAAGCACTTTTGCTTAATAAACCACGGCTCTATCTCTCACGGTTGATTTTTAAATTAATCAGAAAGTCTTCGTCGGCAGCGCTTCACGGTAGCCTCTCCGTACAGAGACTAAGTCCGAATTGAAAATATTTTCACCGACGACGTATCTTTTAAATGTTATGTTCAGTTATGGGAGCGTATTTGAAGCACTTTTGCTTAATAAACCACGGCTCTATCTCTTACGGTTGATTTTTAAATAATTTCTAAAATCGTCGTCGGCGACTCTTCACGGTAGCCACTCGGTAGGAAAAAATCTAAGTCCGCACTGAAATTATTTTCACCGACGAGGTAACTTTTAAATGTTAGATTGAGTTATAGGAGCGTATTTGAAGCACTTTTGCTTAATAAACCACGGCTCTATCTCTTACGGTTGATTTTTAAATTAATCATAAAGTCTTCGTCGGCAGCGCTTTACGGTAGCCTCTCCGTACAGAGACTAAGTCCGAATTGAAAATATTTTCACCGACGACGTATCTTTTAAATGTTATGTTCAGTTATGGGAGCGTATTTGAAGCACTTTTGCTTAATAAACCACGGCTCTATCTCTTACGGTTGATTTTTAAATAATTTCTAAAATCGTCGTCGGCGACTCTTCACGGTAGCCACTCGGTAGGAAAAAATCTAAGTCCGAACTGATATTATTTTCACCGACGAGGTAACTTTTAAATGTTAGATTGAGTTATAGGAGCGTATTTGAAGCACTTTTGCTTAATAAACCACGGCTCTATCTCTTACGGTTGATTTTTAAATTAATCAGAAAGTCTTCGTCGGCAGCGCTTCACGGTAGCCTCTCCGTACAGAGACTAAGTCCGAATTGAAAATATTTTCACCGACGACGTATCTTTTAAATGTTATGTTCAGTTATGGGAGCGTATTTGAAGCACTTTTGCTTAATAAACCACGGCTCTATCTCTTACGGTTGATTTTTAAATAATTTCTAAAATCGTCGTCGGCGACTCTTCACGGTAGCCACTCGGTAGGAAAAAATCTAAGTCCGAACTGAAATTATTTTCACCGACGGGGTAGCTTTTAAATGTTAGATTGAGTTATAGGAGCGTATTTGAAGCACTTTTGCTTAATAAACCACGGCTCTATCTCTTACGGTTGATTTTTAAATTAATCAGAAAGTCTTCGTCGGCAGCGCTTCACGGTAGCCTCTCCGTACAGAGACTAAGTCCGAATTGAAAATATTTTCACCGACGACGTATCTTTTAAATGTTATGTTCAGTTATGGGAGCGTATTTGAAGCACTTTTGCTTAATAAACCACGGCTCTATCTCTTACGGTTGATTTTTAAATAATTTCTAAAATTGTCGTCGGCGACTCTTCACGGTAGCCACTCGGTAGGAAAAAATCTAAGTCCGAACTGAAATTATTTTCACCGACGAGGTAACTTTTAAATGTTAGATTGAGTTATAGGAGCGTATTTGAAGCACTTTTGCTTAATAAACCACGGCTCTATCTCTTACGGTTGATTTTTAAATTAATCAGAAAGTCTTCGTCGGCAGCGCTTCACGGTAGCCTCTCCGTACAGAGACTAAGTCCGAATTGAAAATATTTTCACCGACGACGTATCTTTTAAATGTTATGTTCAGTTATGGGAGCGTATTTGAAGCACTTTTGCTTAATAAACCACGGCTCTATCTCTTACGGTTGATTTTTAAATAATTTCTAAAATCGTCGTCGGCGACTCTTCACGGTAGCCACTCGGTAGGAAAAAATCTAAGTCCGCACTGAAATTATTTTCACCGACGAGGTAACTTTTAAATGTTAGATTGAGTTATAGGAGCGTATTTGAAGCACTTTTGCTTAATAAACCACGGCTCTATCTCTTACGGTTGATTTTTAAATTAATCAGAAAGTCTTCGTCGGCAGCGCTTTACGGTAGCCTCTCCGTACAGAGACTAAGTCCGAATTGAAAATATTTTCACCGACGACGTATCTTTTAAATGTTATGTTCAGTTATGGGAGCGTATTTGAAGCACTTTTGCTTAATAAACCACGGCTCTATCTCTTACGGTTGATTTTTAAATAATTTCTAAAATCGTCGTCGGCGACTCTTCACGGTAGCCACTCGGTAGGAAAAAATCTAAGTCCGAACTGATATTATTTTCACCGACGAGGTAACTTTTAAATGTTAGATTGAGTTATAGGAGCGTATTTGAAGCACTTTTGCTTAATAAACCACGGCTCTATCTCTTACGGTTGATTTTTAAATTAATCAGAAAGTCTTCGTCGGCAGCGCTTCACGGTAGCCTCTCCGTACAGAGACTAAGTCCGAATTGAAAATATTTTCACCGACGACGTATCTTTTAAATGTTATGTTCAGTTATGGGAGCGTATTTGAAGCACTTTTGCTTAATAAACCACGGCTCTATCTCTTACGGTTGATTTTTAAATAATTTCTAAAATCGTCGTCGGCGACTCTTCACGGTAGCCACTCGGTAGGAAAAAATCTAAGTCCGAACTGAAATTATTTTCACCGACGGGGTAGCTTTTAAATGTTAGATTGAGTTATAGGAGCGTATTTGAAGCACTTTTGCTTAATAAACCACGGCTCTATCTCTTACGGTTGATTTTTAAATTAATCAGAAAGTCTTCGTCGACAGCGCTTCACGGTAGCCTCTCCGTACAGAGACTAAGTCCGAATTGAAAATATTTTCACCGACGACGTATCTTTTAAATGTTATGTTCAGTTATGGGAGCGTATTTGAAGCACTTTTGCTTAATAAACCACGGCTCTATCTCTTACGGTTGATTTTTAAATAATTTCTAAAATCGTCGTCGGCGACTCTTCACGGTAGCCACTCGGTAGGAAAAAATCTAAGTCCGAACTGAAATTATTTTCACGGACGAGGTAACTTTTAAATGTTAGATTGAGTTATAGGAGCGTATTTGAAGCACTTTTGCTTAATAAACCACGGCTCTATCTCTCACGGTTGATTTTTAAATTAATCAGAAAGTCTTCGTCGGCAGCGCTTCACGGTAGCCTCTCCGTACAGAGACTAAGTCCGAATTGAAAATATTTTCACCGACGACGTATCTTTTAAATGTTATGTTCAGTTATGGGAGCGTATTTGAAGCACTTTTGCTTAATAAACCACGGCTCTATCTCTTACGGTTGATTTTTAAATAATTTCTAAAATTGTCGTCGGCGACTCTTCACGGTAGCCACTCGGTAGGAAAAAATCTAAGTCCGAACTGAAATTATTTTCACCGACGAGGTAACTTTTAAATGTTAGATTGAGTTATAGGAGCGTATTTGAAGCACTTTTGCTTAATAAACCACGGCTCTATCTCTTACGGTTGATTTTTAAATTAATCAGAAAGTCTTCGTCGGCAGCGCTTCACGGTAGCCTCTCCGTACAGAGACTAAGTCCGAATTGAAAATATTTTCACCGACGACGTATCTTTTAAATGTTATGTTCAGTTATGGGAGCGTATTTGAAGCACTTTTGCTTAATAAACCACGGCTCTATCTCTTACGGTTGATTTTTAAATAATTTCTAAAATCGTCGTCGGCGACTCTTCACGGTAGCCACTCGGTAGGAAAAAATCTAAGTCCGAACTGAAATTATTTTCACCGACGAGGTAACTTTTAAATGTTAGATTGAGTTATAGGAGCGTATTTGAAGCACTTTTGCTTAATAAACCACGGCTCTATCTCTTACGGTTGATTTTTAAATTAATCAGAAAGTCTTCGTCGGCAGCGCTTCACGGTAGCCTCTCCGTACAGAGACTAAGTCCGAATTGAAAATATTTTCACCGACGACGTATCTTTTAAATGTTATGTTCAGTTATGGGAGCGTATTTGAAGCACTTTTGCTTAATAAACCACGGCTCTATCTCTTACGGTTGATTTTTAAATAATTTCTAAAATCGTCGTCGGCGACTCTTCACGGTAGCCACTCGGTAGGAAAAAATCTAAGTCCGAACTGAAATTATTTTCACCGACTAGGTAACATTTAAATGTTAGATTGAGTTATAGGAGCGTATTTGAAGCACTTTTGCTTAATAAACCACGGCTCTATCTCTTACGGTTGATTTTTAAATAATTTCTAAAATCGTCGTCGGCGACTCTTCACGGTAGCCACTCGGTAGGAAAAAATCTAAGTCCGAACTGAAATTATTTTCACCGACTAGGTAACTTTTAAATGTTAGATTGAGTTATAGGAGCGTATTTGAAGCACTTTTGCTTAATAAACCACGGCTCTATCTCTTACGGTTGATTTTTAAATTAATCAGAAAGTCTTCGTCGGCAGCGCTTCACGGTAGCCTCTCCGTACAGAGACTAAGTCCGAATTGAAAATATTTTCACCGACGACGTATCTTTTAAATGTTATGTTCAGTTATGGGACCGTATTTGAAGCACTTTTGCTTAATAAACCACGGCTCTATCTCTTACGGTTGATTTTTAAATAATTTCTAAAATTGTCGTCGGCGACTCTTCACGGTAGCCACTCGGTAGGAAAAAATCTAAGTCCGAACTGAAATTATTTTCACCGACGAGGTAACTTTTAAATGTTAGATTGAGTTATAGGAGCGTATTTGAAGCACTTTTGCTTAATAAACCACGGCTCTATCTTCCACGGTTGATTTTTAAATTAATCAGAAAGTCTTCGTCGGCAGCGCTTCACGGTAGCCTCTCCGTACAGAGACTAAGTCCGAATTGAAAATATTTTCACCGACGACGTATCTTTTAAATGTTATGTTCAGTTATGGGAGCGTATTTGAAGCACTTTTGCTGAATAAACCACGGCTCTATCTCTTACGGTTGATTTTTAAATAATTTCTAAAATCGTCGTCGGCGACTCTTCACGGTAGCCACTCGGTAGGAAAAAATCTAAGTCCGAACTGAAATTATTTTCACGGACGAGGTAACTTTTAAATGTTAGATTGAGTTATAGGAGTGTATTTGAAGCACTTTTGCTTAATAAACCACGGCTCTATCTCTCACGGTTGATTTTTAAATTAATCAGAAAGTCTTCGTCGGCAGCGCTTCACGGTAGCCTCTCCGTACAGAGACTAAGTCCGAATTGAAAATATTTTCACCGACGACGTATCTTTTAAATGTTATGTTCAGTTATGGGAGCGTATTTGAAGCACTTTTGCTTAATAAACCACGGCTCTATCTCTTACGGTTGATTTTTAAATAATTTCTAAAATTGTCGTCGGCGACTCTTCACGGTAGCCACTCGGTAGGAAAAAATCTAAGTCCGAACTGAAATTATTTTCACCGACGAGGTAACTTTTAAATGTTAGATTGAGTTATAGGAGCGTATTTGAAGCACTTTTGCTTAATAAACCACGGCTCTATCTCTTACGGTTGATTTTTAAATTAATCAGAAAGTCTTCGTCGGCAGCGCTTCACGGTAGCCTCTCCGTACAGAGACTAAGTCCGAATTGAAAATATTTTCACCGACGACGTATCTTTTAAATGTTATGTTCAGTTATGGGAGCGTATTTGAAGCACTTTTGCTTAATAAACCACGGCTCTATCTCTTACGGTTGATTTTTAAATAATTTCTAAAATCGTCGTCGGCGACTCTTCACGGTAGCCACTCGGTAGGAAAAAATCTAAGTCCGAACTGAAATTATTTTCACCGACGAGGTAACTTTTAAATGTTAGATTGAGTTATAGGAGCGTATTTGAAGCACTTTTGCTTAATAAACCACGGCTCTATCTCTCACGGTTGATTTTTAAATTAATCAGAAAGTCTTCGTCGGCAGCGCTTCACGGTAGCCTCTCCGTACAGAGACTAAGTCCGAATTGAAAATATTTTCACCGACGACGTATCTTTTAAATGTTATGTTCAGTTATGGGAGCGTATTTGAAGCACTTTTGCTTAATAAACCACGGCTCTATCTCTTACGGTTGATTTTTAAATAATTTCTAAAATCGTCGTCGGCGACTCTTCACGGTAGCCACTCGGTAGGAAAAAATCTAAGTCCGAACTGAAATTATTTTCACGGACGAGGTAACTTTTAAATGTTAGATTGAGTTATAGGAGCGTATTTGAAGCACTTTTGCTTAATAAACCACGGCTCTATCTCTCACGGTTGATTTTTAAATTAATCAGAAAGTCTTCGTCGGCAGCGCTTCACGGTAGCCTCTCCGTACAGAGACTAAGTCCGAATTGAAAATATTTTCACCGACGACGTATCTTTTAAATGTTATGTTCAGTTATGGGAGCGTATTTGAAGCACTTTTGCTTAATAAACCACGGCTCTATCTCTTACGGTTGATTTTTAAATAATTTCTAAAATCGTCGTCGGCGACTCTTCACGGTAGCCACTCGGTAGGAAAAAATCTAAGTCCGAACTGAAATTATTTTCACCGACTAGGTATCTTTTAAATGTTAGATTGAGTTATAGGAGCGTATTTTAAGCACTTTTGCTTAATAAACCACGGCTCTATCTCTTACGGTTGATTTTTAAATTAATCAGAAAGTCTTCGTCGGCAGCGCTTCACGGTAGCCTCTCCGTACAGAGACTAAGTCCGAATTGAAAATATTTTCACAGACGACGTATCTTTTAAATGTTATGTTCAGTTATGGGAGCGTATTTGAAGCACTTTTGCTTAATAAACCACGGCTCTATCTCTTACGGTTGATTTTTAAATAATTTCTAAAATCGTCGTCGGCGACTCTTCACGGTAGCCACTCGGTAGGAAAAAATCTAAGTCCGAACTGAAATTATTTTCACCGACGAGGTAACTTTTAAATGTTAGATTGAGTTATAGGAGCGTATTTGAAGCACTTTTGCTTAATAAACCACGGCTCTATCTCTCACGGTTGATTTTTAAATTAATCAGAAAGTCTTCGTCGGCAGCGCTTCACGGTAGCCTCTCCGTACAGAGACTAAGTCCGAATTGAAAATATTTTCACCGACGACGTATCTTTTAAATGTTATGTTCAGTTATGGGAGCGTATTTGAAGCACTTTTGCTTAATAAACCACGGCTCTATCTCTTACGGTTGATTTTTAAATAATTTCTAAAATTATCGTCGGCGACTCTTCACGGTAGCCACTCGGTAGGAAAAAATCTAAGTCCGAACTGAAATTATTTTCACCGACGAGGTAACTTTTAAATGTTAGATTGAGTTATAGGAGCGTATTTGAAGCACTTTTGCTTAATAAACCACGGCTCTATCTCTTACGGTTGATTTTTAAATTAATCAGAAAGTCTTCGTCGGCAGCGCTTCACGGTAGCCTCTCCGTACAGAGACTAAGTCCGAATTGAAAATATTTTCACCGACGACGTATCTTTTAAATGTTATGTTCAGTTATGGGAGCGTATTTGAAGCACTTTTGCTTAATAAACCACGGCTCTATCTCTTACGGTTGATTTTTAAATAATTTCTAAAATCGTCGTCGGCGACTCTTCACGGTAGCCACTCGGTAGGAAAAAATCTAAGTCCGAACTGAAATTATTTTCACCGACGAGGTAACTTTTAAATGTTAGATTGAGTTATAGGAGCGTATTTGAAGCACTTGTGCTTAATAAACCACGGCTCTATCTCTTACGGTTGATTTTTAAATTAATCAGAAAGTCTTCGTCGGCAGCGCTTCACGGTAGCCTCTCCGTACAGAGACTAAGTCCGAATTGAAAATATTTTCACCGACGACGTATCTTTTAAATGTTATGTTCAGTTATGGGAGCGTATTTGAAGCACTTTTGCTTAATAAACCACGGCTCTATCTCTTACGGTTGATTTTTAAATAATTTCTAAAATCGTCGTCGGCGACTCTTCACGGTAGCCACTCGGTAGGAAAAAATCTAAGTCCGAACTGAAATTATTTTCACCGACGAGGTAACTTTTAAATGTTAGATTGAGTTATAGGAGCGTATTTGAAGCACTTGTGCTTAATAAACCACGGCTCTATCTCTTACGGTTGATTTTTAAATTAATCAGAAAGTCTTCGTCGGCAGCGCTTCACGGTAGCCTCTCCGTACAGAGACTAAGTCCGAATTGAAAATATTTTCACCGACGACGTATCTTTTAAATGTTATGTTCAGTTATGGGAGCGTATTTGAAGCACTTTTGCTTAATAAACCACGGCTCTATCTCTTACGGTTGATTTTTAAATAATTTCTAAAATCGTCGTCGGCGACTCTTCACGGTAGCCACTCGGTAGGAAAAAATCTAAGTCCGAACTGAAATTATTTTCACCGACGAGGTAACTTTTAAATGTTAGATTGAGTTATAGGAGCGTATTTGAAGCACTTTTGCTTAATAAACCACGGCTCTATCTTCCACGGTTGATTTTTAAATTAATCAGAAAGTCTTCGTCGGCAGCGCTTCACGGTAGCCTCTCCGTACAGAGACTAAGTCCGAATTGAAAATATTTTCACCGACGACGTATCTTTTAAATGTTATGTTCAGTTATGGGAGCGTATTTGAAGCACTTTTGCTTAATAAACCACGGCTCTATCTCTTACGGTTGATTTTTAAATAATTTCTAAAATCGTCGTCGGCGACTCTTCACGGTAGCCACTCGGTAGGAAAAAATCTAAGTCCGAACTGAAATTATTTTCACGGACGAGGTAACTTTTAAATGTTAGATTGAGTTATAGGAGTGTATTTGAAGCACTTTTGCTTAATAAACCACGGCTCTATCTCTCACGGTTGATTTTTAAATTAATCAGAAAGTCTTCGTCGGCAGCGCTTCACGGTAGCCTCTCCGTACAGAGACTAAGTCCGAATTGAAAATATTTTCACCGACGACGTATCTTTTAAATGTTATGTTCAGTTATGGGAGCGTATTTGAAGCACTTTTGCTTAATAAACCACGGCTCTATCTCTTACGGTTGATTTTTAAATAATTTCTAAAATTGTCGTCGGCGACTCTTCACGGTAGCCACTCGGTAGGAAAAAATCTAAGTCCGAACTGAAATTATTTTCACCGACGAGGTAACTTTTAAATGTTAGATTGAGTTATAGGAGCGTATTTGAAGCACTTTTGCTTAATAAACCACGGCTCTATCTCTTACGGTTGATTTTTAAATTAATCAGAAAGTCTTCGTCGGCAGCGCTTCACGGTAGCCTCTCCGTACAGAGACTAAGTCCGAATTGAAAATATTTTCACCGACGACGTATCTTTTAAATGTTATGTTCAGTTATGGGAGCGTATTTGAAGCACTTTTGCTTAATAAACCACGGCTCTATCTCTTACGGTTGATTTTTAAATAATTTCTAAAATCGTCGTCGGCGACTCTTCACGGTAGCCACTCGGTAGGAAAAAATCTAAGTCCGAACTGAAATTATTTTCACCGACGAGGTAACTTTTAAATGTTAGATTGAGTTATAGGAGCGTATTTGAAGCACTTTTGCTTAATAAACCACGGCTCTATCTCTCACGGTTGATTTTTAAATTAATCAGAAAGTCTTCGTCGGCAGCGCTTCACGGTAGCCTCTCCGTACAGAGACTAAGTCCGAATTGAAAATATTTTCACCGACGACGTATCTTTTAAATGTTATGTTCAGTTATGGGAGCGTATTTGAAGCACTTTTGCTTAATAAACCACGGCTCTATCTCTTACGGTTGATTTTTAAATAATTTCTAAAATCGTCGTCGGCGACTCTTCACGGTAGCCACTCGGTAGGAAAAAATCTAAGTCCGAACTGAAATTATTTTCACGGACGAGGTAACTTTTAAATGTTAGATTGAGTTATAGGAGCGTATTTGAAGCACTTTTGCTTAATAAACCACGGCTCTATCTCTCACGGTTGATTTTTAAATTAATCAGAAAGTCTTCGTCGGCAGCGCTTCACGGTAGCCTCTCCGTACAGAGACTAAGTCCGAATTGAAAATATTTTCACCGACGACGTATCTTTTAAATGTTATGTTCAGTTATGGGAGCGTATTTGAAGCACTTTTGCTTAATAAACCACGGCTCTATCTCTTACGGTTGATTTTTAAATAATTTCTAAAATCGTCGTCGGCGACTCTTCACGGTAGCCACTCGGTAGGAAAAAATCTAAGTCCGAACTGAAATTATTTTCACCGACTAGGTAACTTTTAAATGTTAGATTGAGTTATAGGAGCGTATTTTAAGCACTTTTGCTTAATAAACCACGGCTCTATCTCTTACGGTTGATTTTTAAATTAATCAGAAAGTCTTCGTCGGCAGCGCTTCACGGTAGCCTCTCCGTACAGAGACTAAGTCCGAATTGAAAATATTTTCACAGACGACGTATCTTTTAAATGTTATGTTCAGTTATGGGAGCGTATTTGAAGCACTTTTGCTTAATAAACCACGGCTCTATCTCTTACGGTTGATTTTTAAATAATTTCTAAAATCGTCGTCGGCGACTCTTCACGGTAGCCACTCGGTAGGAAAAAATCTAAGTCCGAACTGAAATTATTTTCACCGACGAGGTAACTTTTAAATGTTAGATTGAGTTATAGGAGCGTATTTGAAGCACTTTTGCTTAATAAACCACGGCTCTATCTCTCACGGTTGATTTTTAAATTAATCAGAAAGTCTTCGTCGGCAGCGCTTCACGGTAGCCTCTCCGTACAGAGACTAAGTCCGAATTGAAAATATTTTCACCGACGACGTATCTTTTAAATGTTATGTTCAGTTATGGGAGCGTATTTGAAGCACTTTTGCTTAATAAACCACGGCTCTATCTCTTACGGTTGATTTTTAAATAATTTCTAAAATTGTCGTCGGCGACTCTTCACGGTAGCCACTCGGTAGGAAAAAATCTAAGTCCGAACTGAAATTATTTTCACCGACGAGGTAACTTTTAAATGTTAGATTGAGTTATAGGAGCGTATTTGAAGCACTTTTGCTTAATAAACCACGGCTCTATCTCTTACGGTTGATTTTTAAATTAATCAGAAAGTCTTCGTCGGCAGCGCTTCACGGTAGCCTCTCCGTACAGAGACTAAGTCCGAATTGAAAATATTTTCACCGACGACGTATCTTTTAAATGTTATGTTCAGTTATGGGAGCGTATTTGAAGCACTTTTGCTTAATAAACCACGGCTCTATCTCTTACGGTTGATTTTTAAATAATTTCTAAAATCGTCGTCGGCGACTCTTCACGGTAGCCACTCGGTAGGAAAAAATCTAAGTCCGAACTGAAATTATTTTCACCGACGAGGTAACTTTTAAATGTTAGATTGAGTTATAGGAGCGTATTTGAAGCACTTGTGCTTAATAAACCACGGCTCTATCTCTTACGGTTGATTTTTAAATTAATCAGAAAGTCTTCGTCGGCAGCGCTTCACGGTAGCCTCTCCGTACAGAGACTAAGTCCGAATTGAAAATATTTTCACCGACGACGTATCTTTTAAATGTTATGTTCAGTTATGGGAGCGTATTTGAAGCACTTTTGCTTAATAAACCACGGCTCTATCTCTTACGGTTGATTTTTAAATAATTTCTAAAATCGTCGTCGGCGACTCTTCACGGTAGCCACTCGGTAGGAAAAAATCTAAGTCCGAACTGAAATTATTTTCACCGACGAGGTAACTTTTAAATGTTAGATTGAGTTATAGGAGCGTATTTGAAGCACTTGTGCTTAATAAACCACGGCTCTATCTCCTACGGTTGATTTTTAAATTAATCAGAAAGTCTTCGTCGGCAGCGCTTCACGGTAGCCTCTCCGTACAGAGACTAAGTCCGAATTGAAAATATTTTCACCGACGACGTATCTTTTAAATGTTATGTTCAGTTATGGGAGCGTATTTGAAGCACTTTTGCTTAATAAACCACGGCTCTATCTCTTACGGTTGATTTTTAAATAATTTCTAAAATCGTCGTCGGCGACTCTTCACGGTAGCCACTCGGTAGGAAAAAATCTAAGTCCGAACTGAAATTATTTTCACCGACGAGGTAACTTTTAAATGTTAGATTGAGTTATAGGAGCGTATTTGAAGCACTTTTGCTTAATAAACCACGGCTCTATCTTCCACGGTTGATTTTTAAATTAATCAGAAAGTCTTCGTCGGCAGCGCTTCACGGTAGCCTCTCCGTACAGAGACTAAGTCCGAATTGAAAATATTTTCACCGACGACGTATCTTTTAAATGTTATGTTCAGTTATGGGAGCGTATTTGAAGCACTTTTGCTGAATAAACCACGGCTCTATCTCTTACGGTTGATTTTTAAATAATTTCTAAAATCGTCGTCGGCGACTCTTCACGGTAGCCACTCGGTAGGAAAAAATCTAAGTCCGAACTGAAATTATTTTCACGGACGAGGTAACTTTTAAATGTTAGATTGAGTTATAGGAGTGTATTTGAAGCACTTTTGCTTAATAAACCACGGCTCTATCTCTCACGGTTGATTTTTAAATTAATCAGAAAGTCTTCGTCGGCAGCGCTTCACGGTAGCCTCTCCGTACAGAGACTAAGTCCGAATTGAAAATATTTTCACCGACGACGTATCTTTTAAATGTTATGTTCAGTTATGGGAGCGTATTTGAAGCACTTTTGCTTAATAAACCACGGCTCTATCTCTTACGGTTGATTTTTAAATAATTTCTAAAATTGTCGTCGGCGACTCTTCACGGTAGCCACTCGGTAGGAAAAAATCTAAGTCCGAACTGAAATTATTTTCACCGACGAGGTAACTTTTAAATGTTAGATTGAGTTATAGGAGCGTATTTGAAGCACTTTTGCTTAATAAACCACGGCTCTATCTCTTACGGTTGATTTTTAAATTAATCAGAAAGTCTTCGTCGGCAGCGCTTCACGGTAGCCTCTCCGTACAGAGACTAAGTCCGAATTGAAAATATTTTCACCGACGACGTATCTTTTAAATGTTATGTTCAGTTATGGGAGCGTATTTGAAGCACTTTTGCTTAATAAACCACGGCTCTATCTCTTACGGTTGATTTTTAAATAATTTCTAAAATCGTCGTCGGCGACTCTTCACGGTAGCCACTCGGTAGGAAAAAATCTAAGTCCGCACTGAAATTATTTTCACCGACGAGGTAACTTTTAAATGTTAGATTGAGTTATAGGAGCGTATTTGAAGCACTTTTGCTTAATAAACCACCGCTCTATCTCTTACGGTTGATTTTTAAATTAATCAGAAAGTCTTCGTCGGCAGCGCTTTACGGTAGCCTCTCCGTACAGAGACTAAGTCCGAATTGAAAATATTTTCACCGACGACGTATCTTTTAAATGTTATGTTCAGTTATGGGAGCGTATTTGAAGCACTTTTGCTTAATAAACCACGGCTCTATCTCTTACGGTTGATTTTTAAATAATTTCTAAAATCGTCGTCGGCGACTCTTCACGGTAGCCACTCGGTAGGAAAAAATCTAAGTCCGAACTGATATTATTTTCACCGACGAGGTAACTTTTAAATGTTAGATTGAGTTATAGGAGCGTATTTGAAGCACTTTTGCTTAATAAACCACGGCTCTATCTCTTACGGTTGATTTTTAAATTAATCAGAAAGTCTTCGTCGGCAGCGCTTCACGGTAGCCTCTCCGTACAGAGACTAAGTCCGAATTGAAAATATTTTCACCGACGACGTATCTTTTAAATGTTATGTTCAGTTATGGGAGCGTATTTGAAGCACTTTTGCTTAATAAACCACGGCTCTATCTCTTACGGTTGATTTTTAAATAATTTCTAAAATCGTCGTCGGCGACTCTTCACGGTAGCCACTCGGTAGGAAAAAATCTAAGTCCGAACTGAAATTATTTTCACCGACGGGGTAGCTTTTAAATGTTAGATTGAGTTATAGGAGCGTATTTGAAGCACTTTTGCTTAATAAACCACGGCTCTATCTCTTACGGTTGATTTTTAAATTAATCAGAAAGTCTTCGTCGGCAGCGCTTCACGGTAGCCTCTCCGTACAGAGACTAAGTCCGAATTGAAAATATTTTCACCGACGACGTATCTTTTAAATGTTATGTTCAGTTATGGGAGCGTATTTGAAGCACTTTTGCTTAATAAACCACGGCTCTATCTCTTACGGTTGATTTTTAAATAATTTCTAAAATCGTCGTCGGCGACTCTTCACGGTAGCCACTCGGTAGGAAAAAATCTAAGTCCGAACTGAAATTATTTTCACGGACGAGGTAACTTTTAAATGTTAGATTGAGTTATAGGAGCGTATTTGAAGCACTTTTGCTTAATAAACCACGGCTCTATCTCTCACGGTTGATTTTTAAATTAATCAGAAAGTCTTCGTCGGCAGCGCTTCACGGTAGCCTCTCCGTACAGAGACTAAGTCCGAATTGAAAATATTTTCACCGACGACGTATCTTTTAAATGTTATGTTCAGTTATGGGAGCGTATTTGAAGCACTTTTGCTTAATAAACCACGGCTCTATCTCTTACGGTTGATTTTTAAATAATTTCTAAAATTGTCGTCGGCGACTCTTCACGGTAGCCACTCGGTAGGAAAAAATCTAAGTCCGAACTGAAATTATTTTCACCGACGAGGTAACTTTTAAATGTTAGATTGAGTTATAGGAGCGTATTTGAAGCACTTTTGCTTAATAAACCACGGCTCTATCTCTTACGGTTGATTTTTAAATTAATCAGAAAGTCTTCGTCGGCAGCGCTTCACGGTAGCCTCTCCGTACAGAGACTAAGTCCGAATTGAAAATATTTTCACCGACGACGTATCTTTTAAATGTTATGTTCAGTTATGGGAGCGTATTTGAAGCACTTTTGCTTAATAAACCACGGCTCTATCTCTTACGGTTGATTTTTAAATAATTTCTAAAATCGTCGTCGGCGACTCTTCACGGTAGCCACTCGGTAGGAAAAAATCTAAGTCCGAACTGAAATTATTTTCACCGACTAGGTAACATTTAAATGTTAGATTGAGTTATAGGAGCGTATTTGAAGCACTTTTGCTTAATAAACCACGGCTCTATCTCTTACGGTTGATTTTTAAATAATTTCTAAAATCGTCGTCGGCGACTCTTCACGGTAGCCACTCGGTAGGAAAAAATCTAAGTCCGAACTGAAATTATTTTCACCGACTAGGTAACTTTTAAATGTTAGATTGAGTTATAGGAGCGTATTTGAAGCACTTTTGCTTAATAAACCACGGCTCTATCTCTTACGGTTGATTTTTAAATTAATCAGAAAGTCTTCGTCGGCAGCGCTTCACGGTAGCCTCTCCGTACAGAGACTAAGTCCGAATTGAAAATATTTTCACCGACGACGTATCTTTTAAATGTTATGTTCAGTTATGGGACCGTATTTGAAGCACTTTTGCTTAATAAACCACGGCTCTATCTCTTACGGTTGATTTTTAAATAATTTCTAAAATTGTCGTCGGCGACTCTTCACGGTAGCCACTCGGTAGGAAAAAATCTAAGTCCGAACTGAAATTATTTTCACCGACGAGGTAACTTTTAAATGTTAGATTGAGTTATAGGAGCGTATTTGAAGCACTTTTGCTTAAAAAACCACGGCTCTATCTCTTACGGTTGATTTTTAAATTAATCAGAAAGTCTTCGTCGGCAGCGCTTCACGGTAGCCTCTCCGTACAGAGACTAAGTCCGAATTGAAAATATTTTCACCGACGACGTATCTTTTAAATGTTATGTTCAGTTATGGGAGCGTATTTGAAGCACTTTTGCTTAATAAACCACGGCTCTATCTCTTACGGTTGATTTTTAAATAATTTCTAAAATCGTCGTCGGCGACTCTTCACGGTAGCCACTCGGTAGGAAAAAATCTAAGTCCGAACTGAAATTATTTTCACCGACGGGGTAGCTTTTAAATGTTAGATTGAGTTATAGGAGCGTATTTGAAGCACTTTTGCTTAATAAACCACGGCTCTATCTCTTACGGTTGATTTTTAAATTAATCAGAAAGTCTTCGTCGGCAGCGCTTCACGGTAGCCTCTCCGTACAGAGACTAAGTCCGAATTGAAAATATTTTCACCGACGACGTATCTTTTAAATGTTATGTTCAGTTATGGGAGCGTATTTGAAGCACTTTTGCTTAATAAACCACGGCTCTATCTCTTACGGTTGATTTTTAAATAATTTCTAAAATTGTCGTCGGCGACTCTTCACGGTAGCCACTCGGTAGGAAAAAATCTAAGTCCGAACTGAAATTATTTTCACCGACGAGGTAACTTTTAAATGTTAGATTGAGTTATAGGAGCGTATTTGAAGCACTTTTGCTTAATAAACCACGGCTCTATCTCTTACGGTTGATTTTTAAATTAATCAGAAAGTCTTCGTCGGCAGCGCTTCACGGTAGCCTCTCCGTACAGAGACTAAGTCCGAATTGAAAATATTTTCACCGACGACGTATCTTTTAAATGTTATGTTCAGTTATGGGAGCGTATTTGAAGCACTTTTGCTTAATAAACCACGGCTCTATCTCTTACGGTTGATTTTTAAATAATTTCTAAAATCGTCGTCGGCGACTCTTCACGGTAGCCACTCGGTAGGAAAAAATCTAAGTCCGAACTGAAATTATTTTCACCGACGAGGTAACTTTTAAATGTTAGATTGAGTTATAGGAGCGTATTTGAAGCACTTTTGCTTAATAAACCACGGCTCTATCTCTCACGGTTGATTTTTAAATTAATCAGAAAGTCTTCGTCGGCAGCGCTTCACGGTAGCCTCTCCGTACAGAGACTAAGTCCGAATTGAAAATATTTTCACCGACGACGTATCTTTTAAATGTTATGTTCAGTTATGGGAGCGTATTTGAAGCACTTTTGCTTAATAAACCACGGCTCTATCTCTTACGGTTGATTTTTAAATAATTTCTAAAATCGTCGTCGGCGACTCTTCACGGTAGCCACTCGGTAGGAAAAAATCTAAGTCCGAACTGAAATTATTTTCACGGACGAGGTAACTTTTAAATGTTAGATTGAGTTATAGGAGCGTATTTGAAGCACTTTTGCTTAATAAACCACGGCTCTATCTCTCACGGTTGATTTTTAAATTAATCAGAAAGTCTTCGTCGGCAGCGCTTCACGGTAGCCTCTCCGTACAGAGACTAAGTCCGAATTGAAAATATTTTCACCGACGACGTATCTTTTAAATGTTATGTTCAGTTATGGGAGCGTATTTGAAGCACTTTTGCTTAATAAACCACGGCTCTATCTCTTACGGTTGATTTTTAAATAATTTCTAAAATCGTCGTCGGCGACTCTTCACGGTAGCCACTCGGTAGGAAAAAATCTAAGTCCGAACTGAAATTATTTTCACCGACTAGGTAACTTTTAAATGTTAGATTGAGTTATAGGAGCGTATTTTAAGCACTTTTGCTTAATAAACCACGGCTCTATCTCTTACGGTTGATTTTTAAATTAATCAGAAAGTCTTCGTCGGCAGCGCTTCACGGTAGCCTCTCCGTACAGAGACTAAGTCCGAATTGAAAATATTTTCACAGACGACGTATCTTTTAAATGTTATGTTCAGTTATGGGAGCGTATTTGAAGCACTTTTGCTTAATAAACCACGGCTCTATCTCTTACGGTTGATTTTTAAATAATTTCTAAAATCGTCGTCGGCGACTCTTCACGGTAGCCACTCGGTAGGAAAAAATCTAAGTCCGAACTGAAATTATTTTCACCGACGAGGTAACTTTTAAATGTTAGATTGAGTTATAGGAGCGTATTTGAAGCACTTTTGCTTAATAAACCACGGCTCTATCTCTCACGGTTGATTTTTAAATTAATCAGAAAGTCTTCGTCGGCAGCGCTTCACGGTAGCCTCTCCGTACAGAGACTAAGTCCGAATTGAAAATATTTTCACCGACGACGTATCTTTTAAATGTTATGTTCAGTTATGGGAGCGTATTTGAAGCACTTTTGCTTAATAAACCACGGCTCTATCTCTTACGGTTGATTTTTAAATAATTTCTAAAATTGTCGTCGGCGACTCTTCACGGTAGCCACTCGGTAGGAAAAAATCTAAGTCCGAACTGAAATTATTTTCACCGACGAGGTAACTTTTAAATGTTAGATTGAGTTATAGGAGCGTATTTGAAGCACTTTTGCTTAATAAACCACGGCTCTATCTCTTACGGTTGATTTTTAAATTAATCAGAAAGTCTTCGTCGGCAGCGCTTCACGGTAGCCTCTCCGTACAGAGACTAAGTCCGAATTGAAAATATTTTCACCGACGACGTATCTTTTAAATGTTATGTTCAGTTATGGGAGCGTATTTGAAGCACTTTTGCTTAATAAACCACGGCTCTATCTCTTACGGTTGATTTTTAAATAATTTCTAAAATCGTCGTCGGCGACTCTTCACGGTAGCCACTCGGTAGGAAAAAATCTAAGTCCGAACTGAAATTATTTTCACCGACGAGGTAACTTTTAAATGTTAGATTGAGTTATAGGAGCGTATTTGAAGCACTTGTGCTTAATAAACCACGGCTCTATCTCTTACGGTTGATTTTTAAATTAATCAGAAAGTCTTCGTCGGCAGCGCTTCACGGTAGCCTCTCCGTACAGAGACTAAGTCCGAATTGAAAATATTTTCACCGACGACGTATCTTTTAAATGTTATGTTCAGTTATGGGAGCGTATTTGAAGCACTTTTGCTTAATAAACCACGGCTCTATCTCTTACGGTTGATTTTTAAATAATTTCTAAAATCGTCGTCGGCGACTCTTCACGGTAGCCACTCGGTAGGAAAAAATCTAAGTCCGAACTGAAATTATTTTCACCGACGAGGTAACTTTTAAATGTTAGATTGAGTTATAGGAGCGTATTTGAAGCACTTTTGCTTAATAAACCACGGCTCTATCTTCCACGGTTGATTTTTAAATTAATCAGAAAGTCTTCGTCGGCAGCGCTTCACGGTAGCCTCTCCGTACAGAGACTAAGTCCGAATTGAAAATATTTTCACCGACGACGTATCTTTTAAATGTTATGTTCAGTTATGGGAGCGTATTTGAAGCACTTTTGCTGAATAAACCACGGCTCTATCTCTTACGTTTGATTTTTAAATAATTTCTAAAATTGTCGTCGGCGACTCTTCACGGTAGCCACTCGGTAGGAAAAAATCTAAGTCCGAACTGAAATTATTTTCACCGACGAGGTAACTTTTAAATGTTAGATTGAGTTATAGGAGCGTATTTGAAGCACTTTTGCTTAATAAACCACGGCTCTATCTCTTACGGTTGATTTTTAAATTAATCAGAAAGTCTTCGTCGGCAGCGCTTCACGGTAGCCTCTCCGTACAGAGACTAAGTCCGAATTGAAAATATTTTCACCGACGACGAATCTTTTAAATGTTATGTTCAGTTATGGGAGCGTATTTGAAGCACTTTTGCTTAATAAACCACGGCTCTATCTCTTACGGTTGATTTTTAAATAATTTCTAAAATCGTCGTCGGCGACTCTTCACGGTAGCCACTCGGTAGGAAAAAATCTAAGTCCGAACTGAAATTATTTTCACCGACGAGGTAACTTTTAAATGTTAGATTCAGTTATAGGAGCGTATTTGAAGCACGTTTGCTTAATAAACCACGGCTCTATCTTTCACGGTTGATTTTTAAATTAATCAGAAAGTCTTCGTCGGCAGCGCTTCACGGTAGCCTCTCCGTACAGAGACTAAGTCCGAATTGAAAATATTTTCACCGACGACGTATCTTTTAAATGTTATGTTCAGTTATGGGAGCGTATTTGAAGCACTTTTGCTTAATAAACCACGGCTCTATCTCTTACGGTTGATTTTTAAATAATTTCTAAAATCGTCGTCGGCGACTCTTCACGGTAGCCACTCGGTAGGAAAAAATCTAAGTCCGAACTGAAATTATTTTCACCGACGAGGTAACTTTTAAATGTTAGATTGAGTTATAGGAGCGTATTTGAAGCACTTTTGCTTAATAAACCACGGCTCTATCTCTTACGGTTGATTTTTAAATTAATCAGAAAGTCTTCGTCGGCAGCGCTTCACGGTAGCCTCTCCGTACAGAGACTAAGTCCGAATTGAAAATATTTTCACCGACGACGTATCTTTTAAATGTTATGTTCAGTTATGGGAGCGTATTTGAAGCACTTTTGCTTAATAAACCACGGCTCTATCTCTTACGGTTGATTTTTAAATAATTTCTAAAATCGTCGTCGGCGACTCTTCACGGTAGCCACTCGGTAGGAAAAAATCTAAGTCCGAACTGAAATTATTTTCACCGACGAGGTAACTTTTAAATGTTAGATTGAGTTATAGGAGCGTATTTGAAGCACTTTTGCTTAATAAACCACGGCTCTATCTCTTACGGTTGATTTTTAAATTAATCAGAAAGTCTTCGTCGGCAGCGCTTCACGGTAGCCTCTCCGTACAGAGACTAAGTCCGAATTGAAAATATTTTCACCGACGACGTATCTTTTAAATGTTATGTTCAGTTATGGGAGCGTATTTGAAGCACTTTTGCTTAATAAACCACGGCTCTATCTCTTACGGTTGATTTTTAAATAATTTCTAAAATCGTCGTCGGCGACTCTTCACGGTAGCCACTCGGTAGGAAAAAATCTAAGTCCGAACTGAAATTATTTTCACCGACTAGGTAACTTTTAAATGTTAGATTGAGTTATAGGAGCGTATTTTAAGCACTTTTGCTTAATAAACCACGGCTCTATCTCTTACGGTTGATTTTTAAATTAATCAGAAAGTCTTCGTCGGCAGCGCTTCACGGTAGCCTCTCCGTACAGAGACTAAGTCCGAATTGAAAATATTTTCACAGACGACGTATCTTTTAAATGTTATGTTCAGTTATGGGAGCGTATTTGAAGCACTTTTGCTTAATAAACCACGGCTCTATCTCTTACGGTTGATTTTTAAATAATTTCTAAAATCGTCGTCGGCGACTCTTCACGGTAGCCACTCGGTAGGAAAAAATCTAAGTCCGAACTGAAATTATTTTCACCGACGAGGTAACTTTTAAATGTTAGATTGAGTTATAGGAGCGTATTTGAAGCACTTTTGCTTAATAAACCACGGCTCTATCTCTCACGGTTGATTTTTAAATTAATCAGAAAGTCTTCGTCGGCAGCGCTTCACGGTAGCCTCTCCGTACAGAGACTAAGTCCGAATTGAAAATATTTTCACAGACGACGTATCTTTTAAATGTTATGTTCAGTTATGGGAGCGTATTTGAAGCACTTTTGCTTAATAAACCACGGCTCTATCTCTTACGGTTGATTTTTAAATAATTTCTAAAATCGTCGTCGGCGACTCTTCACGGTAGCCACTCGGTAGGAAAAAATCTAAGTCCGAACTGAAATTATTTTCACCGACGGGGTTGCTTTTAAATGTTAGATTGAGTTATAGGAGCGTATTTGAAGCACTTTTGCTTAATAAACCACGGCTCTATCTCTTACGGTTGATTTTTAAATTAATCAGAAAGTCTTCGTCGGCAGCGCTTCACGGTAGCCTCTCCGTACAGAGACTAAGTCCGAATTGAAAATATTTTCACCGACGACGTATCTTTTAAATGCTATGTTCAGTTATGGGAACGTATTTGAAGCACTTTTGCTTAATAAACCACGGCTCTATCTCTTACGGTTGATTTTTAAATAATTTCTAAAATCGTCGTCGGCGACTCTTCACGGTAGCCACTCGGTAGGAAAAAATCTAAGTCCGAACTGAAATTATTTTCACCGACGAGGTAACTTTTAAATGTTAGATTGAGTTATAGGAGCGTATTTGAAGCACTTTTGCTTAATAAACCACGGCTCTATCTCTCACGGTTGATTTTTAAATTAATCAGAAAGTCTTCGTCGGCAGCGCTTCACGGTAGCCTCTCCGTACAGAGACTAAGTCCGAATTGAAAATATTTTCACAGACGACGTATCTTTTAAATGTTATGTTCAGTTATGGGAGCGTATTTGAAGCACTTTTGCTTAATAAACCACGGCTCTATCTCTTACGGTTGATTTTTAAATAATTTCTAAAATCGTCGTCGGCGACTCTTCACGGTAGCCACTCGGTAGGAAAAAATCTAAGTCCGAACTGAAATTATTTTCACCGACGGGGTTGCTTTTAAATGTTAGATTGAGTTATAGGAGCGTATTTGAAGCACTTTTGCTTAATAAACCACGGCTCTATCTCTTACGGTTGATTTTTAAATTAATCAGAAAGTCTTCGTCGGCAGCGCTTCACGGTAGCCTCTCCGTACAGAGACTAAGTCCGAATTGAAAATATTTTCACCGACGACGTATCTTTTAAATGCTATGTTCAGTTATGGGAACGTATTTGAAGCACTTTTGCTTAATAAACCACGGCTCTATCTCTTACGGTTGATTTTTAAATAATTTCTAAAATTGTCGTCGGCGACTCTTCACGGTAGCCACTCGGTAGGAAAAAATCTAAGTCCGAACTGAAATTATTTTCACCGACGAGGTAACTTTTAAATGTTAGATTGAGTTATAGGAGCGTATTTGAAGCACTTTTGCTTAATAAACCACGGCTCTATCTCTTACGGTTGATTTTTAAATTAATCAGAAAGTCTTCGTCGGCAGCGCTTCACGGTAGCCTCTCCGTACAGAGACTAAGTCCGAATTGAAAATATTTTCACCGACGACGTATCTTTTAAATGTTATGTTCAGTTATGGGAGCGTATTTGAAGCACTTTTGCTTAATAAACCACGGCTCTATCTCTTACGGTTGATTTTTAAATTATTTCTAAAATCGTCGTCGGCGGCTCTTCACGGTAGCCACTCGGTAGGAAAAAATCTAAGTCCGAACTGAAATTATTTTCACCGACGAGGTAACTTTTAAATGTTAGATTGAGTTATAGGAGCGTATTTGAAGCACTTTTGCTTAATAAACCACCGCTCTATCTCTTACGGTTGATTTTTAAATTAATCAGAAAGTCTTCGTCGGCAGCGCTTCACGGTAGCCTCTCCGTACAGAGACTAAGTCCGAATTGAAAATATTTTCACCGACGACGTATCTTTTAAATGTTATGTTCAGTTATGGGAGCGTATTTGAAGCACTTTTGCTTAATAAACCACGGCTCTATCTCTTACGGTTGATTTTTAAATAATTTCTAAAATCGTCGTCGGCGACTCTTCACGGTAGCCACTCGGTAGGAAAAAATCTAAGTCCGAACTGAAATTATTTTCACCGACTAGGTAACTTTTAAATGTTAGATTGAGTTATAGGAGCGTATTTTAAGCACTTTTGCTTAATAAACCACGGCTCTATCTCTTACGGTTGATTTTTAAATTAATCAGAAAGTCTTCGTCGGCAGCGCTTCACGGTAGCCTCTCCGTACAGAGACTAAGTCCGAATTGAAAATATTTGCACAGACGACGTATCTTTTAAATGTTATGTTCAGTTATGGGAGCGTATTTGAAGCACTTTTGCTTAATAAACCACGGCTCTATCTCTTACGGTTGATTTTTAAATAATTTCTAAAATCGTCGTCGGCGACTCTTCACGGTAGCCACTCGGTAGGAAAAAATCTAAGTCCGAACTGAAATTATTTTCACCGACGAGGTAACTTTTAAATGTTAGATTGAGTTATAGGAGCGTATTTGAAGCACTTTTGCTTAATAAACCACGGCTCTATCTCTCACGGTTGATTTTTAAATTAATCAGAAAGTCTTCGTCGGCAGCGCTTCACGGTAGCCTCTCCGTACAGAGACTAAGTCCGAATTGAAAATATTTTCACAGACGACGTATCTTTTAAATGTTATGTTCAGTTATGGGAGCGTATTTGAAGCACTTTTGCTTAATAAACCACGGCTCTATCTCTTACGGTTGATTTTTAAATAATTTCTAAAATCGTCGTCGGCGACTCTTCACGGTAGCCACTCGGTAGGAAAAAATCTAAGTCCGAACTGAAATTATTTTCACCGACGGGGTTGCTTTTAAATGTTAGATTGAGTTATAGGAGCGTATTTGAAGCACTTTTGCTTAATAAACCACGGCTCTATCTCTTACGGTTGATTTTTAAATTAATCAGAAAGTCTTCGTCGGCAGCGCTTCACGGTAGCCTCTCCGTACAGAGACTAAGTCCGAATTGAAAATATTTTCACCGACGACGTATCTTTTAAATGCTATGTTCAGTTATGGGAACGTATTTGAAGCACTTTTGCTTAATAAACCACGGCTCTATCTCTTACGGTTGATTTTTAAATAATTTCTAAAATTGTCGTCGGCGACTCTTCACGGTAGCCACTCGGTAGGAAAAAATCTAAGTCCGAACTGAAATTATTTTCACCGACGAGGTAACTTTTAAATGTTAGATTGAGTTATAGGAGCGTATTTGAAGCACTTTTGCTTAATAAACCACGGCTCTATCTCTTACGGTTGATTTTTAAATTAATCAGAAAGTCTTCGTCGGCAGCGCTTCACGGTAGCCTCTCCGTACAGAGACTAAGTCCGAATTGAAAATATTTTCACCGACGACGTATCTTTTAAATGTTATGTTCAGTTATGGGAGCGTATTTGAAGCACTTTTGCTTAATAAACCACGGCTCTTTCTCTTACGGTTGATTTTTAAATAATTTCTAAAATCGTCGTCGGCGACTCTTCACGGTAGCCACTCGGTAGGAAAAAATCTAAGTCCGAACTGAAATTATTTTCACCGACGAGGTAACTTTTAAATGTTAGATTGAGTTATAGGAGCGTATTTGAAGCACTTTTGCTTAATAAACCACGGCTCTATCTCTTACGGTTGATTTTTAAATTAATCAGAAAGTCTTCGTCGGCAGCGCTTCACGGTAGCCTCTCCGTACAGAGACTAAGTCCGAATTGAAAATATTTTCACCGACGACGTATCTTTTAAATGTTATGTTCAGTTATGGGAGCGTATTTGAAGCACTTTTGCTTAATAAACCACGGCTCTATCTCTTACGGTTGATTTTTAAATAATTTCTAAAATCGTCGTCGGCGACTCTTCACGGTAGCCACTCGGTAGGAAAAAATCTAAGTCCGAACTGAAATTATTTTCACCGACTAGGTAACTTTTAAATGTTAGATTGAGTTATAGGAGCGTATTTTAAGCACTTTTGCTTAATAAACCACGGCTCTATCTCTTACGGTTGATTTTTAAATTAATCAGAAAGTCTTCGTCGGCAGCGCTTCACGGTAGCCTCTCCGTACAGAGACTAAGTCCGAATTGAAAATATTTTCACAGACGACGTATCTTTTAAATGTTATGTTCAGTTATGGGAGCGTATTTGAAGCACTTTTGCTTAATAAACCACGGCTCTATCTCTTACGGTTGATTTTTAAATAATTTCTAAAATCGTCGTCGGCGACTCTTCACGGTAGCCACTCGGTAGGAAAAAATCTAAGTCCGAACTGAAATTATTTTCACCGACGAGGTAACTTTTAAATGTTAGATTGAGTTATAGGAGCGTATTTGAAGCACTTTTGCTTAATAAACCACGGCTCTATCTCTCACGGTTGATTTTTAAATTAATCAGAAAGTCTTCGTCGGCAGCGCTTCACGGTAGCCTCTCCGTACAGAGACTAAGTCCGAATTGAAAATATTTTCACCGACGACGTATCTTTTAAATGTTATGTTCAGTTATGGGAGCGTATTTGAAGCACTTTTGCTTAATAAACCACGGCTCTATCTCTTACGGTTGATTTTTAAATAATTTCTAAAATTGTCGTCGGCGACTCTTCACGGTAGCCACTCGGTAGGAAAAAATCTAAGTCCGAACTGAAATTATTTTCACCGACGAGGTAACTTTTAAATGTTAGATTGAGTTATAGGAGCGTATTTGAAGCACTTTTGCTTAATAAACCACGGCTCTATCTCTTACGGTTGATTTTTAAATTAATCAGAAAGTCTTCGTCGGCAGCGCTTCACGGTAGCCTCTCCGTACAGAGACTAAGTCCGAATTGAAAATATTTTCACCGACGACGTATCTTTTAAATGTTATGTTCAGTTATGGGAGCGTATTTGAAGCACTTTTGCTTAATAAACCACGGCTCTATCTCTTACGGTTGATTTTTAAATAATTTCTAAAATCGTCGTCGGCGACTCTTCACGGTAGCCACTCGGTAGGAAAAAATCTAAGTCCGAACTGAAATTATTTTCACCGACGAGGTAACTTTTAAATGTTAGATTGAGTTATAGGAGCGTATTTGAAGCACTTTTGCTTAATAAACCACGGCTCTATCTCTTACGGTTGATTTTTAAATTAATCAGAAAGTCTTCGTCGGCAGCGCTTCACGGTAGCCTCTCCGTACAGAGACTAAGTCCGAATTGAAAATATTTTCACCGACGACGAATCTTTTAAATGTTATGTTCAGTTATGGGAGCGTATTTGAAGCACTTTTGCTTAATAAACCACGGCTCTATCTCTTACGGTTGATTTTTAAATAATTTCTAAAATCGTCGTCGGCGACTCTTCACGGTAGCCACTCGGTTGCGCTTCCCCCGGGGGTGGCGCTGGTGTGTTACGCAGATGACACACTGGTGGTCACCTCCGGGAGGGATTACGCCCGCACTCTCCGGCTGGCGGAGTGCGGTGCGGAATGCGTGGTGGCCGCCATAAGGCGGCTAGGCCTGGAGGTGTCCCCGTCGAAGAACAAGGCAATGTGGTTCTTCGACGGGGTCAGGAGGGGCCCTCCCCCCGAGACTCCGGTCACGGTTGGAGGCCTGGCTGTCGAGGTGGGCAGCCGGATGAAATATCTGGGTGTCACCCTCGACAGCCACTGGAGCTTTGGGCCCCACCTCGAAGAGGTGGTGCCCCGAGTGGAACGGACAGCGGCGGTCTTGGGTCGCTTGCTGCCCAACGTGGGGGGACCTCAGGCGGGTGTACGCCGCCTGTACGAGGGGGTGGTGCGGAGTGCCGCCCTATATGGTGCACCCGTGTGGGCGGGGTCGCTCGGGAGGAGCAAGCGTAATCGCCAGCTCCTTTCCCGAGCACAAAGGCCCCTAGCCGCGCGGGTCGCCAGGGGGTACCGCACCGTCTCCCTGAGGGCGGCGTCCCTGCTTGGGTGCTCTCCCCCTTGGGAGCTCAAGGCGGAGGAAGCCGCGGAGGTCTACAGGATCTCCGCGGCCCTCAAAGAAACGCCGGATGCGGCTGAGTACCGTGCAGCGGAGATGGAGGCCGGCAGGAGCCGGGCGGGGCTGCACACCCTGGAAAGGTGGCGCAGCCAATTGGAGGAGCCCGGCTCCGGGGAAAGGACCGTCAGGGCCATCCTGCCGGTCCTCCAGGGTTGGCTGGAAAGGAGGGGACGGCTCACCTTCCGTCTAACGCAGGTACTCACCGGGCATGGGTGCTTCGGTGAGTATCTGCACAAGATCGGAAGGGAGCCGTCCCCGCAGTGTCATCACTGCGGTGAAGAGAAGGACTCGGCGCAGCACACCCTGGAGGAGTGTCCCTCCTGGGCAGGGGAGCGCCGAGTCCTTCGGAACATCATAGGGTGGGACCTCTCGCTGCCCGCCGTCGTAAAAGCGATGGTGGGCGGCGAAGAGGAGTGGGGAGCCGTGGCCTCCTTCTGCGAACAAGTTATGTCGCGGAAGGAGGCCGCGGAAAGGGCCCGCGAGGCAGCGGACCCAGAGGGTAGGGGCCGAAGGCGGAGACGTACACGTCCCGCCTCCGGCACCGGACGCGGCGACCGTCGGAGTCGTCGGGGCCACTAGGCTGTCTGGATTGGGGTCCAGGCAGCCGATAGGGTGGCCCCAGAGGTAGAGGGATGCGGTGTTGTGGTCGCACCGCATCCCAAATAGTGGATTGGCCCCCCTTCAGGGGGCAAGGCGGGGGGGTATCCGGATCAATACGAAGTGTTCCCGGGTACTCCCCCTAACGCCTGAGGATGACCACCGGGGGGTTTTAGTCGGTAGAAATCCGACACTACCCCGGCCTCCCCCCAAAGGAGGCCGGGGTGTCTATCGAAGATTTCCCCTCGAGAAAAAAAAAAAAAAAAAACGGTAGCCACTCGGTAGGAAAAAATCTAAGTCCGAACTGAAATTATTTTCACCGACGAGGTAACTTTTAAATGTTAGATTGAGTTATAGGAGCGTATTTGAAGCACTTTTGCTTAATAAACCACGGCTCTATCTTTCACGGTTGATTTTTAAATTAATCAGAAAGTCTTCGTCGGCAGCGCTTCACGGTAGCCTCTCCGTACAGAGACTAAGTCCGAATTGAAAATATTTTCACCGACGACGTATCTTTTAAATGTTATGTTCAGTTATGGGAGCGTATTTGAAGCACTTTTGCTTAATAAACCACGGCTCTATCTCTTACGGTTGATTTTTAAATAATTTCTAAAATCGTCGTCGGCGACTCTTCACGGTAGCCACTCGGTAGGAAAAAATCTAAGTCCGAACTGAAATTATTTTCACCGACGAGGTAACTTTTAAATGTTAGATTGAGTTATAGGAGCGTATTTGAAGCACTTTTGCTTAATAAACCACGGCTATATCTCTCACGGTTGATTTTTAAATTAATCAGAAAGTCTTCGTCGGCAGCGCTTCACGGTAGCCTCTCCGTACAGAGACTAAGTCCGAATTGAAAATATTTTCACCGACGACGTATCTTTTAAATGTTATGTTCAGTTATGGGAGCGTATTTGAAGCACTTTTGCTTAATAAACCACGGCTCTATCTCTTACGGTTGATTTTTAAATAATTTCTAAAATTGTCGTCGGCGACTCTTCACGGTAGCCACTCGGTAGGAAAAAATCTAAGTCCGAACTGAAATTATTTTCACCGACGAGGTAACTTTTAAATGTTAGATTGAGTTATAGGAGCGTATTTGAAGCACTTTTGCTTAATAAACCACGGCTATATCTCTCACGGTTGATTTTTAAATTAATCAGAAAGTCTTCGTCGGCAGCGCTTCACGGTAGCCTCTCCGTACAGAGACTAAGTCCGAATTGAAAATATTTTCACCGACGACGTATCTTTTAAATGTTATGTTCAGTTATGGGAGCGTATTTGAAGCACTTTTGCTTAATAAACCACGGCTCTATCTCTTACGGTTGATTTTTAAATAATTTCTAAAATTGTCGTCGGCGACTCTTCACGGTAGCCACTCGGTAGGAAAAAATCTAAGTCCGAACTGAAATTATTTTCACCGACGAGGTAACTTTTAAATGTTAGATTGAGTTATAGGAGCGTATTTGAAGCACTTTTGCTTAATAAACCACGGCTCTATCTCTCACGGTTGATTTTTAAATTAATCAGAAAGTCTTCGTCGGCAGCGCTTCACGGTAGCCTCTCCGTACAGAGACTAAGTCCGAATTGAAAATATTTTCACCGACGACGTATCTTTTAAATGTTATGTTCAGTTATGGGAGCGTATTTGAAGCACTTTTGCTTAATAAACCACGGCTCTATCTCTTACGGTTGATTTTTAAATAATTTCTAAAATCGTCGTCGGCGACTCTTCACGGTAGCCACTCGGTAGGAAAAAATCTAAGTCCGAACTGAAATTATTTTCACCGACGAGGTAACTTTTAAATGTTAGATTGAGTTATGGGAGCGTATTTGAAGCACTTTTGCTTAATAAACCACGGCTCTATCTCTTACGGTTGATTTTTAAATTAATCAGAAAGTCTTCGTCGGCAGCGCTTCACGGTAGCCTCTCCGTACAGAGACTAAGTCCGAATTGAAAATATTTTCACCGACGACGTATCTTTTAAATGTTATGTTCAGTTATGGGAGCGTATTTGAAGCACTTTTGCTTAATAAACCACGGCTCTATCTCTTACGGTTGATTTTTAAATAATTTCTAAAATCGTCGTCGGCGACTCTTCACGGTAGCCACTCGGTAGGAAAAAATCTAAGTCCGAACTGAAATTATTTTCACCGACGAGGTAACTTTTAAATGTTAGATTGAGTTATAGGAGCGTATTTGAAGCACTTTTGCTTAATAAACCACGGCTCTATCTCTTACGGTTGATTTTTAAATTAATCAGAAAGTCTTCGTCGGCAGCGCTTCACGGTAGCCTCTCCGTACAGAGACTAAGTCCGAATTGAAAATATTTTCACCGACGACGTATCTTTTAAATGTTATGTTCAGTTATGGGAGCGTATTTGAAGCACTTTTGCTTAATAAACCACGGCTCTATCTCTTACGGTTGATTTTTAAATAATTTCTAAAATCGTCGTCGGCGACTCTTCACGGTAGCCACTCGGTAGGAAAAAATCTAAGTCCGAACTGAAATTATTTTCACCGACGAGGTAACTTTTAAATGTTAGATTGAGTTATAGGAGCGTATTTGAAGCACTTTTGCTTAATAAACCACGGCTCTATCTCTCACGGTTGATTTTTAAATTAATCAGAAAGTCTTCGTCGGCAGCGCTTCACGGTAGCCTCTCCGTACAGAGACTAAGTCCGAATTGAAAATATTTTCACCGACGACGTATCTTTTAAATGTTATGTTCAGTTATGGGAGCGTATTTGAAGCACTTTTGCTTAATAAACCACGGCTCTATCTCTTACGGTTGATTTTTAAATAATTTCTAAAATTGTCGTCGGCGACTCTTCACGGTAGCCACTCGGTAGGAAAAAATCTAAGTCCGAACTGAAATTATTTTCACCGACGAGGTAACTTTTAAATGTTAGATTGAGTTATAGGAGCGTATTTGAAGCACTTTTGCTTAATAAACCACGGCTCTATCTCTCACGGTTGATTTTTAAATTAATCAGAAAGTCTTCGTCGGCAGCGCTTCACGGTAGCCTCTCCGTACAGAGACTAAGTCCGAATTGAAAATATTTTCACCGACGACGTATCTTTTAAATGTTATGTTCAGTTATGGGAGCGTATTTGAAGCACTTTTGCTTAATAAACCACGGCTCTATCTCTTACGGTTGATTTTTAAATAATTTCTAAAATTGTCGTCGGCGACTCTTCACGGTAGCCACTCGGTAGGAAAAAATCTAAGTCCGAACTGAAATTATTTTCACCGACGAGGTAACTTTTAAATGTTAGATTGAGTTATAGGAGCGTATTTGAAGCACTTTTGCTTAATAAACCACGGCTATATCTCTCACGGTTGATTTTTAAATTAATCAGAAAGTCTTCGTCGGCAGCGCTTCACGGTAGCCTCTCCGTACAGAGACTAAGTCCGAATTGAAAATATTTTCACCGACGACGTATCTTTTAAATGTTATGTTCAGTTATGGGAGCGTATTTGAAGCACTTTTGCTTAATAAACCACGGCTCTATCTCTTACGGTTGATTTTTAAATAATTTCTAAAATTGTCGTCGGCGACTCTTCATGGTAGCCACTCGGTAGGAAAAAATCTAAGTCCGAACTGAAATTATTTTCACCGACGAGGTAACTTTTAAATGTTAGATTGAGTTATAGGAGCGTATTTGAAGCACTTTTGCTTAATAAACCACGGCTATATCTCTCACGGTTGATTTTTAAATTAATCAGAAAGTCTTCGTCGGCAGCGCTTCACGGTAGCCTCTCCGTACAGAGACTAAGTCCGAATTGAAAATATTTTCACCGACGACGTATCTTTTAAATGTTATGTTCAGTTATGGGAGCGTATTTGAAGCACTTTTGCTTAATAAACCACGGCTCTATCTCTTACGGTTGATTTTTAAATAATTTCTAAAATTGTCGTCGGCGACTCTTCACGGTAGCCACTCGGTAGGAAAAAATCTAAGTCCGAACTGAAATTATTTTCACCGACGAGGTAACTTTTAAATGTTAGATTGAGTTATAGGAGCGTATTTGAAGCACTTTTGCTTAATAAACCACGGCTCTATCACTCACGGTTGATTTTTAAATTAATCAGAAAGTCTTCGTCGGCAGCGCTTCACGGTAGCCTCTCCGTACAGAGACTAAGTCCGAATTGAAAATATTTTCACCGACGACGTATCTTTTAAATGTTATGTTCAGTTATGGGAGCGTATTTGAAGCACTTTTGCTTAATAAACCACGGCTCTATCTCTTACGGTTGATTTTTAAATAATTTCTAAAATTGTCGTCGGCGACTCTTCACGGTAGCCACTCGGTAGGAAAAAATCTAAGTCCGAACTGAAATTATTTTCACCGACGAGGTAACTTTTAAATGTTAGATTGAGTTATGGGAGCGTATTTGAAGCACTTTTGCTTAATAAACCACGGCTCTATCTCTTACGGTTGATTTTTAAATTAATCAGAAAGTCTTCGTCGGCAGCGCTTCACGGTAGCCTCTCCGTACAGAGACTAAGTCCGAATTGAAAATATTTTCACCGGCGACGTATCTTTTAAATGTTATGTTCAGTTATGGGAGCGTATTTGAAGCACTTTTGCTTAATAAACCACGGCTCTATCTCTTACGGTTGATTTTTAAATAATTTCTAAAATCGTCGTCGGCGACTCTTCACGGTAGCCACTCGGTAGGAAAAAATCTAAGTCCGAACTGAAATTATTTTCACCGACGAGGTAACTTTTAAATGTTAGATTGAGTTATAGGAGCGTATTTGAAGCACTTTTGCTTAATAAACCACGGCTCTATCTCTCACGGTTGATTTTTAAATTAATCAGAAAGTCTTCGTCGGCAGCGCTTCACGGTAGCCTCTCCGTACAGAGACTAAGTCCGAATTGAAAATATTTTCACCGACGACGTATCTTTTAAATGTTATGTTCAGTTATGGGAGCGTATTTGAAGCACTTTTGCTTAATAAACCACGGCTCTATCTCTTACGGTTGATTTTTAAATAATTTCTAAAATTGTCGTCGGCGACTCTTCACGGTAGCCACTCGGTAGGAAAAAATCTAAGTCCGAACTGAAATTATTTTCACCGACGAGGTAACTTTTAAATGTTAGATTGAGTTATAGGAGCGTATTTGAAGCACTTTTGCTTAATAAACCACGGCTCTATCTCTCACGGTTGATTTTTAAATTAATCAGAAAGTCTTCGTCGGCAGCGCTTCACGGTAGCCTCTCCGTACAGAGACTAAGTCCGAATTGAAAATATTTTCACCGACGACGTATCTTTTAAATGTTATGTTCAGTTATGGGAGCGTATTTGAAGCACTTTTGCTTAATAAACCACGGCTCTATCTCTTACGGTTGATTTTTAAATAATTTCTAAAATCGTCGTCGGCGACTCTTCACGGTAGCCACTCGGTAGGAAAAAATCTAAGTCCGAACTGAAATTATTTTCACCGACGAGGTAACTTTTAAATGTTAGATTGAGTTATAGGAGCGTATTTGAAGCACTTTTGCTTAATAAACCACGGCTCTATCTCTCACGGTTGATTTTTAAATTAATCAGAAAATCTTCGTCGGCAGCGCTTCACGGTAGCCTCTCCGTACAGAGACTAAGTCCGAATTGAAAATATTTTCACCGACGGCGTATCTTTTAAATGTTATGTTCAGTTATGGGAGCGTATTTGAAGCACTTTTGCTTAATAAACCACGGCTCTATCTCTTACGGTTGATTTTTAAATAATTTCTAAAATTGTCGTCGGCGACTCTTCACGGTAGCCACTCGGTAGGAAAAAATCTAAGTCCGAACTGAAATTATTTTCACCGACGACGTAACTTTTAAATGTTATGTTGAGTTATGGGAGCGTATTTGAAGCACTTTTGCTTAATAAACCACGGCTCTATCTCTTACGGTTGATTTTTAAATTAATCAGAAAGTCTTCGTCGGCAGCGCTTCACGGTAGCCTCTCCGTACAGAGACTAAGTCCGAATTGAAAATATTTTCACCGACGACGTATCTTTTAAATGTTATGTTCAGTTATGGGAGCGTATTTGAAGCACTTTTGCTTAATAAACCACGGCTCTATCTCTTACGGTTGATTTTTAAATTATTTCTAAAATCGTCGTCGGCGACTCTTCACGGTAGCCACTCGGTAGGAAAAAATCTAAGTCCGAACTGAAATTATTTTCACCGACGAGGTAACTTTTAAATGTTAGATTGAGTTATAGGAGCGTATTTGAAGCACTTTTGCTTAATAAACCACGGCTCTATCTCTTACGGTTGATTTTTAAATTAATCAGAAAGTCTTCGTCGGCAGCGCTTCACGGTAGCCTCTCCGTACAGAGACTAAGTCCGAATTGAAAATATTTTCACCGACGACGTATCTTTTAAATGTTATGTTCAGTTATGGGAGCGTATTTGAAGCACTTTTGCTTAATAAACCACGGCTCTATCTCTTACGGTTGATTTTTAAATAATTTCTAAAATTGTCGTCGGCGACTCTTCACGGTAGCCACTCGGTAGGAAAAAATCTAAGTCCGAACTGAAATTATTTTCACCGACGAGGTAACTTTTAAATGTTAGATTGAGTTATAGGAGCGTATTTGAAGCACTTTTGCTTAATAAACCACGGCTATATCTCTCACGGTTGATTTTTAAATTAATCAGAAAGTCTTCGTCGGCAGCGCTTCACGGTAGCCTCTCCGTACAGAGACTAAGTCCGAATTGAAAATATTTTCACCGACGACGTATCTTTTAAATGTTATGTTCAGTTATGGGAGCGTATTTGAAGCACTTTTGCTTAATAAACCACGGCTCTATCTCTTACGGTTGATTTTTAAATAATTTCTAAAATCGTCGTCGGCGACTCTTCACGGTAGCCACTCGGTAGGAAAAAATCTAAGTCCGAACTGAAATTATTTTCACCGACGAGGTAACTTTTAAATGTTAGATTGAGTTATGGGAGCGTATTTGAAGCACTTTTGCTTAATAAACCACGGCTCTATCTCTTACGGTTGATTTTTAAATTAATCAGAAAGTCTTCGTCGGCAGCGCTTCACGGTAGCCTCTCCGTACAGAGACTAAGTCCGAATTGAAAATATTTTCACCGACGACGTATCTTTTAAATGTTATGTTCAGTTATGGGAGCGTATTTGAAGCACTTTTGCTTAATAAACCACGGCTCTATCTCTTACGGTTGATTTTTAAATTATTTATAAAATCGTCGTCGGCGACTCTTCACGGTAGCCACTCGGTAGGAAAAAATCTAAGTCCGAACTGAAATTATTTTCACCGACGAGGTAACTTTTAAATGTTAGATTGAGTTATAGGAGCGTATTTGAAGCACTTTTGCTTAATAAACCACGGCTCTATCTCTTACGGTTGATTTTTAAATTAATCAGAAAGTCTTCGTCGGCAGCGCTTCACGGTAGCCTCTCCGTACAGAGACTAAGTCCGAATTGAAAATATTTTCACCGACGACGTATCTTTTAAATGTTATGTTCAGTTATGGGAGCGTATTTGAAGCACTTTTGCTTAATAAACCACGGCTCTATCTCTTACGGTTGATTTTTAAATAATTTCTAAAATCGTCGTCGGCGACTCTTCACGGTAGCCACTCGGTAGGAAAAAATCTAAGTCCGAACTGAAATTATTTTCACCGACGAGGTAACTTTTAAATGTTAGATTGAGTTATAGGAGCGTATTTGAAGCACTTTTGCTTAATAAACCACGGCTCTATCTCTCACGGTTGATTTTTAAATTAATCAGAAAGTCTTCGTCGGCAGCGCTTCACGGTAGCCTCTCCGTACAGAGACTAAGTCCGAATTGAAAATATTTTCACCGACGACGTATCTTTTAAATGTTATGTTCAGTTATGGGAGCGTATTTGAAGCACTTTTGCTTAATAAACCACGGCTCTATCTCTTACGGTTGATTTTTAAATAATTTCTAAAATCGTCGTCGGCGACTCTTCACGGTAGCCACTCGGTAGGAAAAAATCTAAGTCCGAACTGAAATTATTTTCACCGACGAGGTAACTTTTAAATGTTAGATTGAGTTATAGGAGCGTATTTGAAGCACTTTTGCTTAATAAACCACGGCTCTATCTCTCACGGTTGATTTTTAAATTAATCAGAAAATCTTCGTCGGCAGCGCTTCACGGTAGCCTCTCCGTACAGAGACTAAGTCCGAATTGAAAATATTTTCACCGACGACGTATCTTTTAAATGTTATGTTCAGTTATGGGAGCGTATTTGAAGCACTTTTGCTTAATAAACCACGGCTCTATCTCTTACGGTTGATTTTTAAATAATTTCTAAAATCGTCGTCGGCGACTCTTCACGGTAGCCACTCGGTAGGAAAAAATCTAAGTCCGAACTGAAATTATTTTCACCGACGAGGTAACTTTTAAATGTTAGATTGAGTTATGGGAGCGTATTTGAAGCACTTTTGCTTAATAAACCACGGCTCTATCTCTTACGGTTGATTTTTAAATTAATCAGAAAGTCTTCGTCGGCAGCGCTTCACGGTAGCCTCTCCGTACAGAGACTAAGTCCGAATTGAAAATATTTTCACCGACGACGTATCTTTTAAATGTTATGTTCAGTTATGGGAGCGTATTTGAAGCACTTTTGCTTAATAAACCACGGCTCTATCTCTTACGGTTGATTTTTAAATAATTTCTAAAATCGTCGTCGGCGACTCTTCACGGTAGCCACTCGGTAGGAAAAAATCTAAGTCCGAACTGAAATTATTTTCACCGACGAGGTAACTTTTAAATGTTAGATTGAGTTATAGGAGCGTATTTGAAGCACTTTTGCTTAATAAACCACGGCTCTATCTCTTACGGTTGATTTTTAAATTAATCAGAAAGTCTTCGTCGGCAGCGCTTCACGGTAGCCTCTCCGTACAGAGACTAAGTCCGAATTGAAAATATTTTCACCGACGACGTATCTTTTAAATGTTATGTTCAGTTATGGGAGCGTATTTGAAGCACTTTTGCTTAATAAACCACGGCTCTATCTCTTACGGTTGATTTTTAAATAATTTCTAAAATCGTCGTCGGCGACTCTTCACGGTAGCCACTCGGTAGGAAAAAATCTAAGTCCGAACTGAAATTATTTTCACCGACGAGGTAACTTTTAAATGTTAGATTGAGTTATAGGAGTGTATTTGAAGCACTTTTGCTTAATAAACCACGGCTCTATCTCTCACGGTTGATTTTTAAATTAATCAGAAAGTCTTCGTCGGCAGCGCTTCACGGTAGCCTCTCCGTACAGAGACTAAGTCCGAATTGAAAATATTTTCACCGACGACGTATCTTTTAAATGTTATGTTCAGTTATGGGAGCGTATTTGAAGCACTTTTGCTTAATAAACCACGGCTCTATCTCTTACGGTTGATTTTTAAATAATTTCTAAAATTGTCGTCGGCGACTCTTCACGGTAGCCACTCGGTAGGAAAAAATCTAAGTCCGAACTGAAATTATTTTCACCGACGAGGTAACTTTTAAATGTTAGATTGAGTTATAGGAGCGTATTTGAAGCACTTTTGCTTAATAAACCACGGCTCTATCTCTCACGGTTGATTTTTAAATTAATCAGAAAGTCTTCGTCGGCAGCGCTTCACGGTAGCCTCTCCGTACAGAGACTAAGTCCGAATTGAAAATATTTTCACCGACGACGTATATTTTAAATGTTATGTTCAGTTATGGGAGCGTATTTGAAGCACTTTTGCTTAATAAACCACGGCTCTATCTCTTACGGTTGATTTTTAAATAATTTCTAAAATCGTCGTCGGCGACTCTTCACGGTAGCCACTCGGTAGGAAAAAATCTAAGTCCGAACTGAAATTATTTTCACCGACGAGGTAAGTTTTAAATGTTAGATTGAGTTATAGGAGCGTATTTGAAGCACTTTTGCTTAATAAACCACGGCTCTATCTCTCACGGTTGATTTTTAAATTAATCAGAAAATCTTCGTCGGCAGCGCTTCACGGTAGCCTCTCCGTACAGAGACTAAGTCCGAATTGAAAATATTTTCACCGACGGCGTATCTTTTAAATGTTATGTTCAGTTATGGGAGCGTATTTGAAGCACTTTTGCTTAATAAACCACGGTTCTATCTCTTACGGTTGATTTTTAAATAATTTCTAAAATTGTCGTCGGCGACTCTTCACGGTAGCCACTCGGTAGGAAAAAATCTAAGTCCGAACTGAAATTATTTTCACCGACGAGGTAACTTTTAAATGTTAGATTGAGTTATGGGAGCGTATTTGAAGCACTTTTGCTTAATAAACCACGGCTCTATCTCTTACGGTTGATTTTTAAATTAATCAGAAAGTCTTCGTCGGCAGCGCTTCACGGTAGCCTCTCCGTACAGAGACTAAGTCCGAATTGAAAATATTTTCACCGACGACGTATCTTTTAAATGTTATGTTCAGTTATGGGAGCGTATTTGAAGCACTTTTGCTTAATAAACCACGGCTCTATCTCTTACGGTTGATTTTTAAATAATTTCTAAAATCGTCGTCGGCGACTCTTCACGGTAGCCACTCGGTAGGAAAAAATCTAAGTCCGAACTGAAATTATTTTCACCGACGAGGTAACTTTTAAATGTTAGATTGAGTTATAGGAGCGTATTTGAAGCACTTTTGCTTAATAAACCACGGCTCTATCTCTCACGGTTGATTTTTAAATTAATCAGAAAGTCTTCGTCGGCAGCGCTTCACGGTAGCCTCTCCGTACAGAGACTAAGTCCGAATTGAAAATATTTTCACCGACGACGTATCTTTTAAATGTTATGTTCAGTTATGGGAGCGTATTTGAAGCACTTTTGCTTAATAAACCACGGCTCTATCTCTTACGGTTGATTTTTAAATAATTTCTAAAATTGTCGTCGGCGACTCTTCACGGTAGCCACTCGGTAGGAAAAAATCTAAGTCCGAACTGAAATTATTTTCACCGACGAGGTAACTTTTAAATGTTAGATTGAGTTATAGGAGCGTATTTGAAGCACTTTTGCTTAATAAACCACGGCTATATCTCTCACGGTTGATTTTTAAATTAATCAGAAAGTCTTCGTCGGCAGCGCTTCACGGTAGCCTCTCCGTACAGAGACTAAGTCCGAATTGAAAATATTTTCACCGACGACGTATCTTTTAAATGTTATGTTCAGTTATGGGAGCGTATTTGAAGCACTTTTGCTTAATAAACCACGGCTCTATCTCTTACGGTTGATTTTTAAATAATTTCTAAAATTGTCGTCGGCGACTCTTCACGGTAGCCACTCGGTAGGAAAAAATCTAAGTCCGAACTGAAATTATTTTCACCGACGAGGTAACTTTTAAATGTTAGATTGAGTTATAGGAGCGTATTTGAAGCACTTTTGCTTAATAAACCACGGCTCTATCACTCACGGTTGATTTTTAAATTAATCAGAAAGTCTTCGTCGGCAGCGCTTCACGGTAGCCTCTCCGTACAGAGACTAAGTCCGAATTGAAAATATTTTCACCGACGACGTATCTTTTAAATGTTATGTTCAGTTATGGGAGCGTATTTGAAGCACTTTTGCTTAATAAACCACGGCTCTATCTCTTACGGTTGATTTTTAAATAATTTCTAAAATTGTCGTCGGCGACTCTTCACGGTAGCCACTCGGTAGGAAAAAATCTAAGTCCGAACTGAAATTATTTTCACCGACGAGGTAACTTTTAAATGTTAGATTGAGTTATGGGAGCGTATTTGAAGCACTTTTGCTTAATAAACCACGGCTCTATCTCTTACGGTTGATTTTTAAATTAATCAGAAAGTCTTCGTCGGCAGCGCTTCACGGTAGCCTCTCCGTACAGAGACTAAGTCCGAATTGAAAATATTTTCACCGGCGACGTATCTTTTAAATGTTATGTTCAGTTATGGGAGCGTATTTGAAGCACTTTTGCTTAATAAACCACGGCTCTATCTCTTACGGTTGATTTTTAAATAATTTCTAAAATCGTCGTCGGCGACTCTTCACGGTAGCCACTCGGTAGGAAAAAATCTAAGTCCGAACTGAAATTATTTTCACCGACGAGGTAACTTTTAAATGTTAGATTGAGTTATAGGAGCGTATTTGAAGCACTTTTGCTTAATAAACCACGGCTCTATCTCTCACGGTTGATTTTTAAATTAATCAGAAAGTCTTCGTCGGCAGCGCTTCACGGTAGCCTCTCCGTACAGAGACTAAGTCCGAATTGAAAATATTTTCACCGACGACGTATCTTTTAAATGTTATGTTCAGTTATGGGAGCGTATTTGAAGCACTTTTGCTTAATAAACCACGGCTCTATCTCTTACGGTTGATTTTTAAATAATTTCTAAAATTGTCGTCGGCGACTCTTCACGGTAGCCACTCGGTAGGAAAAAATCTAAGTCCGAACTGAAATTATTTTCACCGACGAGGTAACTTTTAAATGTTAGATTGAGTTATAGGAGCGTATTTGAAGCACTTTTGCTTAATAAACCACGGCTCTATCTCTCACGGTTGATTTTTAAATTAATCAGAAAGTCTTCGTCGGCAGCGCTTCACGGTAGCCTCTCCGTACAGAGACTAAGTCCGAATTGAAAATATTTTCACCGACGACGTATCTTTTAAATGTTATGTTCAGTTATGGGAGCGTATTTGAAGCACTTTTGCTTAATAAACCACGGCTCTATCTCTTACGGTTGATTTTTAAATAATTTCTAAAATCGTCGTCGGCGACTCTTCACGGTAGCCACTCGGTAGGAAAAAATCTAAGTCCGAACTGAAATTATTTTCACCGACGAGGTAACTTTTAAATGTTAGATTGAGTTATAGGAGCGTATTTGAAGCACTTTTGCTTAATAAACCACGGCTCTATCTCTTACGGTTGATTTTTAAATTAATCAGAAAATCTTCGTCGGCAGCGCTTCACGGTAGCCTCTCCGTACAGAGACTAAGTCCGAATTGAAAATATTTTCACCGACGGCGTATCTTTTAAATGTTATGTTCAGTTATGGGAGCGTATTTGAAGCACTTTTGCTTAATAAACCACGGCTCTATCTCTTACGGTTGATTTTTAAATAATTTCTAAAATTGTCGTCGGCGACTCTTCACGGTAGCCACTCGGTAGGAAAAAATCTAAGTCCGAACTGAAATTATTTTCACCGACGAGGTAACTTTTAAATGTTAGATTGAGTTATGGGAGCGTATTTGAAGCACTTTTGCTTAATAAACCACGGCTCTATCTCTTACGGTTGATTTTTAAATTAATCAGAAAGTCTTCGTCGGCAGCGCTTCACGGTAGCCTCTCCGTACAGAGACTAAGTCCGAATTGAAAATATTTTCACCGACGACGTATCTTTTAAATGTTATGTTCAGTTATGGGAGCGTATTTGAAGCACTTTTGCTTAATAAACCACGGCTCTATCTCTTACGGTTGATTTTTAAATAATTTCTAAAATCGTCGTCGGCGACTCTTCACGGTAGCCACTCGGTAGGAAAAAATCTAAGTCCGAACTGAAATTATTTTCACCGACGAGGTAACTTTTAAATGTTAGATTGAGTTATAGGAGCGTATTTGAAGCACTTTTGCTTAATAAACCACGGCTCTATCTCTCACGGTTGATTTTTAAATTAATCAGAAAGTCTTCGTCGGCAGCGCTTCACGGTAGCCTCTCCGTACAGAGACTAAGTCCGAATTGAAAATATTTTCACCGACGACGTATCTTTTAAATGTTATGTTCAGTTATGGGAGCGTATTTGAAGCACTTTTGCTTAATAAACCACGGCTCTATCTCTTACGGTTGATTTTTAAATAATTTCTAAAATTGTCGTCGGCGACTCTTCACGGTAGCCACTCGGTAGGAAAAAATCTAAGTCCGAACTGAAATTATTTTCACCGACGAGGTAACTTTTAAATGTTAGATTGAGTTATAGGAGCGTATTTGAAGCACTTTTGCTTAATAAACCACGGCTCTATCTCTCACGGTTGATTTTTAAATTAATCAGAAAGTCTTCGTCGGCAGCGCTTCACGGTAGCCTCTCCGTACAGAGACTAAGTCCGAATTGAAAATATTTTCACCGACGACGTATCTTTTAAATGTTATGTTCAGTTATGGGAGCGTATTTGAAGCACTTTTGCTTAATAAACCACGGCTCTATCTCTTACGGTTGATTTTTAAATAATTTCTAAAATCGTCGTCGGCGACTCTTCACGGTAGCCACTCGGTAGGAAAAAATCTAAGTCCGAACTGAAATTATTTTCACCGACGAGGTAACTTTTAAATGTTAGATTGAGTTATAGGAGCGTATTTGAAGCACTTTTGCTTAATAAACCACGGCTCTATCTCTTACGGTTGATTTTTAAATTAATCAGAAAGTCTTCGTCGGCAGCGCTTCACGGTAGCCTCTCCGTACAGAGACTAAGTCCGAATTGAAAATATTTTCACCGACGACGTATCTTTTAAATGTTATGTTCAGTTATGGGAGCGTATTTGAAGCACTTTTGCTTAATAAACCACGGCTCTATCTCTTACGGTTGATTTTTAAATAATTTCTAAAATCGTCGTCGGCGACTCTTCACGGTAGCCACTCGGTAGGAAAAAATCTAAGTCCGAACTGAAATTATTTTCACCGACGAGGTAACTTTTAAATGTTAGATTGAGTTATAGGAGCGTATTTGAAGCACTTTTGCTTAATAAACCACGGCTCTATCTCTCACGGTTGATTTTTAAATTAATCAGAAAGTCTTCGTCGGCAGCGCTTCACGGTAGCCTCTCCGTACAGAGACTAAGTCCGAATTGAAAATATTTTCACCGACGACGTATCTTTTAAATGTTATGTTCAGTTATGGGAGCGTATTTGAAGCACTTTTGCTTAATAAACCACGGCTCTATCTCTTACGGTTGATTTTTAAATAATTTCTAAAATTGTCGTCGGCGACTCTTCACGGTAGCCACTCGGTAGGAAAAAATCTAAGTCCGAACTGAAAGTATTTTCACCGACGAGGTAACTTTTAAATGTTAGATTGAGTTATAGGAGCGTATTTGAAGCACTTTTGCTTAATAAACCACGGCTCTATCTCTCACGGTTGATTTTTAAATTAATCAGAAAGTCTTCGTCGGCAGCGCTTCACGGTAGCCTCTCCGTACAGAGACTAAGTCCGAATTGAAAATATTTTCACCGACGACGTATCTTTTAAATGTTATGTTCAGTTATGGGAGCGTATTTGAAGCACTTTTGCTTAATAAACCACGGCTCTATCTCTTACGCTTGATTTTTAAATAATTTCTAAAATCGTCGTCGGCGACTCTTCACGGTAGCCACTCGGTAGGAAAAAATCTAAGTCCGAACTGAAATTATTTTCACCGACGAGGTAACTTTTAAATGTTAGATTGAGTTATAGGAGCGTATTTGAAGCACTTTTGCTTAATAAACCACGGCTCTATCTCTCACGGTTGATTTTTAAATTAATCAGAAAGTCTTCGTCGGCAGCGCTTCACGGTAGCCTCTCCGTACAGAGACTAAGTCCGAATTGAAAATATTTTCACCGACGACGTATCTTTTAAATGTTATGTTCAGTTATGGGAGCGTATTTGAAGCACTTTTGCTTAATAAACCACGGCTCTATCTCTTACGGTTGATTTTTAAATAATTTCTAAAATTGTCGTCGGCGACTCTTCACGGTAGCCACTCGGTAGGAAAAAATCTAAGTCCGAACTGAAATTATTTTCACCGACGAGGTAACTTTTAAATGTTAGATTGAGTTATAGGAGCGTATTTGAAGCACTTTTGCTTAATAAACCACGGCTCTATCTCTCACGGTTGATTTTTAAATTAATCAGAAAGTCTTCGTCGGCAGCGCTTCACGGTAGCCTCTCCGTACAGAGACTAAGTCCGAATTGAAAATATTTTCACCGACGACGTATCTTTTAAATGTTATGTTCAGTTATGGGAGCGTATTTGAAGCACTTTTGCTTAATAAACCACGGCTCTATCTCTTACGGTTGATTTTTAAATAATTTCTAAAATTGTCGTCGGCGACTCTTCACGGTAGCCACTCGGTAGGAAAAAATCTAAGTCCGAACTGAAATTATTTTCACCGACGAGGTAACTTTTAAATGTTAGATTGAGTTATAGGAGCGTATTTGAAGCACTTTTGCTTAATAAACCACGGCTCTATCTCTCACGGTTGATTTTTAAATTAATCAGAAAGTCTTCGTCGGCAGCGCTTCACGGTAGCCTCTCCGTACAGAGACTAAGTCCGAATTGAAAATATTTTCACCGACGACGTATCTTTTAAATGTTATGTTCAGTTATGGGAGCGTATTTGAAGCACTTTTGCTTAATAAACCACGGCTCTATCTCTTACGGTTGATTTTTAAATAATTTCTAAAATCGTCGTCGGCGACTCTTCACGGTAGCCACTCGGTAGGAAAAAATCTAAGTCCGAACTGAAATTATTTTCACCGACGAGGTAACTTTTAAATGTTAGATTGAGTTATAGGAGCGTATTTGAAGCACTTTTGCTTAATAAACCACGGCTCTATCTCTTACGGTTGATTTTTAAATTAATCAGAAAGTCTTCGTCGGCAGCGCTTCACGGTAGCCTCTCCGTACAGAGACTAAGTCCGAATTGAAAATATTTTCACCGACGACGTATCTTTTAAATGTTATGTTCAGTTATGGGAGCGTATTTGAAGCACTTTTGCTTAATAAACCACGGCTCTATCTCTTACGGTTGATTTTTAAATAATTTCTAAAATCGTCGTCGGCGACTCTTCACGGTAGCCACTCGGTAGGAAAAAATCTAAGTCCGAACTGAAATTATTTTCACCGACGAGGTATCTTTTAAATGTTAGATTGAGTTATAGGAGCGTATTTGAAGCACTTTTGCTTAATAAACCACGGCTCTATCTCTTACGGTTGATTTTTAAATTAATCAGAAAGTCTTCGTCGGCAGCGCTTCACGGTAGCCTCTCCGTACAGAGACTAAGTCCGAATTGAAAATATTTTCACCGACGACGTATCTTTTAAATGTTATGTTCAGTTATAGGAGCGTATTTGAAGCACTTTTGCTTAATAAACCACGGCTCTATCTCTCACGGTTGATTTTTAAATTAATCAGAAAGTCTTCGTCGGCAGCGCTTCACGGTAGCCTCTCCGTACAGAGACTAAGTCCGAATTGAAAATATTTTCACCGACGACGTATCTTTTAAATGTTATGTTCAGTTATGGGAGCGTATTTGAAGCACTTTTGCTTAATAAACCACGGCTCTATCTCTTACGGTTGATTTTTAAATAATTTCTAAAATCGTCGTCGGCGACTCTTCACGGTAGCCACTCGGTAGGAAAAAATCTAAGTCCGAACTGAAATTATTTTCACCGACGAGGTAACTTTTAAATGTTAGATTGAGTTATAGGAGCGTATTTGAAGCACTTTTGCTTAATAAACCACGGCTCTATCTCTTACGGTTGATTTTTAAATTAATCAGAAAGTCTTCGTCGGCAGCGCTTCACGGTAGCCTCTCCGTACAGAGACTAAGTCCGAATTGAAAATATTTTCACCGACGACGTATCTTTTAAATGTTATGTTCAGTTATGGGAGCGTATTTGAAGCACTTTTGCTTAATAAACCACGGCTCTATCTCTTACGGTTGATTTTTAATAATTTCTAAAATCGTCGTCGGCGACTCTTCACGGTAGCCACTCGGTAGGAAAAAATCTAAGTCCGAACTGAAATTATTTTCACCGACGAGGTAACTTTTAAATGTTAGATTGAGTTATAGGAGCGTATTTGAAGCACTTTTGCTTAATAAACCACGGCTCTATCTCTTACGGTTGATTTTTAAATTAATCAGAAAGTCTTCGTCGGCAGCGCTTCACGGTAGCCTCTCCGTACAGAGACTAAGTCCGAATTGAAAATATTTTCACCGACGACGTATCTTTTAAATGTTATGTTCAGTTATGGGAGCGTATTTGAAGCACTTTTGCTTAATAAACCACGGCTCTATCTCTTACGGTTGATTTTTAATAATTTCTAAAATCGTCGTCGGCGACTCTTCACGGTAGCCACTCGGTAGGAAAAAATCTAAGTCCGAACTGAAATTATTTTCACCGACGGGGTAGCTTTTAAATGTTAGATTGAGTTATAGGAGCGTATTTGAAGCACTTTTGCTTAATAAATCACGGCTCTATCTCTTACGGTTGATTTTTAAATTAATCAGAAAGTCTTCGTCGGCAGCGCTTCACGGTAGCCTCTCCGTACAGAGACTAAGTCCGAATTGAAAATATTTTCACCGACGACGTATCTTTTAAATGTTATGTTCAGTTATGGGAGCGTATTTGAAGCACTTTTGCTTAATAAACCACGGCTCTATCTCTTACGGTTGATTTTTAAATAATTTCTAAAATCGTCGTCGGCGACTCTTCACGGTAGCCACTCGGTAGGAAAAAATCTAAGTCCGAACTGAAATTATTTTCACCGACGAGGTATCTTTTAAATGTTAGATTGAGTTATAGGAGCGTATTTGAAGCACTTTTGCTTAATAAACCACGGCTCTATCTCTCACGGTTGATTTTTAAATTAATCAGAAAGTCTTCGTCGGCAGCGCTTCACGGTAGCCTCTCCGTACAGAGACAAAGTCCGAATTGAAAATATTTTCACCGACGACGTATCTTTTAAATGTTATGTTCAGTTATGGGAGCGTATTTGAAGCACTTTTGCTTAATAAACCACGGCTCTATCTCTTACGGTTGATTTTTAAATAATTTCTAAAATCGTCGTCGGCGACTCTTCACGGTAGCCACTCGGTAGGAAAAAATCTAAGTCCGAACTGAAATTATTTTCACCGACGAGGTAACTTTTAAATGTTAGATTGAGTTATAGGAGCGTATTTGAAGCACTTTTGCTTAATAAACCACGGCTCTATCTCTTACGGTTGATTTTTAAATTAATCAGAAAGTCTTCGTCGGCAGCGCTTCACGGTAGCCTCTCCGTACAGAGACTAAGTCCGAATTGAAAATATTTTCACCGACGACGTATCTTTTAAATGTTATGTTCAGTTATGGGAGCGTATTTGAAGCACTTTTGCTTAATAAACCACGGCTCTATCTCTTACGGTTGATTTTTAAATAATTTCTAAAATCGTCGTCGGCGACTCTTCACGGTAGCCACTCGGTAGGAAAAAATCTAAGTCCGAACTGAAATTATTTTCACGGACGAGGTAACTTTTAAATGTTAGATTGAGTTATAGGAGCGTATTTGAAGCACTTTTGCTTAATAAACCACGGCTCTATCTCTTACGGTTGATTTTTAAATTAATCAGAAAGTCTTCGTCGGCAGCGCTTCACGGTAGCCTCTCCGTACAGAGACTAAGTCCGAATTGAAAATATTTTCACCGACGACGTATCTTTTAAATGTTATGTTCAGTTATGGGAGCGTATTTGAAGCACTTTTGCTTAATAAACCACGGCTCTATCTCTTACGGTTGATTTTTAAATAATTTCTAAAATCGTCGTCGGCGACTCTTCACGGTAGCCACTCGGTAGGAAAAAATCTAAGTCCGAATTGAAAATATTTTCACCGACGACGTATCTTTTAAATGTTATGTTCAGTTATGGGAGCGTATTTGAAGCACTTTTGCTTAATAAACCACGGCTCTATCTCTTACGGTTGATTTTTAAATAATTTCTAAAATCGTCGTCGGCGACTCTTCACGGTAGCCACTCGGTAGGAAAAAATCTAAGTCCGAACTGAAATTATTTTCACCGACGAGGTAACTTTTAAATGTTAGATTGAGTTATAGGAGCGTATTTGAAGCACTTTTGCTTAATAAACCACGGCTCTATCTTTCACGGTTGATTTTTAAATTAATCAGAAAGTGTTCGTCGGCAGCGCTTCACGGTAGCCTCTCCGTACAGAGACTAAGTCCGAATTGAAAATATTTTCACCGACGAGGTAACTTTTAAATGTTAGATTGAGTTATAGGAGCGTATTTGAAGCACTTTTGCTTAATAAACCACGGCTCTATCTCTTACGGTTGATTTTTAAATAATTTCTAAAATCGTCGTCGGCGACTCTTCACGGTAGCCACTCGGTAGGAAAAAATCTAAGTCCGAACTGAAATTATTTTCACCGACGAGGTATCTTTTAAATGTTAGATTGAGTTATAGGAGCGTATTTGAAGCACTTTTGCTTAATAAACCACGGCTCTATCTCTCACGGTTGATTTTTAAATTAATCAGAAAGTCTTCGTCGGCAGCGCTTCACGGTAGCCTCTCCGTACAGAGACTAAGTCCGAATTGAAAATATTTTCACCGACGACGTATCTTTTAAATGTTATGTTCAGTTATGGGAGCGTATTTGAAGCACTTTTGCTTAATAAACCACGGCTCTATCTCTTACGGTTGATTTTTAAATAATTTCTAAAATTGTCGTCGGCGACTCTTCACGGTAGCCACTCGGTAGGAAAAAATCTAAGTCCGAACTGAAATTATTTTCACCGACGAGGTAACTTTTAAATGTTAGATTGAGTTATAGGAGCGTATTTGAAGCACTTTTGCTTAATAAACCACGGCTCTATCTCTTACGGTTGATTTTTAAATTAATCAGAAAGTCTTCGTCGGCAGCGCTTCACGGTAGCCTCTCCGTACAGAGACTAAGTCCGAATTGAAAATATTTTCACCGACGACGTATCTTTTAAATGTTATGTTCAGTTATGGGAGCGTATTTGAAGCACTTTTGCTTAATAAACCACGGCTCTATCTCTTACGGTTGATTTTTAAATAATTTCTAAAATCGTCGTCGGCGACTCTTCACGGTAGCCACTCGGTAGGAAAAAATCTAAGTCCGAACTGAAATTATTTTCACCGACGAGGTAACTTTTAAATGTTAGATTGAGTTATAGGAGCGTATTTGAAGCACTTTTGCTTAATAAACCACGGCTCTATCTCTCACGGTTGATTTTTAAATTAATCAGAAAGTCTTCGTCGGCAGCGCTTCACGGTAGCCTCTCCGTACAGAGACTAAGTCCGAATTGAAAATATTTTCACCGACGACGTATCTTTTAAATGTTATGTTCAGTTATGGGAGCGTATTTGAAGCACTTTTGCTTAATAAACCACGGCTCTATCTCTTACGGTTGATTTTTAAATAATTTCTAAAATCGTCGTCGGCGACTCTTCACGGTAGCCACTCGGTAGGAAAAAATCTAAGTCCGACCTGAAATTATTTTCACCGACGAGGTAACTTTTAAATGTTAGATTGAGTTATAGGAGCGTATTTGAAGCACTTTTGCTTAATAAACCACGGCTCTATCTCTCACGGTTGATTTTTAAATTAATCAGAAAGTCTTCGTCGGCAGCGCTTCACGGTAGCCTCTCCGTACAGAGACTAAGTCCGAATTGAAAATATTTTCACCGACGACGTATCTTTTAAATGTTATGTTCAGTTATGGGAGCGTATTTGAAGCACTTTTGCTTAATAAACCACGGCTCTATCTCTTACGGTTGATTTTTAAATAATTTCTAAAATTGTCGTCGGCGACTCTTCACGGTAGCCACTCGGTAGGAAAAAATCTAAGTCCGAACTGAAATTATTTTCACCGACGAGGTACCTTTTAAATGTTAGATTGAGTTATAGGAGCGTATTTGAAGCACTTTTGCTTAATAAACCACGGCTCTATCTCTTACGGTTGATTTTTAAATTAATCAGAAAGTCTTCGTCGGCAGCGCTTCGCGGTAGCCTCTCCGTACAGAGACTAAGTCCGAATTGAAAATATTTTCACCGACGACGTATCTTTTAAATGTTATGTTCAGTTATGGGAGCGTATTTGAAGCACTTTTGCTTAATAAACCACGGCTCTATCTCTTACGGTTGATTTTTAAATAATTTCTAAAATCGTCGTCGGCGACTCTTCACGGTAGCCACTCGGTAGGAAAAAATCTAAGTCCGAACTGAAATTATTTTCACCGACGGGGTAGCTTTTAAATGTTAGATTGAGTTATGGGAGCGTATTTGAAGCACTTTTGCTTAATAAACCACGGCTCTATCTCTCACGGTTGATTTTTAAATTAATCAGAAAGTCTTCGTCGGCAGCGCTTCACGGTAGCCTCTCCGTACAGAGACTAAGTCCGAATTGAAAATATTTTCACCGACGACGTATCTTTTAAATGTTATGTTCAGTTATGGGAGCGTATTTGAAGCACTTTTGCTTAATAAACCACGGCTCTATCTCTTACGGTTGATTTTTAAATAATTTCTAAAATCGTCGTCGGCGACTCTTCACGGTAGCCACTCGGTAGGAAAAAATCTAAGTCCGAACTGAAATTATTTTCACCGACGGGGTAGCTTTTAAATGTTAGATTGAGTTATAGGAGCGTATTTGAAGCACTTTTGCTTAATAAACCACGGCTCTATCTCTCACGGTTGATTTTTAAATTAATCAGAAAGTCTTCGTCGGCAGCGCTTCACGGTAGCCTCTCCGTACAGAGACTAAGTCCGAATTGAAAATATTTTCACCGACGACGTATCTTTTAAATGTTATGTTCAGTTATGGGAGCGTATTTGAAGCACTTTTGCTTAATAAACCACGGCTCTATCTCTTACGGTTGATTTTTAAATAATTTCTAAAATCGTCGTCGGCGACTCTTCACGGTAGCCACTCGGTAGGAAAAAATCTAAGTCCGAACTGAAATTATTTTCACCGACGAGGTAACTTTTAAATGTTAGATTGAGTTATAGGAGCGTATTTGAAGCACTTTTGCTTAATAAACCACGGCTCTATCTCTTACGGTTGATTTTTAAATTAATCAGAAAGTCTTCGTCGGCAGCGCTTCACGGTAGCCTCTCCGTACAGAGACTAAGTCCGAATTGAAAATATTTTCACCGACGACGTATCTTTTAAATGTTATGTTCAGTTATGGGAGCGTATTTGAAGCACTTTTGCTTAATAAACCACGGCTCTATATCTTACGGTTGATTTTTAAATAATTTCTAAAATCGTCGTCGGCGACTCTTCACAGTAGCCACTCGGTAGGAAAAAATCTAAGTCCGAACTGAAATTATTTTCACCGACGAGGTAACTTTTAAATGTTAGATTGAGTTATAGGAGCGTATTTGAAGCACTTTTGCTTAATAAACCACGGCTCTATCTCTTACGGTTGATTTTTAAATTAATCAGAAAGTCTTCGTCGGCAGCGCTTCGCGGTAGCCTCTCCGTACAGAGACTAAGTCCGAATTGAAAATATTTTCACCGACGACGTATCTTTTAAATGTTATGTTCAGTTATGGGAGCGTATTTGAAGCACTTTTGCTTAATAAACCACGGCTCTATCTCTTACGGTTGATTTTTAAATAATTTCTAAAATCGTCGTCGGCGACTCTTCACGGTAGCCTCTCCGTACAGAGACTAAGTCCGAATTGAAAATATTTTCACCGACGACGTATCTTTTAAATGTTATGTTCAGTTATAGGAGCGTATTTGAAGCACTTTTGCTTAATAAACCACGGCTCTATCTCTTACGGTTGATTTTTAAATAATTTCTAAAATCGTCGTCGGCGACTCTTCACGGTAGCCACTCGGTAGGAAAAAATCTAAGTCCGAACTGAAATTATTTTCACCGACGAGGTATCTTTTAAATGTTAGATTGAGTTATAGGAGCGTATTTGAAGCACTTTTGCTTAATAAACCACGGCTCTATCTCTCACGGTTGATTTTTAAATTAATCAGAAAGTCTTCGTCGGCAGCGCTTCACGGTAGCCTCTCCGTACAGAGACTAAGTCCGAATTGAAAATATTTTCACCGACGACGTATCTTTTAAATGTTATGTTCAGTTATGGGAGCGTATTTGAAGCACTTTTGCTTAATAAACCACGGCTCTATCTCTTACGGTTGATTTTTAAATAATTTCTAAAATTGTCGTCGGCGACTCTTCACGGTAGCCACTCGGTAGGAAAAAATCTAAGTCCGAACTGAAATTATTTTCACCGACGAGGTAACTTTTAAATGTTAGATTGAGTTATAGGAGCGTATTTGAAGCACTTTTGCTTAATAAACCACGGCTCTATCTCTTACGGTTGATTTTTAAATTAATCAGAAAGTCTTCGTCGGCAGCGCTTCACGGTAGCCTCTCCGTACAGAGACTAAGTCCGAATTGAAAATATTTTCACCGACGACGTATCTTTTAAATGTTATGTTCAGTTATGGGAGCGTATTTGAAGCACTTTTGCTTAATAAACCACGGCTCTATCTCTTACGGTTGATTTTTAAATAATTTCTAAAATCGTCGTCGGCGACTCTTCACGGTAGCCACTCGGTAGGAAAAAATCTAAGTCCGAACTGAAATTATTTTCACCGACGAGGTAACTTTTAAATGTTAGATTGAGTTATAGGAGCGTATTTGAAGCACTTTTGCTTAATAAACCACGGCTCTATCTCTCACGGTTGATTTTTAAATTAATCAGAAAGTCTTCGTCGGCAGCGCTTCACGGTAGCCTCTCCGTACAGAGACTAAGTCCGAATTGAAAATATTTTCACCGACGACGTATCTTTTAAATGTTATGTTCAGTTATGGGAGCGTATTTGAAGCACTTTTGCTTAATAAACCACGGCTCTATCTCTTACGGTTGATTTTTAAATAATTTCTAAAATCGTCGTCGGCGACTCTTCACGGTAGCCACTCGGTAGGAAAAAATCTAAGTCCGACCTGAAATTATTTTCACCGACGAGGTAACTTTTAAATGTTAGATTGAGTTATAGGAGCGTATTTGAAGCACTTTTGCTTAATAAACCACGGCTCTATCTCTCACGGTTGATTTTTAAATTAATCAGAAAGTCTTCGTCGGCAGCGCTTCACGGTAGCCTCTCCGTACAGAGACTAAGTCCGAATTGAAAATATTTTCACCGACGACGTATCTTTTAAATGTTATGTTCAGTTATGGGAGCGTATTTGAAGCACTTTTGCTTAATAAACCACGGCTCTATCTCTTACGGTTGATTTTTAAATAATTTCTAAAATTGTCGTCGGCGACTCTTCACGGTAGCCACTCGGTAGGAAAAAATCTAAGTCCGAACTGAAATTATTTTCACCGACGAGGTAACTTTTAAATGTTAGATTGAGTTATAGGAGCGTATTTGAAGCACTTTTGCTTAATAAACCACGGCTCTATCTCTTACGGTTGATTTTTAAATTAATCAGAAAGTCTTCGTCGGCAGCGCTTCGCGGTAGCCTCTCCGTACAGAGACTAAGTCCGAATTGAAAATATTTTCACCGACGACGTATCTTTTAAATGTTATGTTCAGTTATGGGAGCGTATTTGAAGCACTTTTGCTTAATAAACCACGGCTCTATCTCTTACGGTTGATTTTTAAATAATTTCTAAAATCGTCGTCGGCGACTCTTCACGGTAGCCACTCGGTAGGAAAAAATCTAAGTCCGAACTGAAATTATTTTCACCGACGGGGTAGCTTTTAAATGTTAGATTGAGTTATAGGAGCGTATTTGAAGCACTTTTGCTTAATAAACCACGGCTCTATCTCTCACGGTTGATTTTTAAATTAATCAGAAAGTCTTCGTCGGCAGCGCTTCACGGTAGCCTCTCCGTACAGAGACTAAGTCCGAATTGAAAATATTTTCACCGACGACGTATCTTTTAAATGTTATGTTCAGTTATGGGAGCGTATTTGAAGCACTTTTGCTTAATAAACCACGGCTCTATCTCTTACGGTTGATTTTTAAATAATTTCTAAAATCGTCGTCGGCGACTCTTCACGGTAGCCACTCGGTAGGAAAAAATCTAAGTCCGAACTGAAATTATTTTCACCGACGAGGTAACTTTTAAATGTTAGATTGAGTTATAGGAGCGTATTTGAAGCACTTTTGCTTAATAAACCACGGCTCTATCTCTTACGGTTGATTTTTAAATTAATCAGAAAGTCTTCGTCGGCAGCGCTTCACGGTAGCCTCTCCGTACAGAGACTAAGTCCGAATTGAAAATATTTTCACCGACGACGTATCTTTTAAATGTTATGTTCAGTTATGGGAGCGTATTTGAAGCACTTTTGCTTAATAAACCACGGCTCTATATCTTACGGTTGATTTTTAAATAATTTCTAAAATCGTCGTCGGCGACTCTTCACGGTAGCCACTCGGTAGGAAAAAATCTAAGTCCGAACTGAAATTATTTTCACCGACGAGGTAACTTTTAAATGTTAGATTGAGTTATAGGAGCGTATTTGAAGCACTTTTGCTTAATAAACCACGGCTCTATCTCTTACGGTTGATTTTTAAATTAATCAGAAAGTCTTCGTCGGCAGCGCTTCGCGGTAGCCTCTCCGTACAGAGACTAAGTCCGAATTGAAAATATTTTCACCGACGACGTATCTTTTAAATGTTATGTTCAGTTATGGGAGCGTATTTGAAGCACTTTTGCTTAATAAACCACGGCTCTATCTCTTACGGTTGATTTTTAAATAATTTCTAAAATCGTCGTCGGCGACTCTTCACGGTAGCCACTCGGTAGGAAAAAATCTAAGTCCGAACTGAAATTATTTTCACCGACGGGGTAGCTTTTAAATGTTAGATTGAGTTATAGGAGCGTATTTGAAGCACTTTTGCTTAATAAACCACGGCTCTATCTCTTACGGTTGATTTTTAAATTAATCAGAAAGTCTTCGTCGGCAGCGCTTCACGGTAGCCTCTCCGTACAGAGACTAAGTCCGAATTGAAAATATTTTCACCGACGACGTATCTTTTAAATGTTATGTTCAGTTATGGGAGCGTATTTGAAGCACTTTTGCTTAATAAACCACGGCTCTATCTCTTACGGTTGATTTTTAAATAATTTCTAAAATCGTCGTCGGCGACTCTTCACGGTAGCCACTCGGTAGGAAAAAATCTAAGTCCGAACTGAAATTATTTTCACCGACGAGGTATCTTTTAAATGTTAGATTGAGTTATAGGAGCGTATTTGAAGCACTTTTGCTTAATAAACCACGGCTCTATCTCTCACGGTTGATTTTTAAATTAATCAGAAAGTCTTCGTCGGCAGCGCTTCACGGTAGCCTCTCCGTACAGAGACTAAGTCCGAATTGAAAATATTTTCACCGACGACGTATCTTTTAAATGTTATGTTCAGTTATGGGAGCGTATTTGAAGCACTTTTGCTTAATAAACCACGGCTCTATCTCTTACGGTTGATTTTTAAATAATTTCTAAAATCGTCGTCGGCGACTCTTCACGGTAGCCACTCGGTAGGAAAAAATCTAAGTCCGAACTGAAATTATTTTCACCGACGAGGTAACTTTTAAATGTTAGATTGAGTTATAGGAGCGTATTTGAAGCACTTTTGCTTAATAAACCACGGCTCTATCTCTTACGGTTGATTTTTAAATTAATCAGAAAGTCTTCGTCGGCAGCGCTTCACGGTAGCCTCTCCGTACAGAGACTAAGTCCGAATTGAAAATATTTTCACCGACGACGTATCTTTTAAATGTTATGTTCAGTTATAGGAGCGTATTTGAAGCACTTTTGCTTAATAAACCACGGCTCTATCTCTTACGGTTGATTTTTAAATAATTTCTAAAATCGTCGTCGGCGACTCTTCACGGTAGCCACTCGGTAGGAAAAAATCTAAGTCCGAACTGAAATTATTTTCACGGACGAGGTAACTTTTAAATGTTAGATTGAGTTATAGGAGCGTATTTGAAGCACTTTTGCTTAATAAACCACGGCTCTATCTCTCACGGTTGATTTTTAAATTAATCAGAAAGTCTTCGTCGGCAGCGCTTCACGGTAGCCTCTCCGTACAGAGACTAAGTCCGAATTGAAAATATTTTCGCCGACGACGTATCTTTTAAATGTTATGTTCAGTTATGGGAGCGTATTTGAAGCACTTTTGCTTAATAAACCACGGCTCTATCTCTTACGGTTGATTTTTAAATAATTTCTAAAATCGTCGTCGGCGACTCTTCACGGTAGCCACTCGGTAGGAAAAAATCCAAGTCCGAACTGAAATTATTTTCACCGACGAGGTAACTTTTAAATGTTAGATTGAGTTATAGGAGCGTATTTGAAGCACTTTTGCTTAATAAACCACGGCTCTATCTCTTACGGTTGATTTTTAAATTAATCAGAAAGTCTTCGTCGGCAGCGCTTCACGGTAGCCTCTCCGTACAGAGACTAAGTCCGAATTGAAAATATTTTCACCGACGACGTATCTTTTAAATGTTATGTTCAGTTATGGGAGCGTATTTGAAGCACTTTTGCTTAATAAACCACGGCTCTATCTCTTACGGTTGATTTTTAAATAATTTCTAAAATCGTCGTCGGCGACTCTTCACGGTAGCCACTCGGTAGGAAAAAATCTAAGTCCGAACTGAAAGTATTTTCACCGACGAGGTAACTTTTAAATGTTAGATTGAGTTATAGGAGCGTATTTGAAGCACTTTTGCTTAATAAACCACGGCTCTATCTCTTACGGTTGATTTTTAAATTAATCAGAAAGTCTTCGTCGGCAGCGCTTCACGGTAGCCTCTCCGTACAGAGACTAAGTCCGAATTGAAAATATTTTCACCGACGACGTATCTTTTAAATGTTATGTTCAGTTATGGGAGCGTATTTGAAGCACTTTTGCTTAATAAACCACGGCTCTATCTCTTACGGTTGATTTTTAAATAATTTCTAAAATCGTCGTCGGCGACTCTTCACGGTAGCCACTCGGTAGGAAAAAATCTAAGTCCGAACTGAAATTATTTTCACGGACGAGGTAACTTTTAAATGTTAGATTGAGTTATAGGAGCGTATTTGAAGCACTTTTGCTTAATAAACCACGGCTCTATCTCTCACGGTTGATTTTTAAATTAATCAGAAAGTCTTCGTCGGCAGCGCTTCACGGTAGCCTCTCCGTACAGAGACTAATTCCGAATTGAAAATATTTTCACCGACGACGTATCTTTTAAATGTTATGTTCAGTTATGGGAGCGTATTTGAAGCACTTTTGCTTAATAAACCACGGCTCTATCTCCTACGGTTGATTTTTAAATAATTTCTAAAATTGTCGTCGGCGACTCTTCACGGTAGCCACTCGGTAGGAAAAAATCTAAGTCCGAACTGAAATTATTTTCACCGACGAAGTAACTTTTAAATGTTAGATTGAGTTATAGGAGCGTATTTGAAGCACTTTTGCTTAATAAACCACGGCTCTATCTCTTACGGTTGATTTTTAAATTAATTAGAAAGTCTTCGTCGGCAGCGCTTCACGGTAGCCTCTCCGTACAGAGACTAAGTCCGAATTGAAAATATTTTCACCGACGACGTATCTTTTAAATGTTATGTTCAGTTATGGGAGCGTATTTGAAGCACTTTTGCTTAATAAACCACGGCTCTATCTCTTACGGTTGATTTTTAAATAATTTCTAAAATCGTCGTCGGCGACTCTTCACGGTAGCCACTCGGTAGGAAAAAATCTAAGTCCGAACTGAAATTATTTTCACGGACGAGGTAACTTTTAAATGTTAGATTGAGTTATAGGAGCGTATTTGAAGCACTTTTGCTTAATAAACCACGGCTCTATCTCTCACGGTTGATTTTTAAATTAATCAGAAAGTCTTCGTCGGCAGCGCTTCACGGTAGCCTCTCCGTACAGAGACTAATTCCGAATTGAAAATATTTTCACCGACGACGTATCTTTTAAATGTTATGTTCAGTTATGGGAGCGTATTTGAAGCACTTTTGCTTAATAAACCACGGCTCTATCTCCTACGGTTGATTTTTAAATAATTTCTAAAATTGTCGTCGGCGACTCTTCACGGTAGCCACTCGGTAGGAAAAAATCTAAGTCCGAACTGAAATTATTTTCACCGACGAGGTAACTTTTAAATGTTAGATTGAGTTATAGGAGCGTATTTGAAGCACTTTTGCTTAATAAACCACGGCTCTATCTCTTACGGTTGATTTTTAAATTAATCAGAAAGTCTTCGTCGGCAGCGCTTCACGGTAGCCTCTCCGTACAGAGACTAAGTCCGAATTGAAAATATTTTCACCGACGACGTATCTTTTAAATGTTATGTTCAGTTATGGGAGCGTATTTGAAGCACTTTTGCTTAATAAACCACGGCTCTATCTCTTACGGTTGATTTTTAAATAATTTCTAAAATCGTCGTCGGCGACTCTTCACGGTAGCCACTCGGTAGGAAAAAATCTAAGTCCGAACTGAAATTATTTTCACCGACGAGGTAACTTTTAAATGTTAGATTGAGTTATAGGAGCGTATTTGAAGCACTTTTGCTTAATAAACCACGGCTCTATCTCTCACGGTTGATTTTTAAATTAATCAGAAAGTCTTCGTCGGCAGCGCTTCACGGTAGCCTCTCCGTACAGAGACTAAGTCCGAATTGAAAATATTTTCACCGACGACGTATCTTTTAAATGTTATGTTCAGTTATGGGAGCGTATTTGAAGCACTTTTGCTTAATAAACCACGGCTCTATCTCCTACGGTTGATTTTTAAATAATTTCTAAAATTGTCGTCGGCGACTCTTCACGGTAGCCACTCGGTAGGAAAAAATCTAAGTCCGAACTGAAATTATTTTCACCGACGAGGTAACTTTTAAATGTTAGATTGAGTTATAGGAGCGTATTTGAAGCACTTTTGCTTAATAAACCACGGCTCTATCTCTTACGGTTGATTTTTAAATTAATCAGAAAGTCTTCGTCGGCAGCGCTTCACGGTAGCCTCTCCGTACAGAGACTAAGTCCGAATTGAAAATATTTTCACCGACGACGTATCTTTTAAATGTTATGTTCAGTTATGGGAGCGTATTTGAAGCACTTTTGCTTAATAAACCACGGCTCTATCTCTTACGGTTGATTTTTAAATAATTTCTAAAATCGTCGTCGGCGACTCTTCACGGTAGCCACTCGGTAGGAAAAAATCTAAGTCCGAACTGAAAGTATTTTCACCGACGAGGTAACTTTTAAATGTTAGATTGAGTTATAGGAGCGTATTTGAAGCACTTTTGCTTAATAAACCACGGCTCTATCTCTTACGGTTGATTTTTAAATTAATCAGAAAGTCTTCGTCGGCAGCGCTTCACAGTAGCCTCTCCGTACAGAGACTAAGTCCGAATTGAAAATATTTTCACCGACGACGTATCTTTTAAATGTTATGTTCAGGTATGGGAGCGTATTTGAAGCACTTTTGCTTAATAAACCACGGCTCTATCTCTTACGGTTGATTTTTAAATAATTTCTAAAATCGTCGTCGGCGACTCTTCACGGTAGCCACTCGGTAGGAAAAAATCTAAGTCCGAACTGAAATTATTTTCACGGACGAGGTAACTTTTAAATGTTAGATTGAGTTATAGGAGCGTATTTGAAGCACTTTTGCTTAATAAACCACGGCTCTATCTCTCACGGTTGATTTTTAAATTAATCAGAAAGTCTTCGTCGGCAGCGCTTCACGGTAGCCTCTCCGTACAGAGACTAAGTCCGAATTGAAAATATTTTCACCGACGACGTATCTTTTAAATGTTATGTTCAGTTATGGGAGCGTATTTGAAGCACTTTTGCTTAATAAACCACGGCTCTATCTCCTACGGTTGATTTTTAAATAATTTCTAAAATTGTCGTCGGCGACTCTTCACGGTAGCCACTCGGTAGGAAAAAATCTAAGTCCGAACTGAAATTATTTTCACCGACGAGGTAACTTTTAAATGTTAGATTGAGTTATAGGAGCGTATTTGAAGCACTTTTGCTTAATAAACCACGGCTCTATCTCTTACGGTTGATTTTTAAATTAATCAGAAAGTCTTCGTCGGCAGCGCTTCACGGTAGCCTCTCCGTACAGAGACTAAGTCCGAATTGAAAATATTTTCACCGACGACGTATCTTTTAAATGTTATGTTCAGTTATGGGAGCGTATTTGAAGCACTTTTGCTTAATAAACCACGGCTCTATCTCTTACGGTTGATTTTTAAATAATTTCTAAAATCGTCGTCGGCGACTCTTCACGGTAGCCACTCGGTAGGAAAAAATCTAAGTCCGAACTGAAATTATTTTCACCGACGAGGTAACTTTTAAATGTTAGATTGAGTTATAGGAGCGTATTTGAAGCACTTTTGCTTAATAAACCACGGCTCTATCTCTCACGGTTGATTTTTAAATTAATCAGAAAGTCTTCGTCGGCAGCGCTTCACGGTAGCCTCTCCGTACAGAGACTAAGTCCGAATTGAAAATATTTTCACCGACGACGTATCTTTTAAATGTTATGTTCAGTTATGGGAGCGTATTTGAAGCACTTTTGCTTAATAAACCACGGCTCTATCTCTTACGGTTGATTTTTAAATAATTTCTAAAATCGTCGTCGGCGACTCTTCACGGTAGCCACTCGGTAGGAAAAAATCCAAGTCCGAACTGAAATTATTTTCACCGACGAGGTAACTTTTAAATGTTAGATTGAGTTATAGGAGCGTATTTGAAGCACTTTTGCTTAATAAACCACGGCTCTATCTCTTACGGTTGATTTTTAAATTAATCAGAAAGTCTTCGTCGGCAGCGCTTCACGGTAGCCTCTCCGTACAGAGACTAAGTCCGAATTGAAAATATTTTCACCGACGACGTATCTTTTAAATGTTATGTTCAGTTATGGGAGCGTATTTGAAGCACTTTTGCTTAATAAACCACGGCTCTATCTCTTACGGTTGATTTTTAAATAATTTCTAAAATCGTCGTCGGCGACTCTTCACGGTAGCCACTCGGTAGGAAAAAATCTAAGTCCGAACTGAAATTATTTTCACCGACGAGGTAACTTTTAAATGTTAGATTGAGTTATAGGAGCGTATTTGAAGCACTTTTGCTTAATAAACCACGGCTCTATCTCTCACGGTTGATTTTTAAATTAATCAGAAAGTCTTCGTCGGCAGCGCTTCACGGTAGCCTCTCCGTACAGAGACTAAGTCCGAATTGAAAATATTTTCACCGACGACGTATCTTTTAAATGTTATGTTCAGTTATGGGAGCGTATTTGAAGCACTTTTGCTTAATAAACCACGGCTCTATCTCTTACGGTTGATTTTTAAATAATTTCTAAAATCGTCGTCGGCGACTCTTCACGGTAGCCACTCGGTAGGAAAAAATCTAAGTCCGAACTGAAATTATTTTCACCGACGAGGTAACTTTTAAATGTTAGATTGAGTTATAGGAGCGTATTTGAAGCACTTTTGCTTAATAAACCACGGCTCTATCTCTTACGGTTGATTTTTAAATTAATCAGAAAGTCTTCGTCGGCAGCGCTTCACGGTAGCCTCTCCGTACAGAGACTAAGTCCGAATTGAAAATATTTTCACCGACGACGTATCTTTTAAATGTTATGTTCAGTTATGGGAGCGTATTTGAAGCACTTTTGCTTAATAAACCACGGCTCTATCTCTTACGGTTGATTTTTAAATAATTTCTAAAATCGTCGTCGGCGACTCTTCACGGTAGCCACTCGGTAGGAAAAAATCTAAGTCCGAACTGAAATTATTTTCACCGACGAGGTAACTTTTAAATGTTAGATTGAGTTATAGGAGCGTATTTGAAGCACTTTTGCTTAATAAACCACGGCTCTATCTCTCACGGTTGATTTTTAAATTAATCAGAAAGTCTTCGTCGGCAGCGCTTCACGGTAGCCTCTCCGTACAGAGACTAAGTCCGAATTGAAAATATTTTCACCGACGACGTATCTTTTAAATGTTATGTTCAGTTATGGGAGCGTATTTGAAGCACTTTTGCTTAATAAACCACGGCTCTATCTCTTACGGTTGATTTTTAAATAATTTCTAAAATCGTCGTCGGCGACTCTTCACGGTAGCCACTCGGTAGGAAAAAATCCAAGTCCGAACTGAAATTATTTTCACCGACGAGGTAACTTTTAAATGTTAGATTGAGTTATAGGAGCGTATTTGAAGCACTTTTGCTTAATAAACCACGGCTCTATCTCTTACGGTTGATTTTTAAATTAATCAGAAAGTCTTCGTCGGCAGCGCTTCACGGTAGCCTCTCCGTACAGAGACTAAGTCCGAATTGAAAATATTTTCACCGACGACGTATCTTTTAAATGTTATGTTCAGTTATGGGAGCGTATTTGAAGCACTTTTGCTTAATAAACCACGGCTCTATCTCTTACGGTTGATTTTTAAATAATTTCTAAAATCGTCGTCGGCGACTCTTCACGGTAGCCACTCGGTAGGAAAAAATCTAAGTCCGAACTGAAATTATTTTCACCGACGAGGTAACTTTTAAATGTTAGATTGAGTTATAGGAGCGTATTTGAAGCACTTTTGCTTAATAAACCACGGCTCTATCTCTCACGGTTGATTTTTAAATTAATCAGAAAGTCTTCGTCGGCAGCGCTTCACGGTAGCCTCTCCGTACAGAGACTAAGTCCGAATTGAAAATATTTTCACCGACGACGTATCTTTTAAATGTTATGTTCAGTTATGGGAGCGTATTTGAAGCACTTTTGCTTAATAAACCACGGCTCTATCTCTTACGGTTGATTTTTAAATAATTTCTAAAATCGTCGTCGGCGACTCTTCACGGTAGCCACTCGGTAGGAAAAAATCTAAGTCCGAACTGAAATTATTTTCACCGACGAGGTAACTTTTAAATGTTAGATTGAGTTATAGGAGCGTATTTGAAGCACTTTTGCTTAATAAACCACGGCTCTATCTCTCACGGTTGATTTTTAAATTAATCAGAAAGTCTTCGTCGGCAGCGCTTCACGGTAGCCTCTCCGTACAGAGACTAAGTCCGAATTGAAAATATTTTCACCGACGACGTATCTTTTAAATGTTATGTTCAGTTATGGGAGCGTATTTGAAGCACTTTTGCTTAATAAACCACGGCTCTATCTCTTACGGTTGATTTTTAAATAATTTCTAAAATCGTCGTCGGCGACTCTTCACGGTAGCCACTCGGTAGGAAAAAATCTAAGTCCGAACTGAAATTATTTTCACCGACGAGGTAACTTTTAAATGTTAGATTGAGTTATAGGAGCGTATTTGAAGCACTTTTGCTTAATAAACCACGGCTCTATCTCTCACGGTTGATTTTTAAATTAATCAGAAAGTCTTCGTCGGCAGCGCTTCACGGTAGCCTCTCCGTACAGAGACTAAGTCCGAATTGAAAATATTTTCACCGACGACGTATCTTTTAAATGTTATGTTCAGTTATGGGAGCGTATTTGAAGCACTTTTGCTTAATAAACCACGGCTCTATCTCTTACGGTTGATTTTTAAATAATTTCTAAAATCGTCGTCGGCGACTCTTCACGGTAGCCACTCGGTAGGAAAAAATCTAAGTCCGAACTGAAATTATTTTCACCGACGAGGTAACTTTTAAATGTTAGATTGAGTTATAGGAGCGTATTTGAAGCACTTTTGCTTAATAAACCACGGCTCTATCTCTTACGGTTGATTATTAAATTAATCAGAAAGTCTTCGTCGGCAGCGCTTCACGGTAGCCTCTCCGTACAGAGACTAAGTCCGAATTGAAAATATTTTCACCGACGACGTATCTTTTAAATGTTATGTTCAGTTATGGGAGCGTATTTGAAGCACTTTTGCTTAATAAACCACGGCTCTATCTCTTACGGTTGATTTTTAAATAATTTCTAAAATCGTCGTCGGCGACTCTTCACGGTAGCCACTCGGTAGGAAAAAATCTAAGTCCGAACTGAAATTATTTTCACCGACGAGGTAACTTTTAAATGTTAGATTGAGTTATAGGAGCGTATTTGAAGCACTTTTGCTTAATAAACCACGGCTCTATCTCTCACGGTTGATTTTTAAATTAATCAGAAAGTCTTCGTCGGCAGCGCTTCACGGTAGCCTCTCCGTACAGAGACTAAGTCCGAATTGAAAATATTTTCACCGACGACGTATCTTTTAAATGTTATGTTCAGTTATGGGAGCGTATTTGAAGCACTTTTGCTTAATAAACCACGGCTCTATCTCTTACGGTTGATTTTTAAATAATTTCTAAAATCGTCGTCGGCGACTCTTCACGGTAGCCACTCGGTAGGAAAAAATCCAAGTCCGAACTGAAATTATTTTCACCGACGAGGTAACTTTTAAATGTTAGATTGAGTTATAGGAGCGTATTTGAAGCACTTTTGCTTAATAAACCACGGCTCTATCTCTTACGGTTGATTTTTAAATTAATCAGAAAGTCTTCGTCGGCAGCGCTTCACGGTAGCCTCTCCGTACAGAGACTAAGTCCGAATTGAAAATATTTTCACCGACGACGTATCTTTTAAATGTTATGTTCAGTTATGGGAGCGTATTTGAAGCACTTTTGCTTAATAAACCACGGCTCTATCTCTTACGGTTGATTTTTAAATAATTTCTAAAATCGTCGTCGGCGACTCTTCACGGTAGCCACTCGGTAGGAAAAAATCTAAGTCCGAACTGAAATTATTTTCACCGACGAGGTAACTTTTAAATGTTAGATTGAGTTATAGGAGCGTATTTGAAGCACTTTTGCTTAATAAACCACGGCTCTATCTCTCACGGTTGATTTTTAAATTAATCAGAAAGTCTTCGTCGGCAGCGCTTCACGGTAGCCTCTCCGTACAGAGACTAAGTCCGAATTGAAAATATTTTCACCGACGACGTATCTTTTAAATGTTATGTTCAGTTATGGGAGCGTATTTGAAGCACTTTTGCTTAATAAACCACGGCTCTATCTCTTACGGTTGATTTTTAAATAATTTCTAAAATCGTCGTCGGCGACTCTTCACGGTAGCCACTCGGTAGGAAAAAATCTAAGTCCGAACTGAAATTATTTTCACCGACGAGGTAACTTTTAAATGTTAGATTGAGTTATAGGAGCGTATTTGAAGCACTTTTGCTTAATAAACCACGGCTCTATCTCTCACGGTTGATTTTTAAATTAATCAGAAAGTCTTCGTCGGCAGCGCTTCACGGTAGCCTCTCCGTACAGAGACTAAGTCCGAATTGAAAATATTTTCACCGACGACGTATCTTTTAAATGTTATGTTCAGTTATGGGAGCGTATTTGAAGCACTTTTGCTTAATAAACCACGGCTCTATCTCTTACGGTTGATTTTTAAATAATTTCTAAAATCGTCGTCGGCGACTCTTCACGGTAGCCACTCGGTAGGAAAAAATCTAAGTCCGAACTGTAATTATTTTCACCGACGAGGTACCTTTTAAATGTTAGATTGAGTTATAGGAGCGTATTTGAAGCACTTTTGCTTAATAAACCACGGCTCTATCTCTTACGGTTGATTTTTAAATAATTTCTAAAATCGTCGTCGGCGACCCTTCACGGTAGCCACTCGGTAGGAAAAAATCCAAGTCCGAACTGAAATTATTTTCACCGACGAGGTAACTTTTAAATGTTAGATTGAGTTATAGGAGCGTATTTGAAGCACTTTTGCTTAATAAACCACCGCTCTATCTCTTACGGTTGATTTTTAAATTAATCAGAAAGTCTTCGTCGGCAGCGCTTCACGGTAGCCTCTCCGTACAGAGACTAAGTCCGAATTGAAAATATTTTCACCGACGACGTATCTTTTAAATGTTATGTTCAGTTATGGGAGCGTATTTGAAGCACTTTTGCTTAATAAACCACGGCTCTATCTCTTACGGTTGATTTTTAAATAATTTCTAAAATCGTCGTCGGCGACTCTTCACGGTAGCCACTCGGTAGGAAAAAATCTAAGTCCGAACTGAAATTATTTTCACCGACGAGGTAACTTTTAAATGTTAGATTGAGTTATAGGAGCGTATTTGAAGCACTTTTGCTTAATAAACCACGGCTCTATCTCTCACGGTTGATTTTTAAATTAATCAGAAAGTCTTCGTCGGCAGCGCTTCACGGTAGCCACTCCGTACAGAGACTAAGTCCGAATTGAAAATATTTTCACCGACGACGTATCTTTTAAATGTTATGTTCAGTTATGGGAGCGTATTTGAAGCACTTTTGCTTAATAAACCACGGCTCTATCTCCTACGGTTGATTTTTAAATAATTTCTAAAATCGTCGTCGGCGACTCTTCACGGTAGCCACTCGGTAGGAAAAAATCTAAGTCCGAACTGAAATTATTTTCACCGACGAGGTAACTTTTAAATGTTAGATTGAGTTATAGGAGCGTATTTGAAGCACTTTTGCTTAATAAACCACGGCTCTATCTCTTACGGTTGATTTTTAAATTAATCAGAAAGTCTTCGTCGGCAGCGCTTCACGGTAGCCTCTCCGTACAGAGACTAAGTCCGAATTGAAAATATTTTCACCGACGACGTATCTTTTAAATGTTATGTTCAGTTATGGGAGCGTATTTGAAGCACTTTTGCTTAATAAACCACGGCTCTATCTCTTACGGTTGATTTTTAAATAATTTCTAAAATCGTCGTCGGCGACTCTTCACGGTAGCCACTCGGTAGGAAAAAATCTAAGTCCGAACTGAAAGTATTTTCACCGACGAGGTAACTTTTAAATGTTAGATTGAGTTATAGGAGCGTATTTGAAGCACTTTTGCTTAATAAACCACGGCTCTATCTCTTACGGTTGATTTTTAAATTAATCAGAAAGTCTTCGTCGGCAGCGCTTCACAGTAGCCTCTCCGTACAGAGACTAAGTCCGAATTGAAAATATTTTCACCGACGACGTATCTTTTAAATGTTATGTTCAGGTATGGGAGCGTATTTGAAGCACTTTTGCTTAATAAACCACGGCTCTATCTCTTACGGTTGATTTTTAAATAATTTCTAAAATCGTCGTCGGCGACTCTTCACGGTAGCCACTCGGTAGGAAAAAATCTAAGTCCGAACTGAAATTATTTTCACCGACGAGGTAACTTTTAAATGTTAGATTGAGTTATAGGAGCGTATTTGAAGCACTTTTGCTTAATAAACCACGGCTCTATCTCTCACGGTTGATTTTTAAATTAATCAGAAAGTCTTCGTCGGCAGCGCTTCACGGTAGCCTCTCCGTACAGAGACTAAGTCCGAATTGAAAATATTTTCACCGACGACGTATCTTTTAAATGTTATGTTCAGTTATGGGAGCGTATTTGAAGCACTTTTGCTTAATAAACCACGGCTCTATCTCTTACGGTTGATTTTTAAATAATTTCTAAAATCGTCGTCGGCGACTCTTCACGGTAGCCACTCGGTAGGAAAAAATCTAAGTCCGAACTGAAATTATTTTCACCGACGAGGTAACTTTTAAATGTTAGATTGAGTTATAGGAGCGTATTTGAAGCACTTTTGCTTAATAAACCACGGCTCTATCTCTTACGGTTGATTTTTAAATAATTTCTAAAATAGTCGTCGGCGACCCTTCACGGTAGCCACTCGGTAGGAAAAAATCCAAGTCCGAACTGAAATTATTTTCACCGACGAGGTAACTTTTAAATGTTAGATTGAGTTATAGGAGCGTATTTGAAGCACTTTTGCTTAATAAACCACGGCTCTATCTCTTACGGTTGATTTTTAAATTAATCAGAAAGTCTTCGTCGGCAGCGCTTCACGGTAGCCTCTCCGTACAGAGACTAAGTCCGAATTGAAAATATTTTCACCGACGACGTATCTTTTAAATGTTATGTTCAGTTATGGGAGCGTATTTGAAGCACTTTTGCTTAATAAACCACGGCTCTATCTCTTACGGTTGATTTTTAAATAATTTCTAAAATCGTCGTCGGCGACTCTTCACGGTAGCCACTCGGTAGGAAAAAATCTAAGTCCGAACTGAAATTATTTTCACCGACGAGGTAACTTTTAAATGTTAGATTGAGTTATAGGAGCGTATTTGAAGCACTTTTGCTTAATAAACCACGGCTCTATCTCTCACGGTTGATTTTTAAATTAATCAGAAAGTCTTCGTCGGCAGCGCTTCACGGTAGCCTCTCCGTACAGAGACTAAGTCCGAATTGAAAATATTTTCACCGACGACGTATCTTTTAAATGTTATGTTCAGTTATGGGAGCGTATTTGAAGCACTTTTGCTTAATAAACCACGGCTCTATCTCTTACGGTTGATTTTTAAATAATTTCTAAAATCGTCGTCGGCGACTCTTCACGGTAGCCACTCGGTAGGAAAAAATCTAAGTCCGAACTGAAAGTATTTTCACCGACGAGGTAACTTTTAAATGTTAGATTGAGTTATAGGAGCGTATTTGAAGCACTTTTGCTTAATAAACCACGGCTCTATCTCTCACGGTTGATTTTTAAATTAATCAGAAAGTCTTCGTCGGCAGCGCTTCACGGTAGCCTCTCCGTACAGAGACTAAGTCCGAATTGAAAATATTTTCACCGACGACGTATCTTTTAAATGTTATGTTCAGTTATGGGAGCGTATTTGAAGCACTTTTGCTTAATAAACCACGGCTCTATCTCCTACGGTTGATTTTTAAATAATTTCTAAAATTGTCGTCGGCGACTCTTCACGGTAGCCACTCGGTAGGAAAAAATCTAAGTCCGAACTGAAATTATTTTCACCGACGAGGTAACTTTTAAATGTTAGATTGAGTTATAGGAGCGTATTTGAAGCACTTTTGCTTAATAAACCACGGCTCTATCTCTTACGGTTGATTTTTAAATTAATCAGAAAGTCTTCGTCGGCAGCGCTTCACGGTAGCCTCTCCGTACAGAGACTAAGTCCGAATTGAAAATATTTTCACCGACGACGTATCTTTTAAATGTTATGTTCAGTTATGGGAGCGTATTTGAAGCACTTTTGCTTAATAAACCACGGCTCTATCTCTTACGGTTGATTTTTAAATAATTTCTAAAATCGTCGTCGGCGACTCTTCACGGTAGCCACTCGGTAGGAAAAAATCTAAGTCCGAACTGAAAGTATTTTCACCGACGAGGTAACTTTTAAATGTTAGATTGAGTTATAGGAGCGTATTTGAAGCACTTTTGCTTAATAAACCACGGCTCTATCTCTTACGGTTGATTTTTAAATTAATCAGAAAGTCTTCGTCGGCAGCGCTTCACAGTAGCCTCTCCGTACAGAGACTAAGTCCGAATTGAAAATATTTTCACCGACGACGTATCTTTTAAATGTTATGTTCAGGTATGGGAGCGTATTTGAAGCACTTTTGCTTAATAAACCACGGCTCTATCTCTTACGGTTGATTTTTAAATAATTTCTAAAATCGTCGTCGGCGACTCTTCACGGTAGCCACTCGGTAGGAAAAAATCTAAGTCCGAACTGAAATTATTTTCACCGACGAGGTAACTTTTAAATGTTAGATTGAGTTATAGGAGCGTATTTGAAGCACTTTTGCTTAATAAACCACGGCTCTATCTCTCACGGTTGATTTTTAAATTAATCAGAAAGTCTTCGTCGGCAGCGCTTCACGGTAGCCTCTCCGTACAGAGACTAAGTCCGAATTGAAAATATTTTCACCGACGACGTATCTTTTAAATGTTATGTTCAGTTATGGGAGCGTATTTGAAGCACTTTTGCTTAATAAACCACGGCTCTATCTCTTACGGTTGATTTTTAAATAATTTCTAAAATCGTCGTCGGCGACTCTTCACGGTAGCCACTCGGTAGGAAAAAATCTAAGTCCGAACTGAAATTATTTTCACCGACGAGGTAACTTTTAAATGTTAGATTGAGTTATAGGAGCGTATTTGAAGCACTTTTGCTTAATAAACCACGGCTCTATCTCTTACGGTTGATTTTTAAATAATTTCTAAAATCGTCGTCGGCGACCCTTCACGGTAGCCACTCGGTAGGAAAAAATCCAAGTCCGAAGTGAAATTATTTTCACCGACGAGGTAACTTTTAAATGTTAGATTGAGTTATAGGAGCGTATTTGAAGCACTTTTGCTTAATAAACCACGGCTCTATCTCTTACGGTTGATTTTTAAATTAATCAGAAAGTCTTCGTCGGCAGCGCTTCACGGTAGCCTCTCCGTACAGAGACTAAGTCCGAATTGAAAATATTTTCACCGACGACGTATCTTTTAAATGTTATGTTCAGTTATGGGAGCGTATTTGAAGCACTTTTGCTTAATAAACCACGGCTCTATCTCTTACGGTTGATTTTTAAATAATTTCTAAAATCGTCGTCGGCGACTCTTCACGGTAGCCACTCGGTAGGAAAAAATCTAAGTCCGAACTGAAATTATTTTCACCGACGAGGTAACTTTTAAATGTTAGATTGAGTTATAGGAGCGTATTTGAAGCACTTTTGCTTAATAAACCACGGCTCTATCTCTCACGGTTGATTTTTAAATTAATCAGAAAGTCTTCGTCGGCAGCGCTTCACGGTAGCCTCTCCGTACAGAGACTAAGTCCGAATTGAAAATATTTTCACCGACGACGTATCTTTTAAATGTTATGTTCAGTTATGGGAGCGTATTTGAAGCACTTTTGCTTAATAAACCACGGCTCTATCTCTTACGGTTGATTTTTAAATAATTTCTAAAATCGTCGTCGGCGACTCTTCACGGTAGCCACTCGGTAGGAAAAAATCTAAGTCCGAACTGAAATTATTTTCACCGACGAGGTAACTTTTAAATGTTAGATTGAGTTATAGGAGCGTATTTGAAGCACTTTTGCTTAATAAACCACGGCTCTATCTCTCACGGTTGATTTTTAAATTAATCAGAAAGTCTTCGTCGGCAGCGCTTCACGGTAGCCTCTCCGTACAGAGACTAAGTCCGAATTGAAAATATTTTCACCGACGACGTATCTTTTAAATGTTATGTTCAGTTATGGGAGCGTATTTGAAGCACTTTTGCTTAATAAACCACGGCTCTATCTCTTACGGTTGATTTTTAAATAATTTCTAAAATCGTCGTCGGCGACTCTTCACGGTAGCCACTCGGTAGGAAAAAATCTAAGTCCGAACTGAAATTATTTTCACCGACGAGGTAACTTTTAAATGTTAGATTGAGTTATAGGAGCGTATTTGAAGCACTTTTGCTTAATAAACCACGGCTCTATCTCTCACGGTTGATTTTTAAATTAATCAGAAAGTCTTCGTCGGCAGCGCTTCACGGTAGCCTCTCCGTACAGAGACTAAGTCCGAATTGAAAATATTTTCACCGACGACGTATCTTTTAAATGTTATGTTCAGTTATGGGAGCGTATTTGAAGCACTTTTGCTTAATAAACCACGGCTCTATCTCTTACGGTTGATTTTTAAATAATTTCTAAAATCGTCGTCGGCGACTCTTCACGGTAGCCACTCGGTAGGAAAAAATCTAAGTCCGAACTGAAATTATTTTCACCGACGAGGTAACTTTTAAATGTTAGATTGAGTTATAGGAGCGTATTTGAAGCACTTTTGCTTAATAAACCACGGCTCTATCTCTTACGGTTGATTTTTAAATAATTTCTAAAATCGTCGTCGGCGACTCTTCACGGTAGCCACTCGGTAGGAAAAAATCCAAGTCCGAACTGAAATTATTTTCACCGACGAGGTAACTTTTAAATGTTAGATTGAGTTATAGGAGCGTATTTGAAGCACTTTTGCTTAATAAACCACGGCTCTATCTCTTACGGTTGATTTTTAAATTAATCAGAAAGTCTTCGTCGGCAGCGCTTCACGGTAGCCTCTCCGTACAGAGACTAAGTCCGAATTGAAAATATTTTCACCGACGACGTATCTTTTAAATGTTATGTTCAGTTATGGGAGCGTATTTGAAGCACTTTTGCTTAATAAACCACGGCTCTATCTCTTACGGTTGATTTTTAAATAATTTCTAAAATCGTCGTCGGCGACTCTTCACGGTAGCCACTCGGTAGGAAAAAATCTAAGTCCGAACTGAAATTATTTTCACCGACGAGGTAACTTTTAAATGTTAGATTGAGTTATAGGAGCGTATTTGAAGCACTTTTGCTTAATAAACCACGGCTCTATCTCTCACGGTTGATTTTTAAATTAATCAGAAAGTCTTCGTCGGCAGCGCTTCACGGTAGCCTCTCCGTACAGAGACTAAGTCCGAATTGAAAATATTTTCACCGACGACGTATCTTTTAAATGTTATGTTCAGTTATGGGAGCGTATTTGAAGCACTTTTGCTTAATAAACCACGGCTCTATCTCTTACGGTTGATTTTTAAATAATTTCTAAAATCGTCGTCGGCGACTCTTCACGGTAGCCACTCGGTAGGAAAAAATCTAAGTCCGAACTGAAATTATTTTCACCGACGAGGTAACTTTTAAATGTTAGATTGAGTTATAGGAGCGTATTTGAAGCACTTTTGCTTAATAAACCACGGCTCTATCTCTCACGGTTGATTTTTAAATTAATCAGAAAGTCTTCGTCGGCAGCGCTTCACGGTAGCCTCTCCGTACAGAGACTAAGTCCGAATTGAAAATATTTTCACCGACGACGTATCTTTTAAATGTTATGTTCAGTTATGGGAGCGTATTTGAAGCACTTTTGCTTAATAAACCACGGCTCTATCTCTTACGGTTGATTTTTAAATAATTTCTAAAATCGTCGTCGGCGACTCTTCACGGTAGCCACTCGGTAGGAAAAAATCTAAGTCCGAACTGAAATTATTTTCACCGACGAGGTAACTTTTAAATGTTAGATTGAGTTATAGGAGCGTATTTGAAGCACTTTTGCTTAATAAACCACGGCTCTATCTCTCACGGTTGATTTTTAAATTAATCAGAAAGTCTTCGTCGGCAGCGCTTCACGGTAGCCTCTCCGTACAGAGACTAAGTCCGAATTGAAAATATTTTCACCGACGACGTATCTTTTAAATGTTATGTTCAGTTATGGGAGCGTATTTGAAGCACTTTTGCTTAATAAACCACGGCTCTATCTCTTACGGTTGATTTTTAAATTATTTCTAAAATCGTCGTCGGCGACTCTTCACGGTAGCCACTCGGTAGGAAAAAATCTAAGTCCGAACTGAAATTATTTTCACCGACGAGGTAACTTTTAAATGTTAGATTGAGTTATAGGAGCGTATTTGAAGCACTTTTGCTTAATAAACCACGGCTCTATCTCTTACGGTTGATTTTTAAATTAATCAGAAAGTCTTCGTCGGCAGCGCTTCACGGTAGCCTCTCCGTACAGAGACTAAGTCCGAATTGAAAATATTTTCACCGACGACGTATCTTTTAAATGTTATGTTCAGTTATGGGAGCGTATTTGAAGCACTTTTGCTTAATAAACCACGGCTCTATCTCTTACGGTTGATTTTTAAATAATTTCTAAAATCGTCGTCGGCGACTCTTCACGGTAGCCACTCGGTAGGAAAAAATCTAAGTCCGAACTGAAATTATTTTCACCGACGAGGTAACTTTTAAATGTTAGATTGAGTTATAGGAGCGTATTTGAAGCACTTTTGCTTAATAAACCACGGCTCTATCTCTTACGGTTGATTTTTAAATTAATCAGAAAGTCTTCGTCGGCAGCGCTTCACGGTAGCCTCTCCGTACAGAGACTAAGTCCGAATTGAAAATATTTTCACCGACGACGTATCTTTTAAATGTTATGTTCAGTTATGGGAGCGTATTTGAAGCACTTTTGCTTAATAAACCACGGCTCTATCTCTTACGGTTGATTTTTAAATAATTTCTAAAATCGTCGTCGGCGACTCTTCACGGTAGCCACTCGGTAGGAAAAAATCTAAGTCCGAACTGAAATTATTTTCACCGACGAGGTAACTTTTAAATGTTAGATTGAGTTATAGGAGCGTATTTGAAGCACTTTTGCTTAATAAACCACGGCTCTATCTCTCACGGTTGATTTTTAAATTAATCAGAAAGTCTTCGTCGGCAGCGCTTCACGGTAGCCTCTCCGTACAGAGACTAAGTCCGAATTGAAAATATTTTCACCGACGACGTATCTTTTAAATGTTATGTTCAGTTATGGGAGCGTATTTGAAGCACTTTTGCTTAATAAACCACGGCTCTATCTCTTACGGTTGATTTTTAAATAATTTCTAAAATCGTCGTCGGCGACTCTTCACGGTAGCCACTCGGTAGGAAAAAATCTAAGTCCGAACTGAAATTATTTTCACCGACGAGGTAACTTTTAAATGTTAGATTGAGTTATAGGAGCCTATTTGAAGCACTTTTGCTTAATAAACCACGGCTCTATCTCTTACGGTTGATTTTTAAATTAATCAGAAAGTCTTCGTCGGCAGCGCTTCACGGTAGCCTCTCCGTACAGAGACTAAGTCCGAATTGAAAATATTTTCACCGACGACGTATCTTTTAAATGTTATGTTCAGTTATGGGAGCGTATTTGAAGCACTTTTGCTTAATAAACCACGGCTCTATCTCTTACGGTTGATTTTTAAATAATTTCTAAAATCGTCGTCGGCGACTCTTCACGGTAGCCACTCGGTAGGAAAAAATCTAAGTCCGAACTGAAATTATTTTCACCGACGGGGTAGCTTTTAAATGTTAGATTGAGTTATAGGAGCGTATTTGAAGCACTTTTGCTTAATAAACCACGGCTCTATCTCTCACGGTTGATTTTTAAATTAATCAGAAAGTCTTCGTCGGCAGCGCTTCACGGTAGCCTCTCCGTACAGAGACTAAGTCCGAATTGAAAATATTTTCACCGACGACGTATCTTTTAAATGTTATGTTCAGTTATGGGAGCGTATTTGAAGCACTTTTGCTTAATAAACCACGGCTCTATCTCTTACGGTTGATTTTTAAATAATTTCTAAAATCGTCGTCGGCGACTCTTCACGGTAGCCACTCGGTAGGAAAAAATCTAAGTCCGAACTGAAATTATTTTCACCGACGAGGTAACTTTTAAATGTTAGATTGAGTTATAGGAGCGTATTTGAAGCACTTTTGCTTAATAAACCACGGCTCTATCTCTCACGGTTGATTTTTAAATTAATCAGAAAGTCTTTGTCGGCAGCGCTTCACGGTAGCTTCTCCGTACAGAGACTAAGTCCGAATTGAAAATATTTTCACCGACGACGTATCTTTTAAATGTTATGTTCAGTTATGGGAGCGTATTTGAAGCACTTTTGCTTAATAAATCACCGCTCTATCTCTTACGGTTGATTTTTAAATAATTTCTAAAATAGTCGTCGGCGACCCTTCACGGTAGCCACTCGGTAGGAAAAAATCTAAGTCCGAAGTGAAATTATTTTCACCGACGAGGTAACTTTTAAATGTTAGATTGAGTTATAGGAGCGTATTTGAAGCACTTTTGCTTAATAAACCACCGCTCTATCTCTTACGGTTGATTTTTAAATTAATCAGAAAGTCTTCGTCGGCAGCGCTTCACGGTAGCCTCTCCGTACAGAGACTAAGTCCGAATTGAAAATATTTTCACCGACGACGTATCTTTTAAATGTTATGTTCAGTTATGGGAGCGTATTTGAAGCACTTTTGCTTAATAAATCACCGCTCTATCTCTTACGGTTGATTTTTAAATAATTTCTAAAATAGTCGTCGGCGACCCTTCACGGTAGCCACTCGGTAGGAAAAAATCTAAGTCCGAAGTGAAATTATTTTCACCGACGAGGTAACTTTTAAATGTTAGATTGAGTTATAGGAGCGTATTTGAAGCACTTTTGCTTAATAAACCACCGCTCTATCTCTTACGGTTGATTTTTAAATTAATCAGAAAGTCTTCGTCGGCAGCGCTTCACGGTAGCCTCTCCGTACAGAGACTAAGTCCGAATTGAAAATATTTTCACCGACGACGTATCTTTTAAATGTTATGTTCAGTTATGGGAGCGTATTTGAAGCACTTTTGCTTAATAAATCACCGCTCTATCTCTTACGGTTGATTTTTAAATAATTTCTAAAATAGTCGTCGGCGACCCTTCACGGTAGCCACTCGGTAGGAAAAAATCTAAGTCCGAAGTGAAATTATTTTCACCGACGAGGTAACTTTTAAATGTTAGATTGAGTTATAGGAGCGTATTTGAAGCACTTTTGCTTAATAAACCACCGCTCTATCTCTTACGGTTGATTTTTAAATTAATCAGAAAGTCTTCGTCGGCAGCGCTTCACGGTAGCCTCTCCGTACAGAGACTAAGTCCGAATTGAAAATATTTTCACCGACGACGTATCTTTTAAATGTTATGTTCAGTTATGGGAGCGTATTTGAAGCACTTTTGCTTAATAAATCACCGCTCTATCTCTTACGGTTGATTTTTAAATAATTTCTAAAATAGTCGTCGGCGACCCTTCACGGTAGCCACTCGGTAGGAAAAAATCTAAGTCCGAAGTGAAATTATTTTCACCGACGAGGTAACTTTTAAATGTTAGATTGAGTTATAGGAGCGTATTTGAAGCACTTTTGCTTAATAAACCACCGCTCTATCTCTTACGGTTGATTTTTAAATTAATCAGAAAGTCTTCGTCGGCAGCGCTTCACGGTAGCCTCTCCGTACAGAGACTAAGTCCGAATTGAAAATATTTTCACCGACGACGTATCTTTTAAATGTTATGTTCAGTTATGGGAGCGTATTTGAAGCACTTTTGCTTAATAAATCACCGCTCTATCTCTTACGGTTGATTTTTAAATAATTTCTAAAATAGTCGTCGGCGACCCTTCACGGTAGCCACTCGGTAGGAAAAAATCTAAGTCCGAAGTGAAATTATTTTCACCGACGAGGTAACTTTTAAATGTTAGATTGAGTTATAGGAGCGTATTTGAAGCACTTTTGCTTAATAAACCACCGCTCTATCTCTTACGGTTGATTTTTAAATTAATCAGAAAGTCTTCGTCGGCAGCGCTTCACGGTAGCCTCTCCGTACAGAGACTAAGTCCGAATTGAAAATATTTTCACCGACGACGTATCTTTTAAATGTTATGTTCAGTTATGGGAGCGTATTTGAAGCACTTTTGCTTAATAAATCACCGCTCTATCTCTTACGGTTGATTTTTAAATAATTTCTAAAATAGTCGTCGGCGACCCTTCACGGTAGCCACTCGGTAGGAAAAAATCTAAGTCCGAAGTGAAATTATTTTCACCGACGAGGTAACTTTTAAATGTTAGATTGAGTTATAGGAGCGTATTTGAAGCACTTTTGCTTAATAAACCACCGCTCTATCTCTTACGGTTGATTTTTAAATTAATCAGAAAGTCTTCGTCGGCAGCGCTTCACGGTAGCCTCTCCGTACAGAGACTAAGTCCGAATTGAAAATATTTTCACCGACGACGTATCTTTTAAATGTTATGTTCAGTTATGGGAGCGTATTTGAAGCACTTTTGCTTAATAAATCACCGCTCTATCTCTTACGGTTGATTTTTAAATAATTTCTAAAATAGTCGTCGGCGACCCTTCACGGTAGCCACTCGGTAGGAAAAAATCTAAGTCCGAAGTGAAATTATTTTCACCGACGAGGTAACTTTTAAATGTTAGATTGAGTTATAGGAGCGTATTTGAAGCACTTTTGCTTAATAAACCACCGCTCTATCTCTTACGGTTGATTTTTAAATTAATCAGAAAGTCTTCGTCGGCAGCGCTTCACGGTAGCCTCTCCGTACAGAGACTAAGTCCGAATTGAAAATATTTTCACCGACGACGTATCTTTTAAATGTTATGTTCAGTTATGGGAGCGTATTTGAAGCACTTTTGCTTAATAAATCACCGCTCTATCTCTTACGGTTGATTTTTAAATAATTTCTAAAATAGTCGTCGGCGACCCTTCACGGTAGCCACTCGGTAGGAAAAAATCTAAGTCCGAAGTGAAATTATTTTCACCGACGAGGTAACTTTTAAATGTTAGATTGAGTTATAGGAGCGTATTTGAAGCACTTTTGCTTAATAAACCACCGCTCTATCTCTTACGGTTGATTTTTAAATTAATCAGAAAGTCTTCGTCGGCAGCGCTTCACGGTAGCCTCTCCGTACAGAGACTAAGTCCGAATTGAAAATATTTTCACCGACGACGTATCTTTTAAATGTTATGTTCAGTTATGGGAGCGTATTTGAAGCACTTTTGCTTAATAAATCACCGCTCTATCTCTTACGGTTGATTTTTAAATAATTTCTAAAATAGTCGTCGGCGACCCTTCACGGTAGCCACTCGGTAGGAAAAAATCTAAGTCCGAAGTGAAATTATTTTCACCGACGAGGTAACTTTTAAATGTTAGATTGAGTTATAGGAGCGTATTTGAAGCACTTTTGCTTAATAAACCACCGCTCTATCTCTTACGGTTGATTTTTAAATTAATCAGAAAGTCTTCGTCGGCAGCGCTTCACGGTAGCCTCTCCGTACAGAGACTAAGTCCGAATTGAAAATATTTTCACCGACGACGTATCTTTTAAATGTTATGTTCAGTTATGGGAGCGTATTTGAAGCACTTTTGCTTAATAAATCACCGCTCTATCTCTTACGGTTGATTTTTAAATAATTTCTAAAATAGTCGTCGGCGACCCTTCACGGTAGCCACTCGGTAGGAAAAAATCTAAGTCCGAAGTGAAATTATTTTCACCGACGAGGTAACTTTTAAATGTTAGATTGAGTTATAGGAGCGTATTTGAAGCACTTTTGCTTAATAAACCACCGCTCTATCTCTTACGGTTGATTTTTAAATTAATCAGAAAGTCTTCGTCGGCAGCGCTTCACGGTAGCCTCTCCGTACAGAGACTAAGTCCGAATTGAAAATATTTTCACCGACGACGTATCTTTTAAATGTTATGTTCAGTTATGGGAGCGTATTTGAAGCACTTTTGCTTAATAAATCACCGCTCTATCTCTTACGGTTGATTTTTAAATAATTTCTAAAATAGTCGTCGGCGACCCTTCACGGTAGCCACTCGGTAGGAAAAAATCTAAGTCCGAAGTGAAATTATTTTCACCGACGAGGTAACTTTTAAATGTTAGATTGAGTTATAGGAGCGTATTTGAAGCACTTTTGCTTAATAAACCACCGCTCTATCTCTTACGGTTGATTTTTAAATTAATCAGAAAGTCTTCGTCGGCAGCGCTTCACGGTAGCCTCTCCGTACAGAGACTAAGTCCGAATTGAAAATATTTTCACCGACGACGTATCTTTTAAATGTTATGTTCAGTTATGGGAGCGTATTTGAAGCACTTTTGCTTAATAAATCACCGCTCTATCTCTTACGGTTGATTTTTAAATAATTTCTAAAATAGTCGTCGGCGACCCTTCACGGTAGCCACTCGGTAGGAAAAAATCTAAGTCCGAAGTGAAATTATTTTCACCGACGAGGTAACTTTTAAATGTTAGATTGAGTTATAGGAGCGTATTTGAAGCACTTTTGCTTAATAAACCACCGCTCTATCTCTTACGGTTGATTTTTAAATTAATCAGAAAGTCTTCGTCGGCAGCGCTTCACGGTAGCCTCTCCGTACAGAGACTAAGTCCGAATTGAAAATATTTTCACCGACGACGTATCTTTTAAATGTTATGTTCAGTTATGGGAGCGTATTTGAAGCACTTTTGCTTAATAAATCACCGCTCTATCTCTTACGGTTGATTTTTAAATAATTTCTAAAATAGTCGTCGGCGACCCTTCACGGTAGCCACTCGGTAGGAAAAAATCTAAGTCCGAAGTGAAATTATTTTCACCGACGAGGTAACTTTTAAATGTTAGATTGAGTTATAGGAGCGTATTTGAAGCACTTTTGCTTAATAAACCACCGCTCTATCTCTTACGGTTGATTTTTAAATTAATCAGAAAGTCTTCGTCGGCAGCGCTTCACGGTAGCCTCTCCGTACAGAGACTAAGTCCGAATTGAAAATATTTTCACCGACGACGTATCTTTTAAATGTTATGTTCAGTTATGGGAGCGTATTTGAAGCACTTTTGCTTAATAAATCACCGCTCTATCTCTTACGGTTGATTTTTAAATAATTTCTAAAATAGTCGTCGGCGACCCTTCACGGTAGCCACTCGGTAGGAAAAAATCTAAGTCCGAAGTGAAATTATTTTCACCGACGAGGTAACTTTTAAATGTTAGATTGAGTTATAGGAGCGTATTTGAAGCACTTTTGCTTAATAAACCACCGCTCTATCTCTTACGGTTGATTTTTAAATTAATCAGAAAGTCTTCGTCGGCAGCGCTTCACGGTAGCCTCTCCGTACAGAGACTAAGTCCGAATTGAAAATATTTTCACCGACGACGTATCTTTTAAATGTTATGTTCAGTTATGGGAGCGTATTTGAAGCACTTTTGCTTAATAAATCACCGCTCTATCTCTTACGGTTGATTTTTAAATAATTTCTAAAATAGTCGTCGGCGACCCTTCACGGTAGCCACTCGGTAGGAAAAAATCTAAGTCCGAAGTGAAATTATTTTCACCGACGAGGTAACTTTTAAATGTTAGATTGAGTTATAGGA
>OU342836.1:1979777-1987277 GCA_910591585.2 Nysson spinosus | reverse complement strand
GGCGATTAGCGTGAGGAGGTCGTCCGCATAGGCTACAACTTCACATTTCCTGATTTGTTCCATTTGTCTTATGAGATCATCGAAGACAAGGTTCCACATACATGGTCCGAGCACGGAGCCCTGTGGACATCCCTTTGTTACTCCCTTACTGACTTCACAGAATTTTGAGAGGATTTTCACCTCTCGGTTCTGAAAGTAGCTTTTTACGAGGGCGTAGATATTGCTTGGGCAGTTCCGCATGTTTAGTTCCTCTAATACACTGGGCCACCAGACATTGTCGAAGGCACCAGATATATCAAAGGATATCATCAGGATATACTTGTCTTCGGTAGTGGCTACAATTTCTCGGACTTTGGCGAGGGCGTCGTCTGTGCTTTTCCCTGGGCGAAACCCGTACTGGCGATGTGAGGTCCTGTCGCTCTCTAGAAGGTACGGAGCCAGTCTGTATACCATGAGTTTTTCTAACGTTTTGCCCAGTACAGGAAGTAGGCATATGGGTCGGTATGATCCGGTCTCAGTTTGTTCCTTGTTGAGTCCTTTGAGAAGGATTCTTATCGATCCTACTTTCCACTGTTTAGGGAATATTCCATGTTCTAGACATCCGTTAAGTACACGGACTATTTCTCGTGGAATAATTGTGTGGACTCTTTTGAGTACTGGAACTTCAATACCATCAATTCCTGGGCTCTTGCGATTACCAAAGGTGCGTATTGCCTTTGCTAATTCATATCTGGTGAACTGTGGCGTTTCCTCTGTATTGGATGAAGCCGTTGACCTCTGTCGCATTGCTAACTGTTCGGTGGTTTCATTACTTACTTGGTCGTCAGGTACTAACGCCTTTAGTAGTGCTGTAGCGCTCTCCTCCCAGTCAGTGGTATACTCCGCCATTCCACCGTGGTTACGTATGGTATTTAGGGCTTGTTCCGTATGTATCTTCCCAGTGGTGACACGATATGGGAGTCCCCAGGGGTCCTGATTGCCTTCTTCTGTGATATAGTCACGCCAGCTGTCTCTCCTTGCCTTGGCCACCGCTCTTTTGTATATTTTTGCCGAGCAAAGGTATATTACTCGCTTGGCTGCTTTGTTGTTCGGGTCGTTTTCCACTTGAAATTCACGTCTCTTTTTATAGGCATCTCTTTTGAGCGTCGTTAAATGTCCGTTCCATCCAGGTATCGCTCTTTTGTACCACTTTTTTCGTGGTATTGAGTGCTCACATGCGTTGAGTATACCTTTTTCTAGCACTTCGGCGGCTTGTTCCGCCTCTTCCCGATTCGTGATTGGTAACGATTGCAGTTCCTCACGTAGCGTTCTTAGGATATACCTGTCAAATTTTTCCCAGTCGGCTCTTGTTGCAATGAACCTTCCTGGTCTTGCCTGTGCAGTATATGTTTTTTCGCCGCCAATTATGATGCTGATCGCCCTATGGTCACTAGACGTCCATTTTGGTTGGACTTTCCATGCCATATCTAGTTTCGCAGCTTTCTCGGTAGCAAGTGTAACATCTATCGATGACTGCCCTCTCTTCACCTTGTACGTCGGTAGATCGTTACGGTTATTGAGTACCGTAAGGTTATGCTGGGCTATTAGTGTTTCGACTTTCTTTCCACGCACTCTGGATCTCTGGCTATGGTACGCTGTTTTCTTAGCATCCCATATCGGCGATCTGGCGTTCACATCAGCTGCAACAATTACCTTTTCCCCGCGGAGTTCAGTTAGGATCGACCCGAGCTTTGCCAGTGCTGGACGTATCTCATCCCCGTACTGGAAGTATTGACTGACTAGGTATATTCTTCCGAATCTGCCAATGATTTGAACACAGACAGTGTGAGTGTCACATAAGTGGGACAGTTTCAGGGTGGTGAAACTGCCGCCTCTTATGATGACTGCTGCCTGTGCTGTCTCATCATTTTTGCAGCCTGTGACTATTGTGTTCGTTAAACCAATACCTCTGAGGTTACCCTTGATGTTATAGGGCTCCTGTGCCAACACAACATCGACATCACCAGACGCAAGTCGATTGGATACCTCACTGGTTACAGTCTTTGATCGCTGCATGTTGATCTGCATTATCCGGAGATCTCTGCGTTGTTCGGTGGTGGCGTTAGTATCCATATTGGATCGTAGCTGCTTTCCTCTGAAGCGCGACCGCGTATGTGGGACATGATTTGCTACCTGCTTTGTGCTTGTATTCCCGGCGTGCACGCTTGCAGTTGATGCATGTGGCCTCCTTTTCTTTGTCTGGGCACTCATTTACTCGGTGACCGCTTTTAGAGCAGTGTTTGCAAATTTCATCGCTTGCTTTGCAATATTTTGAGACGTGCCCGTATGCCTGACATTTATAACATCTGGCCACATCCAGATGGTCCCTTACCCGGCAGGTCATCCATCCCACATTGACGCGTCCTTTCTCCAGGAGTTTAGCACGCAGCGCAGGTTCAACTTCCACAACCCAATGTGAGGTTTCCTTTTCCTTGTCACCCGTCCGGTAAACGGCTTGTACTTTCCCTGCCGCTTCTTCCAGTGGGATGTCTAGACAGTTTTGGGAGATTATACTTTTACTTACCTCATCCCCATCGACTTCTCTCGGTACGTCGAAGATTATCATCCTCGGTTTATCCCCGCAGGGTTTGGTTGCTTCCAGTCCAGCTTCTTTTAGACGAGGGTTATTGTGGAACGTACGCAGATGTTCCGCCTGTGTAGTCTCCACTATAACTCCCTTGTCGCGTGTTACACGTACGGATTTGATTCCAATTTTTTCCTTGGCAGGGTCTACTATGGACATTAATTTCTTCTTCGTGTCCTCACCACTTTCGATTTTATCCCCATTCATGGGACGGATGAGGACTAGATGTCTACTCGGTGCATTAGTTGCCTTCTGGATGGCTGCTACGGATACAGTTTTTGGTCGCAATGGGACCGTAACAGCGTGTGGATTTGTTCCTACGCGTGCGACATCCGCGAATGATTTTGGCGGCGCCTTGCTCATATTCCACGAATTTGCGGCACATGTAATTTGTTGTATGGACTGTACAACTGGTTTTGGACGTCTTGTTTCGGATTGGGGGGAGCGGGATGTAGCTTCCTCAAGCCTTCCTTCTAGCCGACCACATTGCAGGGTTAGCTCGCCCATGATGTCGTTCATTTTGTTTATCCTTTCCATTATGAACGACATCTGTGGTCTGCCAATTTTTTCTTTTTTGCTGACGCAAAAGTTGGTGATCTCTTGTACGAGAGTGGATACCTTTTTCCGCATAATATCAACGGAGGTGTCTGTGCACTGGATCGTGACGGCCGCTTCCTCACGGTCGTTTGCGGTCACTGGTATGCTCTTCGCGTCGGGGTGTGCCTCTCGTACAATTTTTTCGCGTACAAGGATTGCGTCGTCGTTATCGCTTACTCTTTCGAGTTTCACGAGTTTGACTATTGCCCTCGTACACTCTATTTCCTTTTTAGCGTTTTCTCGCTCTTCTCCAGAGGAGATCGTCTGCCTTGTCCTTTTCTTGGTCGTCCGATTTTCCGCAGCCTCTTCGCAGTCCATTTCAGATGTGTCTGAATGGGTATCTGCTACGACTTGTCCCTTACGCAACTGGTTATCCTTCTCGTTTCTGGAGCGACTGCGTACTTCCTTCCATGTATCGTCATCCGTTGATTCCACGAATACATCCGTCGTGGAGTCCTCCACAGGGGTAGCTGGCTTCTTCTTCTTCATCCTTCCTCCTGCGATTGCTGATTCTCGTTTCTTCCGCGAGTCTTCCTTCTTTTTCTTCCTGTTTTTTTCTCTTGGATCGTCAGGTGGTGGTTCCATTTCACAAGGATTTGTCACCTTCAGAAACTGTTTTCTCGTCTTGAGAAAAGTTGTCGTACGCGATATTCAATTTTTCCCAGGTAGGGTCGCTCCGCTTGGCCGCACACGCCGTCGGCGGACCGTGACGCGCAGGTATTCGGTAGGAGTTCTATGCGCACGTTTAATACGCTTTTATATTTGTATTTAGGTTTGTTCCTACTAATACGTTTTATATTCGTATTTGGTGTTTGTTCCTTCTGGTTATGTTGTATTTATTTACGTGTAAATAACTACAACATTTGTGTATGGATAATACTAATATCGATGCTCACGATATTTGCGGATTAGATTGTCCGTCTCCGTTTCGCGATGCTGTTCACGATGCTAGAGAAGCTAGCATTTTTCAGTTGCGCTCAAATCCCCGTATTCTAATATTATAATGTTAAAATACTGTGATTTTTGCGTCAGGTGGTGTATTTCCTCTAGATCTCCTCGAGTGCAGGTACTCCTGCTCGGGCCGTTCCGGCTGGCCGCGCGCGCCGTCGGCGGAGCGTAACCGGTCGCACCCACGAGGTAGACGCTTGGACGCGAAAGTTTGCGATATTTCTTTTAAATACACGATTACTTAGACGTCTAATAATCTAAATGTTCTAAATAGGTGTATTTCTAATGGCTCTTAAACGTCGTGGATACTCGCGGAATTCTTCAGCAGGCCCGAAGATATTCTAACGGTATTTTCACGGTGTCTGCGCGGCGGATGAATTTTGTAAACTGTGTATTTATTTATACACGATTTATTATTATTCAACACGCACATTAACCCTCAGTGGTTTATAAGCAATACTAACAATCTCCTCGAAGTACAAGAAATGCTGAATAAATCCAGTATTTCAGAGTTAAATATTTGCACTTGCACGAAAACTGTCACTCGCCCGTTACGCACAGGTATATCGATACTCGGAGCGGTCCGCAGGTACGTCCGCACCGTACGAAGGTTGGAGCTCGAATAGTAGATAGGGACAGAGGGAATCTCGTTAATCCATTCATGCGCGTCACTAATTAGATGACGAGGCATTTGGCTATTTTTTTTTTTTTTTTTTTTTTTTTATTTTTTTTTAACACGTTTCCCGCAACATGTAAGGAAAAGGGACAAAGACACAAAAGAGAAAGAATGGGTACGGGGCTCCCCAACTAAAACTAATAAAATTCGTCGTCACGACTACCCAATACCCTGCCGCTCGAAGGCGTTTGACGGGAGGTGGTGTGTCAAACGATTCCACCTGTTCCAGTTTGTGTGACTGCCTTGGAGCACTCGAGTGGTGATACCACGAAGGACGCCCATACTGAGCCCAAGTCTGAGTAGCCATTCGGCCGATCTAGACGCCCAAATACCGCGCCATGATATGGTACATGAGGAGAAGGTGACGTTGTCCTTCGGAACATTATGCTCCATTACGATACGCTCTACAAGGGAGGCGTTATTCGCGTAGTATCGAACTTTACGTTCGTGCGAATCGTTGAGAGGTGGCACTCCGCTGACGATTTGAGCGTCGATGACATTGACCTCGTTCGGACGGACGAGAAGGAGATCGGGTTTGCGGCACCCTTCCTGTGTATGAAAGACAGGCTCCTCATGTACAGCCCAACCGAGTTTCCGAAGGTTGGCAGCAAGTACGCGGCAGATCGCGTTGTGGCGAAGAATGCGCCCTCCATGTGTACGAAAACAGCCTTGTATTATATGCGCTGCAGTCTCTGTAGAAGAACACCCTGCACGGCAGCGTATGTCGCGGCCAAGTCTTCTGATACCACGGGACGTTCGAACTGCGGATGGTAGAGCAGCGATTCGGACCCTTACGTGCTGGATGAAGTCGCGTCCTGGTATCGCATGGGCGAATGCATCAACCCATCTAGAAGACAGTGGAGAATTGCGGCACTCCCTTAACTCGAAACCGTCTGCACTACAATGCAAGAGCGAAGCCCACCATCTGTCGCGCAAGTATTTAGTGGCCAATACGTTGTTATCACGCGTGAGAGCGCGCGTGGCCCAACGAATCCTGCGAGATACCCACGCAGATTCGTAAATAGCGCGGATAGCGATGGAGTTGGAGTTGCTGAGGTTTCGCAAGCGGCCAAGCATTAGGCCAGGAATATTGGTGGAAAGTGCAGGGATGCCGAGGCCGCCCTCAGAGACTGTTGCGTGAATGAAGCTAATGGGAACATCATGCGGAAGATGAACCCATTTTCTAACCGCCGCCCGGATTTGAAGGTCTAGTGATCTAAGTTTTCCAAGCGTGGTGTTGCCAAGGACCAGCGAATGATAGACCCGTGGAAGCAGAAAGCTTCGCACTATTTTAAGCCTTTGTTGTGGTTTGAGGGGTGCCCTGGTTATCCTATCTAGGTATAGAGAGAGATCGACTCTAGAGCTCTTTGGACCAGAAGGGCTAAAATCAACACCGAGGTACCTCCATTCAACGGAAGAGGTAGTTTGAGGAATGAAGGCCCCGTTCGCAAGATGGAATGACTGCGTTGAAATGATTTTAACCTTCTTGTCTCTGCCCGAAGGGACAAGAGATAGAGCCGCACACTTCTGGGCGTTGAAAGAAAGTCCCCTCTGATTAGCAGTCCTCTCCACCGCCTCTAAACATGATTGAAGCCCCCATTTGGTTGAGGCAAAGATGAGAATATCATCTGCATAGGCAATAGAGTTAATGCGCTGCCCAGCGATTTCAAAACCAATTTGGGGGGGAATCGAATGTAGCAGCTCGTCGACTACCAGGCAGAAGAGGATCGGGGATAGAGGATCACCTTGGCGAACGCCACGGTTGATTTTAAAAAGATTAGACCTTTCACCGTTAACTTCAAAGGTCGTCGTACTATTGCTATACAAGAACTTAAAATACTCAATCATGTCTCGCGGGACCCCTAATCTACATAAGGTGTTAAAAATTGCGAAATGGCTTACACTATCGAAAGCTTTTGCCAGGTCGAGTGAGGCAATGTGAAGCTCGCGTCGGAGAGAGCGCGATTCGTGCAGTAAAGACGCCAGGACTGCGACGTTTTCACTGCATCCATCGTCGAAACATCGCTGACGAAGGTCAACTAAGCCCGAAGTGCGTAGCCTTTCGGCGATGATTTTATGAAGGTGGCGGACGACTACCGACATGATGGATATCGGCCTAAAATCAGCCGGAGAAGATGAGTGCCCTTTCTTTGGGACAAAGACCGTTCTGCTAGCTAAATACGACGGTGGAAAACCACCCGCTGCTAGAATCATGTTGTAAAGGAGCGCTACAATTGATGACGGAACGGCTCTCCATTGACGGACCTTGATACCGTCAGGCCCCGGCGCAGATAGAAGAGGCAGTTTGGTCGACGTAACCTCTTCGCAAGATATTGGACCCCACAAGTACTCCAAACTCTCGTTGCAGGGAGGTGGAACAGAATGTGGAGTAGGTACCGAGTCCTGGGTGACATACGGCCCCCAATGCGCGGCCATGGACTGGACATCGGGGACCGAGGACTCCGCACCGCCAGGTGAGTCCAATATCTCACGAGCGGCTCGGGACATATTAGAGCGGAACATGCGCTGAATACGAGCGTATTCGGCACGCCGCAGTGCCTTTTTGCTGGGGTTGACTATGTTAAAGCGGCGGAGGCGGCGTGGCTGTGTAACTGGAGGAGGAAAAACGCCGCTCAACCAAGCGCCAATGCGTGAC
>OU342836.1:1962277-1969777 GCA_910591585.2 Nysson spinosus | reverse complement strand
CGAATTTTTCAATAACATTATTTCATCGACGACCTACAACTTAATAATTTTTTAATCATTCTACATATATTAGCAAACAATAAACTCTAATGAAAAATTATAATCCGACAAATATTTCTCGAGATATAATTTTTTAAAGACGTCGTCGTTAGCGCTTCACGGTAGCCTCTCCGTACAGAGACTAAGTCCGAATTGAAAATATTTTCACCGACGACGTATCTTTTAAATGTTATGTTCAGTTATGGGAGCGTATTTGAAGCACTTTTGCTTAATAAATCACCGCTCTATCTCTTACGGTTGATTTTTAAATAATTTCTAAAATAGTCGTCGGCGACCCTTCACGGTAGCCACTCGGTAGGAAAAAATCTAAGTCCGAAGTGAAATTATTTTCACCGACGAGGTAACTTTTAAATGTTAGATTGAGTTATAGGAGCGTATTTGAAGCACTTTTGCTTAATAAACCACCGCTCTATCTCTTACGGTTGATTTTTAAATTAATCAGAAAGTCTTCGTCGGCAGCGCTTCACGGTAGCCTCTCCGTACAGAGACTAAGTCCGAATTGAAAATATTTTCACCGACGACGTATCTTTTAAATGTTATGTTCAGTTATGGGAGCGTATTTGAAGCACTTTTGCTTAATAAATCACCGCTCTATCTCTTACGGTTGATTTTTAAATAATTTCTAAAATAGTCGTCGGCGACCCTTCACGGTAGCCACTCGGTAGGAAAAAATCTAAGTCCGAAGTGAAATTATTTTCACCGACGAGGTAACTTTTAAATGTTAGATTGAGTTATAGGAGCGTATTTGAAGCACTTTTGCTTAATAAACCACCGCTCTATCTCTTACGGTTGATTTTTAAATTAATCAGAAAGTCTTCGTCGGCAGCGCTTCACGGTAGCCTCTCCGTACAGAGACTAAGTCCGAATTGAAAATATTTTCACCGACGACGTATCTTTTAAATGTTATGTTCAGTTATGGGAGCGTATTTGAAGCACTTTTGCTTAATAAATCACCGCTCTATCTCTTACGGTTGATTTTTAAATAATTTCTAAAATAGTCGTCGGCGACCCTTCACGGTAGCCACTCGGTAGGAAAAAATCTAAGTCCGAAGTGAAATTATTTTCACCGACGAGGTAACTTTTAAATGTTAGATTGAGTTATAGGAGCGTATTTGAAGCACTTTTGCTTAATAAACCACCGCTCTATCTCTTACGGTTGATTTTTAAATTAATCAGAAAGTCTTCGTCGGCAGCGCTTCACGGTAGCCTCTCCGTACAGAGACTAAGTCCGAATTGAAAATATTTTCACCGACGACGTATCTTTTAAATGTTATGTTCAGTTATGGGAGCGTATTTGAAGCACTTTTGCTTAATAAATCACCGCTCTATCTCTTACGGTTGATTTTTAAATAATTTCTAAAATAGTCGTCGGCGACCCTTCACGGTAGCCACTCGGTAGGAAAAAATCTAAGTCCGAAGTGAAATTATTTTCACCGACGAGGTAACTTTTAAATGTTAGATTGAGTTATAGGAGCGTATTTGAAGCACTTTTGCTTAATAAACCACCGCTCTATCTCTTACGGTTGATTTTTAAATTAATCAGAAAGTCTTCGTCGGCAGCGCTTCACGGTAGCCTCTCCGTACAGAGACTAAGTCCGAATTGAAAATATTTTCACCGACGACGTATCTTTTAAATGTTATGTTCAGTTATGGGAGCGTATTTGAAGCACTTTTGCTTAATAAATCACCGCTCTATCTCTTACGGTTGATTTTTAAATAATTTCTAAAATAGTCGTCGGCGACCCTTCACGGTAGCCACTCGGTAGGAAAAAATCTAAGTCCGAAGTGAAATTATTTTCACCGACGAGGTAACTTTTAAATGTTAGATTGAGTTATAGGAGCGTATTTGAAGCACTTTTGCTTAATAAACCACCGCTCTATCTCTTACGGTTGATTTTTAAATTAATCAGAAAGTCTTCGTCGGCAGCGCTTCACGGTAGCCTCTCCGTACAGAGACTAAGTCCGAATTGAAAATATTTTCACCGACGACGTATCTTTTAAATGTTATGTTCAGTTATGGGAGCGTATTTGAAGCACTTTTGCTTAATAAATCACCGCTCTATCTCTTACGGTTGATTTTTAAATAATTTCTAAAATAGTCGTCGGCGACCCTTCACGGTAGCCACTCGGTAGGAAAAAATCTAAGTCCGAAGTGAAATTATTTTCACCGACGAGGTAACTTTTAAATGTTAGATTGAGTTATAGGAGCGTATTTGAAGCACTTTTGCTTAATAAACCACCGCTCTATCTCTTACGGTTGATTTTTAAATTAATCAGAAAGTCTTCGTCGGCAGCGCTTCACGGTAGCCTCTCCGTACAGAGACTAAGTCCGAATTGAAAATATTTTCACCGACGACGTATCTTTTAAATGTTATGTTCAGTTATGGGAGCGTATTTGAAGCACTTTTGCTTAATAAATCACCGCTCTATCTCTTACGGTTGATTTTTAAATAATTTCTAAAATAGTCGTCGGCGACCCTTCACGGTAGCCACTCGGTAGGAAAAAATCTAAGTCCGAAGTGAAATTATTTTCACCGACGAGGTAACTTTTAAATGTTAGATTGAGTTATAGGAGCGTATTTGAAGCACTTTTGCTTAATAAACCACCGCTCTATCTCTTACGGTTGATTTTTAAATTAATCAGAAAGTCTTCGTCGGCAGCGCTTCACGGTAGCCTCTCCGTACAGAGACTAAGTCCGAATTGAAAATATTTTCACCGACGACGTATCTTTTAAATGTTATGTTCAGTTATGGGAGCGTATTTGAAGCACTTTTGCTTAATAAATCACCGCTCTATCTCTTACGGTTGATTTTTAAATAATTTCTAAAATAGTCGTCGGCGACCCTTCACGGTAGCCACTCGGTAGGAAAAAATCTAAGTCCGAAGTGAAATTATTTTCACCGACGAGGTAACTTTTAAATGTTAGATTGAGTTATAGGAGCGTATTTGAAGCACTTTTGCTTAATAAACCACCGCTCTATCTCTTACGGTTGATTTTTAAATTAATCAGAAAGTCTTCGTCGGCAGCGCTTCACGGTAGCCTCTCCGTACAGAGACTAAGTCCGAATTGAAAATATTTTCACCGACGACGTATCTTTTAAATGTTATGTTCAGTTATGGGAGCGTATTTGAAGCACTTTTGCTTAATAAATCACCGCTCTATCTCTTACGGTTGATTTTTAAATAATTTCTAAAATAGTCGTCGGCGACCCTTCACGGTAGCCACTCGGTAGGAAAAAATCTAAGTCCGAAGTGAAATTATTTTCACCGACGAGGTAACTTTTAAATGTTAGATTGAGTTATAGGAGCGTATTTGAAGCACTTTTGCTTAATAAACCACCGCTCTATCTCTTACGGTTGATTTTTAAATTAATCAGAAAGTCTTCGTCGGCAGCGCTTCACGGTAGCCTCTCCGTACAGAGACTAAGTCCGAATTGAAAATATTTTCACCGACGACGTATCTTTTAAATGTTATGTTCAGTTATGGGAGCGTATTTGAAGCACTTTTGCTTAATAAATCACCGCTCTATCTCTTACGGTTGATTTTTAAATAATTTCTAAAATAGTCGTCGGCGACCCTTCACGGTAGCCACTCGGTAGGAAAAAATCTAAGTCCGAAGTGAAATTATTTTCACCGACGAGGTAACTTTTAAATGTTAGATTGAGTTATAGGAGCGTATTTGAAGCACTTTTGCTTAATAAACCACCGCTCTATCTCTTACGGTTGATTTTTAAATTAATCAGAAAGTCTTCGTCGGCAGCGCTTCACGGTAGCCTCTCCGTACAGAGACTAAGTCCGAATTGAAAATATTTTCACCGACGACGTATCTTTTAAATGTTATGTTCAGTTATGGGAGCGTATTTGAAGCACTTTTGCTTAATAAATCACCGCTCTATCTCTTACGGTTGATTTTTAAATAATTTCTAAAATAGTCGTCGGCGACCCTTCACGGTAGCCACTCGGTAGGAAAAAATCTAAGTCCGAAGTGAAATTATTTTCACCGACGAGGTAACTTTTAAATGTTAGATTGAGTTATAGGAGCGTATTTGAAGCACTTTTGCTTAATAAACCACCGCTCTATCTCTTACGGTTGATTTTTAAATTAATCAGAAAGTCTTCGTCGGCAGCGCTTCACGGTAGCCTCTCCGTACAGAGACTAAGTCCGAATTGAAAATATTTTCACCGACGACGTATCTTTTAAATGTTATGTTCAGTTATGGGAGCGTATTTGAAGCACTTTTGCTTAATAAATCACCGCTCTATCTCTTACGGTTGATTTTTAAATAATTTCTAAAATAGTCGTCGGCGACCCTTCACGGTAGCCACTCGGTAGGAAAAAATCTAAGTCCGAAGTGAAATTATTTTCACCGACGAGGTAACTTTTAAATGTTAGATTGAGTTATAGGAGCGTATTTGAAGCACTTTTGCTTAATAAACCACCGCTCTATCTCTTACGGTTGATTTTTAAATTAATCAGAAAGTCTTCGTCGGCAGCGCTTCACGGTAGCCTCTCCGTACAGAGACTAAGTCCGAATTGAAAATATTTTCACCGACGACGTATCTTTTAAATGTTATGTTCAGTTATGGGAGCGTATTTGAAGCACTTTTGCTTAATAAATCACCGCTCTATCTCTTACGGTTGATTTTTAAATAATTTCTAAAATAGTCGTCGGCGACCCTTCACGGTAGCCACTCGGTAGGAAAAAATCTAAGTCCGAAGTGAAATTATTTTCACCGACGAGGTAACTTTTAAATGTTAGATTGAGTTATAGGAGCGTATTTGAAGCACTTTTGCTTAATAAACCACCGCTCTATCTCTTACGGTTGATTTTTAAATTAATCAGAAAGTCTTCGTCGGCAGCGCTTCACGGTAGCCTCTCCGTACAGAGACTAAGTCCGAATTGAAAATATTTTCACCGACGACGTATCTTTTAAATGTTATGTTCAGTTATGGGAGCGTATTTGAAGCACTTTTGCTTAATAAATCACCGCTCTATCTCTTACGGTTGATTTTTAAATAATTTCTAAAATAGTCGTCGGCGACCCTTCACGGTAGCCACTCGGTAGGAAAAAATCTAAGTCCGAAGTGAAATTATTTTCACCGACGAGGTAACTTTTAAATGTTAGATTGAGTTATAGGAGCGTATTTGAAGCACTTTTGCTTAATAAATCACCGCTCTATCTCTTACGGTTGATTTTTAAATAATTTCTAAAATAGTCGTCGGCGACCCTTCACGGTAGCCACTCGGTAGGAAAAAATCTAAGTCCGAAGTGAAATTATTTTCACCGACGAGGTAACTTTTAAATGTTAGATTGAGTTATAGGAGCGTATTTGAAGCACTTTTGCTTAATAAACCACCGCTCTATCTCTTACGGTTGATTTTTAAATAATTTCTAAAATAGTCGTCGGCGACCCTTCACGGTAGCCACTCGGTAGGAAAAAATCCTCGCGGCGCGCGAGATACAGGCCACGAAATTTCGTTAAGAAAAAAGCGTTTACGCTTAATTCGACTTTTTTTGACCTCAAATGAAAGCCGAGGAAAAGGCGATCATTTTTCGCTTATGAACTATGGGCCTATTTCTTTCAGTTTTGGAGTTATTCGAGCTGAAAGACATCGGCGATGACTCTTTGGAGTGGAAAAAATCCTCGCGGCGCGCGAGATACAGGCCACGAAATTTCGTTAAAAAAAAGCGTTTACGCTTAAGGGCGACTTTTTTTTACCTCAAATGAAAGCTGAGGAAAAGGCGATCATTTTTCGCTTATGAACTATGGGCCTATTTCTTTCAGTTTTGGAGTTATTCGAGTTCAAAGACATCGGCGACGACTATTTGGAACCTTATTTTCGTTTCAGAAGAGTCATCGCCGATGTGTTTGAGCTTGAATAACTCGGAAACCGAAGGAGATAGGACCATAGTCCATAAGCGAAAAATGATCGCATTTTCCTCAGCTTTCATTTGAGGTAAAAAAAAGTCGCCTTTAAGCGTAAACGCTTTTTCTTTATCGAAATTCCGTGTCCCGTATGTACCGCGGGCCGCATCGTATGAACGATGCAGCAGGCGAAGCGTGAAAGGTGCACCCATGATACAGTAGGTGTTTCAAAGTATCCGTGGCGTGTTGCTTTTTCCTCTTTAATAGAAAAATATCGCCACCTTCTCAAAGTGCCAGTAGCGTGTTGCTTCTCCCTCTGGTACAAAAATTTACCATCTTTTTTCGTTTCCAAAGAGTCATCGCCGATGTCTTTCAGCTCGAATAACTCGGAAACCGAAGGAGATAGGGACCATAGTCCATAAGCGAAAAATGCTCGCCTTTTCCTCAGCTTTCATTTGAGGTAAAAAAAAGTCGCCCTTAAGCGTAAACGCTCTTTTCTAACGAAATTTCGTGGCCTGTATGTACCGCGCGCCGCGCGGATTTTTTCGTTTCCAAAGAGTCATGGCCGATATCTTTCAGCTCGAATAACTCGGAAACCGAAGGAGATAGGACCATAGTCCATAAGCGAAAAATGCTCGGCTTTTGCTCAGCTTTCATTTTGAGTAAAAAAAAGTCGCCCTTAAGCGTAAACGCTTTTTCTTTATCGAAATTCCGTGTCCCGTATGTACCGCGCGCCGCATCGTATGAGCGATGCAGCAGGCGAAGCGTGAGAGGTGGACCCATCGCATAGTAGGCAATAGTTCGATATCGTTTTCAAGTGCCAGTAACGTATCGCTTTTCGCTTTGGTAGAAAATCTTTGCAAAGTGCCAGTAACGTATCACTTTTCGCTTTGATACAAAATCATATCAAAGTACCAGTAACGTATCGCTTTTCGCATCGGTACAAAATCATTTCGTTATACTTCGAGCGTGCAGCTTTGAAATTTTTGCATAGAAAAAAATGGAAGAACTTACACAAGACATAGCACGCTCCACCGTGCTCTCTTCTCATGAAGAAGCCCGGGCGAACGAGAACAACTATGCTCGATACGTTCTTCCAAGTGTGGGGCCTCGTCTAACCGACAAGACGAATCCCCAATGCTACGGGCTACGGGCTGAGTCTCAACAGATCGTAGGCTGCATTGTGGTACAAGTGCAAGTGCCCGATCATGTATCGATGTCGAGCATGTAACTTTGAAATTTTTGCATAGAAAAAAAATGGAAGAACTTACACAAGACATAGCACGCTCCACCGTGCTCTCTCATGAAGATGCCCGGCGAACGAGAACTATGCTCGATACGCTCTTCCAAGTGTGGGGCCTCGTCTAACCGACAAGACGAATCCCCAAAGCTACGGGCTGAGTCTCAACAGCATGTAACTTTGAAATTTTTGCATAAAAAAAAATGGAAGAACGCACAAGACATAGCACACGCTCCACCGTGCTCTCTTCTCATGAAGAAGCACGGCGAACGAGTACTATGCTCGATACGCTCTTCCAGTGGGGCCTCGTCTAACCGACAAGACGAATC
>OU342836.1:1954237-1956737 GCA_910591585.2 Nysson spinosus | reverse complement strand
TTCGATTCTCGCCATGGTAACAACGAAGAAACGCGAAAAAAACGTCTTCACCGCTTCGCTATTTCAAGCGAGATGTAACACATACGAACGCTTCTTTGCTATTTCGATCCTGAGACCTTTCCGGCTGATTTAACGTCTGTCCTACTATTTGGTGCGTGTCTGCGAGACATCTCTCTCTTCTCTCTTCTCTCTTTTTGCGTTCTATAATGTACACATATAATATATACCCCGTTGTACTCTTTCACTATTTCAAAACTCCGTTCGAGACACGCTGCTATTTCGAGATCTCTCTATTCTCCAAGAGATCGGCGAGCTCGAGCGAAATTACGAAAGAAACAGAATATATAGATATATATATATATACATATTAAATCGAGTGAGAGATATTGAGGATATTCTACACAGAGTCACAGCAACAGATTTTCATGGACTCGACGACCGGAAGGTACGAGGAGCGTTCGAATATGTTTACTCGCATTTGCGGTGAATATAAGACGCAATTTCGTACTCTTTCAACTTCCTTCGTGTCACCTTCCTTCGGAGTGCGTGGTGTGTGTTGTACGGTGCAAAAAAAAACGTGCAACGGGTGGCGTTTACTATGCCATCCACGCATACTATTTCGATTACACTCGTCGCTCAGCAGCGCATGGTACGTACTGTACCACGGGAAGCGCGAGGTAAAATGCGTGAAAGGGAAATAACCGCGCTCCACCGAAGCAACGATTGATTCTCGCAGAGACAATCCTGCGCACCAACTCCATCGGCGAGAAAGGTTATACACTCTTTCGTCCTTTCTCTCATTTCAGGAGACGTCGAGAGTGAGAAGATCAGACGAGATCACGGGAATTTTCACAATGTGCATCACCAGGCACAACGCATGGGGCGCGGTCTGTAACTACGGAGGACACGGTACGCGTGAACGTACCCCATTTCGAGTCCCCCTTTATGCAGAAACAGACCAGAAGCTCACCACGCGAAGGCGGATGCGACGCTGTGCAATTCACGGCTCGCCACGAAATTCAAGATCTCCATTCACTGTAGCCTCGACGAGCAACCCAACTTCGCTCGTACGGGACTTATACGCCACCGCATCATGCATCGCCGTTCCCCGTTAGCGGAATTCAATCCTTCGAATGAAGGAAAGGAACGACGAGCGCGGGGCAAGTCACGTAAGCAGTCTTTATGTACGTAAACGACCCTCAGCCAGGCGTGGTCCGGGAATTGTATCCGTGGACCGCAATGTGCGTTCGAAATGTCGATGTTCATGTGTCCTGCAGTTCACACGTTGACGCGCAATTAGCTGCGTTCTTCATCGACCCACGAGCCAAGTGATCCACCGTTCAGGGTAATATTTAAACGTTCAAAACGTTTTATAAGTTTAGTATACAGATATCACAGTTTATTTTTCTCTCGGTTCGAAAGAAGCCGAGGTCCGTGCCTCCAACTAAGCGCTAAGGATGGAGGTCCGGACGCCGAGACTACTGTCGTCAGCCATTCTCCCGAAGGGGAAGGCAAAACGAAAAGCCACGGCATAACGAGGGTGGAGTATGAAACAACTCTGCAACTCTCACATAGGTGCGTCTTCGGCGGAGGCAACGCCGCGTCATCAGACGGTACGCAACGGAGAGGGCGATTTGCGAGAAGTACATTCAAAATTCCACAGCGGACCGTAATTCTACGCCCCGTGTCAACAAGTGTGTCATCGGAGCGCAGACATGCGGGATTCAAACGGCCGCAATGCAACGAACTCTCGTCTCAACTTGCACGGCCGTACAATGCGAAATTCAAACGGCTCTATTCCAGTTAAGAGAGTGTCGTACGTGCGGCTTGTTCTCGCCCGAAACATTGCGATCTACGGTCTTGCGCCAAATACGAAATTCGAGACGCTCCGACACGTGAGAACGCAAAGTCGGCGAGCAGCTACACGCTACCGTACGACAACGTCCTTGCAAAGATTACTCCCATAACACGAAAAATTCTTACATATATATGTCCGCCGCACAGCAGAGTCTGTAGGCTCAACGATGAGATCACTCAACATCGTCGAAGCGAATTGCAGAATTCAAACAGACCCTCCTTGCCATCGTCGAAGAACGAGAAGTGTACAGAAGAGCTCGTACAATGCAGATTTCAAACGGCTCTTCTCTCCTCCTCTGTGTCTCCCTTAGTTGATGAAATCGGGGACATATACTGTGCGTGGGAAAGATGTAACGTGAAAAGCAACGCGGCAGTGCGAGATTCAAGTTGCTATAACATTCACCGTACGATATCGCAACTCGTAGCGACGAGCGGCTTGTTCTCAAAAGAGCAGCTACACGCTTCGTCGTCGTACGTGGCAGCGAAATCGAATTACATCTCGATGACAAAGTTGAACAGCTATACTCCAACTTACACACCCGGCTTGTTCCCGCATCAATTCGGCGAACCACGGCGGACCAGCGCGTCAAATGCAGACTTCGAGACGCAACATAATCCTTGTGAATTCGAACGAAGTACGGGC
>OU342836.1:1934237-1949237 GCA_910591585.2 Nysson spinosus | reverse complement strand
CAGAGACTAAGTCCGAATTGAAAATATTTTCACCGACGACGTATCTTTTAAATGTTATGTTCAGTTATGGGAGCGTATTTGAAGCACTTTTGCTTAATAAATCACCGCTCTATCTCTTACGGTTGATTTTTAAATAATTTCTAAAATAGTCGTCGGCGACCCTTCACGGTAGCCACTCGGTAGGAAAAAATCTAAGTCCGAAGTGAAATTATTTTCACCGACGAGGTAACTTTTAAATGTTAGATTGAGTTATAGGAGCGTATTTGAAGCACTTTTGCTTAATAAACCACCGCTCTATCTCTTACGGTTGATTTTTAAATTAATCAGAAAGTCTTCGTCGGCAGCGCTTCACGGTAGCCTCTCCGTACAGAGACTAAGTCCGAATTGAAAATATTTTCACCGACGACGTATCTTTTAAATGTTATGTTCAGTTATGGGAGCGTATTTGAAGCACTTTTGCTTAATAAATCACCGCTCTATCTCTTACGGTTGATTTTTAAATAATTTCTAAAATAGTCGTCGGCGACCCTTCACGGTAGCCACTCGGTAGGAAAAAATCTAAGTCCGAAGTGAAATTATTTTCACCGACGAGGTAACTTTTAAATGTTAGATTGAGTTATAGGAGCGTATTTGAAGCACTTTTGCTTAATAAACCACCGCTCTATCTCTTACGGTTGATTTTTAAATTAATCAGAAAGTCTTCGTCGGCAGCGCTTCACGGTAGCCTCTCCGTACAGAGACTAAGTCCGAATTGAAAATATTTTCACCGACGACGTATCTTTTAAATGTTATGTTCAGTTATGGGAGCGTATTTGAAGCACTTTTGCTTAATAAATCACCGCTCTATCTCTTACGGTTGATTTTTAAATAATTTCTAAAATAGTCGTCGGCGACCCTTCACGGTAGCCACTCGGTAGGAAAAAATCTAAGTCCGAAGTGAAATTATTTTCACCGACGAGGTAACTTTTAAATGTTAGATTGAGTTATAGGAGCGTATTTGAAGCACTTTTGCTTAATAAACCACCGCTCTATCTCTTACGGTTGATTTTTAAATTAATCAGAAAGTCTTCGTCGGCAGCGCTTCACGGTAGCCTCTCCGTACAGAGACTAAGTCCGAATTGAAAATATTTTCACCGACGACGTATCTTTTAAATGTTATGTTCAGTTATGGGAGCGTATTTGAAGCACTTTTGCTTAATAAATCACCGCTCTATCTCTTACGGTTGATTTTTAAATAATTTCTAAAATAGTCGTCGGCGACCCTTCACGGTAGCCACTCGGTAGGAAAAAATCTAAGTCCGAAGTGAAATTATTTTCACCGACGAGGTAACTTTTAAATGTTAGATTGAGTTATAGGAGCGTATTTGAAGCACTTTTGCTTAATAAACCACCGCTCTATCTCTTACGGTTGATTTTTAAATTAATCAGAAAGTCTTCGTCGGCAGCGCTTCACGGTAGCCTCTCCGTACAGAGACTAAGTCCGAATTGAAAATATTTTCACCGACGACGTATCTTTTAAATGTTATGTTCAGTTATGGGAGCGTATTTGAAGCACTTTTGCTTAATAAATCACCGCTCTATCTCTTACGGTTGATTTTTAAATAATTTCTAAAATAGTCGTCGGCGACCCTTCACGGTAGCCACTCGGTAGGAAAAAATCTAAGTCCGAAGTGAAATTATTTTCACCGACGAGGTAACTTTTAAATGTTAGATTGAGTTATAGGAGCGTATTTGAAGCACTTTTGCTTAATAAACCACCGCTCTATCTCTTACGGTTGATTTTTAAATTAATCAGAAAGTCTTCGTCGGCAGCGCTTCACGGTAGCCTCTCCGTACAGAGACTAAGTCCGAATTGAAAATATTTTCACCGACGACGTATCTTTTAAATGTTATGTTCAGTTATGGGAGCGTATTTGAAGCACTTTTGCTTAATAAATCACCGCTCTATCTCTTACGGTTGATTTTTAAATAATTTCTAAAATAGTCGTCGGCGACCCTTCACGGTAGCCACTCGGTAGGAAAAAATCTAAGTCCGAAGTGAAATTATTTTCACCGACGAGGTAACTTTTAAATGTTAGATTGAGTTATAGGAGCGTATTTGAAGCACTTTTGCTTAATAAACCACCGCTCTATCTCTTACGGTTGATTTTTAAATTAATCAGAAAGTCTTCGTCGGCAGCGCTTCACGGTAGCCTCTCCGTACAGAGACTAAGTCCGAATTGAAAATATTTTCACCGACGACGTATCTTTTAAATGTTATGTTCAGTTATGGGAGCGTATTTGAAGCACTTTTGCTTAATAAATCACCGCTCTATCTCTTACGGTTGATTTTTAAATAATTTCTAAAATAGTCGTCGGCGACCCTTCACGGTAGCCACTCGGTAGGAAAAAATCTAAGTCCGAAGTGAAATTATTTTCACCGACGAGGTAACTTTTAAATGTTAGATTGAGTTATAGGAGCGTATTTGAAGCACTTTTGCTTAATAAACCACCGCTCTATCTCTTACGGTTGATTTTTAAATTAATCAGAAAGTCTTCGTCGGCAGCGCTTCACGGTAGCCTCTCCGTACAGAGACTAAGTCCGAATTGAAAATATTTTCACCGACGACGTATCTTTTAAATGTTATGTTCAGTTATGGGAGCGTATTTGAAGCACTTTTGCTTAATAAATCACCGCTCTATCTCTTACGGTTGATTTTTAAATAATTTCTAAAATAGTCGTCGGCGACCTCTTCACGGTAGCCACTCGGTAGGAAAAAATCTAAGTCCGAAGTGAAATTATTTTCACCGACGAGGTAACTTTTAAATGTTAGATTGAGTTATAGGAGCGTATTTGAAGCACTTTTGCTTAATAAACCACCGCTCTATCTCTTACGGTTGATTTTTAAATTAATCAGAAAGTCTTCGTCGGCAGCGCTTCACGGTAGCCTCTCCGTACAGAGACTAAGTCCGAATTGAAAATATTTTCACCGACGACGTATCTTTTAAATGTTATGTTCAGTTATGGGAGCGTATTTGAAGCACTTTTGCTTAATAAATCACCGCTCTATCTCTTACGGTTGATTTTTAAATAATTTCTAAAATAGTCGTCGGCGACCCTTCACGGTAGCCACTCGGTAGGAAAAAATCTAAGTCCGAAGTGAAATTATTTTCACCGACGAGGTAACTTTTAAATGTTAGATTGAGTTATAGGAGCGTATTTGAAGCACTTTTGCTTAATAAACCACCGCTCTATCTCTTACGGTTGATTTTTAAATTAATCAGAAAGTCTTCGTCGGCAGCGCTTCACGGTAGCCTCTCCGTACAGAGACTAAGTCCGAATTGAAAATATTTTCACCGACGACGTATCTTTTAAATGTTATGTTCAGTTATGGGAGCGTATTTGAAGCACTTTTGCTTAATAAATCACCGCTCTATCTCTTACGGTTGATTTTTAAATAATTTCTAAAATAGTCGTCGGCGACCCTTCACGGTAGCCACTCGGTAGGAAAAAATCTAAGTCCGAAGTGAAATTATTTTCACCGACGAGGTAACTTTTAAATGTTAGATTGAGTTATAGGAGCGTATTTGAAGCACTTTTGCTTAATAAACCACCGCTCTATCTCTTACGGTTGATTTTTAAATTAATCAGAAAGTCTTCGTCGGCAGCGCTTCACGGTAGCCTCTCCGTACAGAGACTAAGTCCGAATTGAAAATATTTTCACCGACGACGTATCTTTTAAATGTTATGTTCAGTTATGGGAGCGTATTTGAAGCACTTTTGCTTAATAAATCACCGCTCTATCTCTTACGGTTGATTTTTAAATAATTTCTAAAATAGTCGTCGGCGACCCTTCACGGTAGCCACTCGGTAGGAAAAAATCTAAGTCCGAAGTGAAATTATTTTCACCGACGAGGTAACTTTTAAATGTTAGATTGAGTTATAGGAGCGTATTTGAAGCACTTTTGCTTAATAAACCACCGCTCTATCTCTTACGGTTGATTTTTAAATTAATCAGAAAGTCTTCGTCGGCAGCGCTTCACGGTAGCCTCTCCGTACAGAGACTAAGTCCGAATTGAAAATATTTTCACCGACGACGTATCTTTTAAATGTTATGTTCAGTTATGGGAGCGTATTTGAAGCACTTTTGCTTAATAAATCACCGCTCTATCTCTTACGGTTGATTTTTAAATAATTTCTAAAATAGTCGTCGGCGACCCTTCACGGTAGCCACTCGGTAGGAAAAAATCTAAGTCCGAAGTGAAATTATTTTCACCGACGAGGTAACTTTTAAATGTTAGATTGAGTTATAGGAGCGTATTTGAAGCACTTTTGCTTAATAAACCACCGCTCTATCTCTTACGGTTGATTTTTAAATTAATCAGAAAGTCTTCGTCGGCAGCGCTTCACGGTAGCCTCTCCGTACAGAGACTAAGTCCGAATTGAAAATATTTTCACCGACGACGTATCTTTTAAATGTTATGTTCAGTTATGGGAGCGTATTTGAAGCACTTTTGCTTAATAAATCACCGCTCTATCTCTTACGGTTGATTTTTAAATAATTTCTAATATAGTCGTCGGCGACCCTTCACGGTAGCCACTCGGTAGGAAAAAATCTAAGTCCGAAGTGAAATTATTTTCACCGACGAGGTAACTTTTAAATGTTAGATTGAGTTATAGGAGCGTATTTGAAGCACTTTTGCTTAATAAACCACCGCTCTATCTCTTACGGTTGATTTTTAAATTAATCAGAAAGTCTTCGTCGGCAGCGCTTCACGGTAGCCTCTCCGTACAGAGACTAAGTCCGAATTGAAAATATTTTCACCGACGACGTATCTTTTAAATGTTATGTTCAGTTATGGGAGCGTATTTGAAGCACTTTTGCTTAATAAATCACCGCTCTATCTCTTACGGTTGATTTTTAAATAATTTCTAAAATAGTCGTCGGCGACCCTTCACGGTAGCCACTCGGTAGGAAAAAATCTAAGTCCGAAGTGAAATTATTTTCACCGACGAGGTAACTTTTAAATGTTAGATTGAGTTATAGGAGCGTATTTGAAGCACTTTTGCTTAATAAACCACCGCTCTATCTCTTACGGTTGATTTTTAAATTAATCAGAAAGTCTTCGTCGGCAGCGCTTCACGGTAGCCTCTCCGTACAGAGACTAAGTCCGAATTGAAAATATTTTCACCGACGACGTATCTTTTAAATGTTATGTTCAGTTATGGGAGCGTATTTGAAGCACTTTTGCTTAATAAATCACCGCTCTATCTCTTACGGTTGATTTTTAAATAATTTCTAAAATAGTCGTCGGCGACCCTTCACGGTAGCCACTCGGTAGGAAAAAATCTAAGTCCGAAGTGAAATTATTTTCACCGTCGAGGTAACTTTTAAATGTTAGATTGAGTTATAGGAGCGTATTTGAAGCACTTTTGCTTAATAAACCACCGCTCTATCTCTTACGGTTGATTTTTAAATTAATCAGAAAGTCTTCGTCGGCAGCGCTTCACGGTAGCCTCTCCGTACAGAGACTAAGTCCGAATTGAAAATATTTTCACCGACGACGTATCTTTTAAATGTTATGTTCAGTTATGGGAGCGTATTTGAAGCACTTTTGCTTAATAAATCACCGCTCTATCTCTTACGGTTGATTTTTAAATAATTTCTAAAATAGTCGTCGGCGACCCTTCACGGTAGCCACTCGGTAGGAAAAAATCTAAGTCCGAAGTGAAATTATTTTCACCGACGAGGTAACTTTTAAATGTTAGATTGAGTTATAGGAGCGTATTTGAAGCACTTTTGCTTAATAAACCACCGCTCTATCTCTTACGGTTGATTTTTAAATTAATCAGAAAGTCTTCGTCGGCAGCGCTTCACGGTAGCCTCTCCGTACAGAGACTAAGTCCGAATTGAAAATATTTTCACCGACGACGTATCTTTTAAATGTTATGTTCAGTTATGGGAGCGTATTTGAAGCACTTTTGCTTAATAAATCACCGCTCTATCTCTTACGGTTGATTTTTAAATAATTTCTAAAATAGTCGTCGGCGACCCTTCACGGTAGCCACTCGGTAGGAAAAAATCTAAGTCCGAAGTGAAATTATTTTCACCGACGAGGTAACTTTTAAATGTTAGATTGAGTTATAGGAGCGTATTTGAAGCACTTTTGCTTAATAAACCACCGCTCTATCTCTTACGGTTGATTTTTAAATTAATCAGAAAGTCTTCGTCGGCAGCGCTTCACGGTAGCCTCTCCGTACAGAGACTAAGTCCGAATTGAAAATATTTTCACCGACGACGTATCTTTTAAATGTTATGTTCAGTTATGGGAGCGTATTTGAAGCACTTTTGCTTAATAAATCACCGCTCTATCTCTTACGGTTGATTTTTAAATAATTTCTAAAATAGTCGTCGGCGACCCTTCACGGTAGCCACTCGGTAGGAAAAAATCTAAGTCCGAAGTGAAATTATTTTCACCGACGAGGTAACTTTTAAATGTTAGATTGAGTTATAGGAGCGTATTTGAAGCACTTTTGCTTAATAAACCACCGCTCTATCTCTTACGGTTGATTTTTAAATTAATCAGAAAGTCTTCGTCGGCAGCGCTTCACGGTAGCCTCTCCGTACAGAGACTAAGTCCGAATTGAAAATATTTTCACCGACGACGTATCTTTTAAATGTTATGTTCAGTTATGGGAGCGTATTTGAAGCACTTTTGCTTAATAAATCACCGCTCTATCTCTTACGGTTGATTTTTAAATAATTTCTAAAATAGTCGTCGGCGACCCTTCACGGTAGCCACTCGGTAGGAAAAAATCTAAGTCCGAAGTGAAATTATTTTCACCGACGAGGTAACTTTTAAATGTTAGATTGAGTTATAGGAGCGTATTTGAAGCACTTTTGCTTAATAAACCACCGCTCTATCTCTTACGGTTGATTTTTAAATTAATCAGAAAGTCTTCGTCGGCAGCGCTTCACGGTAGCCTCTCCGTACAGAGACTAAGTCCGAATTGAAAATATTTTCACCGACGACGTATCTTTTAAATGTTATGTTCAGTTATGGGAGCGTATTTGAAGCACTTTTGCTTAATAAATCACCGCTCTATCTCTTACGGTTGATTTTTAAATAATTTCTAAAATAGTCGTCGGCGACCCTTCACGGTAGCCACTCGGTAGGAAAAAATCTAAGTCCGAAGTGAAATTATTTTCACCGACGAGGTAACTTTTAAATGTTAGATTGAGTTATAGGAGCGTATTTGAAGCACTTTTGCTTAATAAACCACCGCTCTATCTCTTACGGTTGATTTTTAAATTAATCAGAAAGTCTTCGTCGGCAGCGCTTCACGGTAGCCTCTCCGTACAGAGACTAAGTCCGAATTGAAAATATTTTCACCGACGACGTATCTTTTAAATGTTATGTTCAGTTATGGGAGCGTATTTGAAGCACTTTTGCTTAATAAATCACCGCTCTATCTCTTACGGTTGATTTTTAAATAATTTCTAAAATAGTCGTCGGCGACCCTTCACGGTAGCCACTCGGTAGGAAAAAATCTAAGTCCGAAGTGAAATTATTTTCACCGACGAGGTAACTTTTAAATGTTAGATTGAGTTATAGGAGCGTATTTGAAGCACTTTTGCTTAATAAACCACCGCTCTATCTCTTACGGTTGATTTTTAAATTAATCAGAAAGTCTTCGTCGGCAGCGCTTCACGGTAGCCTCTCCGTACAGAGACTAAGTCCGAATTGAAAATATTTTCACCGACGACGTATCTTTTAAATGTTATGTTCAGTTATGGGAGCGTATTTGAAGCACTTTTGCTTAATAAATCACCGCTCTATCTCTTACGGTTGATTTTTAAATAATTTCTAAAATAGTCGTCGGCGACCCTTCACGGTAGCCACTCGGTAGGAAAAAATCTAAGTCCGAAGTGAAATTATTTTCACCGACGAGGTAACTTTTAAATGTTAGATTGAGTTATAGGAGCGTATTTGAAGCACTTTTGCTTAATAAACCACCGCTCTATCTCTTACGGTTGATTTTTAAATTAATCAGAAAGTCTTCGTCGGCAGCGCTTCACGGTAGCCTCTCCGTACAGAGACTAAGTCCGAATTGAAAATATTTTCACCGACGACGTATCTTTTAAATGTTATGTTCAGTTATGGGAGCGTATTTGAAGCACTTTTGCTTAATAAATCACCGCTCTATCTCTTACGGTTGATTTTTAAATAATTTCTAAAATAGTCGTCGGCGACCCTTCACGGTAGCCACTCGGTAGGAAAAAAATCTAAGTCCGAAGTGAAATTATTTTCACCGACGAGGTAACTTTTAAATGTTAGATTGAGTTATAGGAGCGTATTTGAAGCACTTTTGCTTAATAAACCACCGCTCTATCTCTTACGGTTGATTTTTAAATTAATCAGAAAGTCTTCGTCGGCAGCGCTTCACGGTAGCCTCTCCGTACAGAGACTAAGTCCGAATTGAAAATATTTTCACCGACGACGTATCTTTTAAATGTTATGTTCAGTTATGGGAGCGTATTTGAAGCACTTTTGCTTAATAAATCACCGCTCTATCTCTTACGGTTGATTTTTAAATAATTTCTAAAATAGTCGTCGGCGACCCTTCACGGTAGCCACTCGGTAGGAAAAAATCTAAGTCCGAAGTGAAATTATTTTCACCGACGAGGTAACTTTTAAATGTTAGATTGAGTTATAGGAGCGTATTTGAAGCACTTTTGCTTAATAAACCACCGCTCTATCTCTTACGGTTGATTTTTAAATTAATCAGAAAGTCTTCGTCGGCAGCGCTTCACGGTAGCCTCTCCGTACAGAGACTAAGTCCGAATTGAAAATATTTTCACGCACGACGTATCTTTTAAATGTTATGTTTCAGTTATGGGAGCGTATTTGAAGCACTTTTGCTTAATAAATCACCGCTCTATCTCTTACGGTTGATTTTTTAAATAATTTCTAAAATAGTCGTCGGCGACCCTTCACGGTAGCCACTCGGTAGGAAAAAAATCTAAGTCCCGAAGTGAAATTATTTTCACCGACGAGGTAACTTTTAAATGTTAGATTGAGTTATAGGAGCGTATTTGAAGCACTTTTGCTTAATAAACCACCGCTCTATCTCTTACGGTTGATTTTTTAAATTAATCAGAAAGTCTTCGTCGGCAGGCGCTTCACGGTAGCCTCTCCGTACAGAGACTAAGTCCGAATTGAAAATATTTTCACCGACGAGGTATCTTTTAAATGTTATGTTCAGTTATGGGAGCGTATTTGAAGCACTTTTGCTTAATAAATCACCGCTCTATCTCTTACGGTTGATTTTTAAATAATTTCTAAAATAGTCGTCGGCGACCCTTCACGGTAGCCACTCGGTAGGAAAAAATCTAAGTCCGAAGTGAAATTATTTTCACCGACGAGGTAACTTTTAAATGTTAGATTGAGTTATAGGAGCGTATTTGAAGCACTTTTGCTTAATAAAACCACCGCTCTATCTCTTACGGTTGATTTTTAAATTAATCAGAAAGTCTTCGTCGGCAGCGCTTCACGGTAGCCTCTCCGTACAGAGACTAAGTCCGAATTGAAAATATTTTCACCGACGACGTATCTTTTAAATGTTATGTTCAGTTATGGGAGCGTATTTGAAGCACTTTTGCTTAATAAATCACCGCTCTATCTCTTACGGTTGATTTTTAAATAATTTCTAAAATAGTCGTCGGCGGACCCTTCACGGTAGCCACTCGGTAGGAAAAAATCTAAGTCCGAAGTGAAATTATTTTCACCGACGAGGTAACTTTTAAATGTTAGATTGAGTTATAGGAGCGTATTTGAAGCACTTTTGCTTAATAAACCACCGCTCTATCTCTTACGGTTGATTTTTAAATTAATCAGAAAGTCTTCGTCGGCAGCGCTTCACGGTAGCCTCTCCGTACAGAGACTAAGTCCGAATTGAAAATATTTTCACCGACGACGTATCTTTTAAATGTTATGTTCAGTTATGGGAGCGTATTTGAAGCACTTTTGCTTAATAAATCACCGCTCTATCTCTTACGGTTGATTTTTTAAATAATTTCTAAAATAGTCGTCGGCGACCCTTCACGGTAGCCACTCGGTAGGAAAAAAATCTAAGTCCGAAGTGAAATTATTTTCACCGACGAGGTAACTTTTAAATGTTAGATTGAGTTATAGGAGCGTATTTGAAGCACTTTTGCTTAATAAACCACCGCTCTATCTCTTACGGTTGATTTTTAAATTAATCAGAAAGTCTTCGTCGGCAGCGCTTCACGGTAGCCTCTCCGTACAGAGACTAAGTCCGAATTGAAAATATTTTCACCGACGACGTATCTTTTAAATGTTATGTTCAGTTATGGGAGCGTATTTGAAGCACTTTTGCTTAATAAATCACCGCTCTATCTCTTACGGTTGATTTTTAAATAATTTCTAAAATAGTCGTCGGCGACCCTTCACGGTAGCCACTCGGTAGGAAAAAATCTAAGTCCGAAGTGAAATTATTTTCACCGACGAGGTAACTTTTAAATGTTAGATTGAGTTATAGGAGCGTATTTGAAGCACTTTTGCTTAATAAACCACCGCTCTATCTCTTACGGTTGATTTTTAAATTAATCAGAAAGTCTTCGTCGACAGCGCTTCACGGTAGCCTCTCCGTACAGAGACTAAGTCCGAATTGAAAATATTTTCACCGACGACGTATCTTTTAAATGTTATGTTCAGTTATGGGAGCGTATTTGAAGCACTTTTGCTTAATAAATCACCGCTCTATCTCTTACGGTTGATTTTTAAATAATTTTCTAAAATAGTCGTCGGCGACCCCTTCACGGTAGCCACTCGGTAGGAAAAAATCTAAGTCCGAAGTGAAATTATTTTCACCGACGAGGTAACTTTTAAATGTTAGATTGAGTTATAGGAGCGTATTTGAAGCACTTTTGCTTAATAAACCACCGCTCTATCTCTTACGGTTGATTTTTAAATTAATCAGAAAGTCTTCGTCGGCAGCGCTTCACGGTAGCCTCTCCGTACAGAGACTAAGTCCGAATTGAAAATATTTTCACCGACGACGTATCTTTTAAATGTTATGTTCAGTTATGGGAGGCGTATTTGAAGCACTTTTGCTTAATAAATCACCGCTCTATCTCTTACGGTTGATTTTTAAATAATTTCTAAAATAGTCGTCGGCGACCCTTCACGGTAGCCACTCGGTAGGAAAAAATCTAAGTCCGAAGTGAAATTATTTTCACCGACGAGGTAACTTTTAAATGTTAGATTGAGTTATAGGAGCGTATTTGAAGCACTTTTGCTTAATAAACCACCGCTCTATCTCTTACGGTTGATTTTTAAATTAATCAGAAAGTGCTTCGTCGGCAGCGCTTCACGGTAGCCTCTCCGTACAGAGACTAAGTCCGAATTGAAAATATTTTCACCGACGACGTATCTTTTAAATGTTATGTCAGTTATGGGAGCGTATTTGAAGCACTTTTGCTTAATAAATCACCGCTCTATCTCTTACGGTTGATTTTTAAATAATTTCTAAAATAGTCGTCGGCGACCCTTCAACGGTAGCCACTCGGTAGGAAAAAACTAAGTCCGAAGTGAAATTATTTTTCACCGACGAGGTAACATTTTAAATGTTAGATTGAGTTATAGGAGCGTATTTGAAGCACTTTTGCTTAATAAACCACCGCTCTATCTCTTACGGTTGATTTTTAAATTAATCAGAAAGTCTTCGTCGGCAGCGCTTCACGGTAGGCCTCTCCGTACAGAGACTAAGTCCGAATTGAAAATATTTTCACCGACGACGTATCTTTTAAATGTTATGTTCAGTATGGGAGCGTATTTGAAGCACTTTTGCTTAATAAATCACCGCTCTATCTCTTACGGTTGATTTTTAAATAATTTCTAAAATAGTCGTCGGCGACCCTTCACGGTAGCCACTCGGTAGGAAAAAAATCTAAGTCCGAAGTGAAATTATTTTCACCGACGAGGTAACTTTTAAATGTTAGATTGAGTTATAGGAGCGTATTTGAAGCACTTTTGCTTAATAAACCACCGCTCTATCTCTTACGGTTGATTTTTAAATTAATCAGAAAGTCTTCGTCGGCAGCGCTTCACGGTAGCCTCTCCGTACAGAGACTAAGTCCGAATTGAAAATATTTTCACCGACGACGTATCTTTTAAATGTTATGTTTCAGTTATGGGAGCGTAATTTTGAAGCACTTTTGCTTAATAAATCACCGCTCTATCTCTTACGGTTGATTTTTTAAATAATTTCTAAAATAGTCGTCGGCGACCCTTCACGGTAGCCACTCGGTAGGAAAAAATCTAAGTCCGAAGTGAAATTATTTTCACCGACGAGGTAACTTTTAAATGTTAGATTGAGTTATAGGAGCGTATTTGAAGCACTTTTGCTTAATAAACCACCGCTCTATCTCTTACGGTTGATTTTTAAATTAATCAGAAAGTCTTCGGTCGGCAGCGCTTCACGGTAGCCTCTCCGTACAGAGACTAAGTCCGAATTGAAAATATTTTCACCGACGACGTATCTTTTAAATGTTATGTTCAGTTATGGGAGCGTATTTGAAGCACTTTTGCTTAATAAATCACCGCTCTATCTCTTACGGTTGATTTTTAAATAATTTCTAAAATAGTCGTCGGCGACCCTTCACGGTAGCCACTCGGTAGGAAAAAATCTAAGTCCGAAGTGAAATTATTTTCACCGACGAGGTAACTTTTAAATGTTAGATTGAGTTATAGGAGCGTATTTGAAGCACTTTTGCTTAATAAACCACCGCTCTATCTCTTACGGTTGATTTTTAAATTAATCAGAAAGTCTTCGTCGGCAGCGCTTCACGGTAGCCTCTCCGTACAGAGACTAAGTCCGAATTGAAAATATTTTCACCGACGACGTATCTTTTAAATGTTATGTTCAGTTATGGGAGCGTATTTGAAGCACTTTTGCTTAATAAATCACCGCTCTATCTCTTACGGTTGATTTTTAAATAATTTCTAAAATAGTCGTCGGCGACCCTTCACGGTAGCCACTCGGTAGGAAAAAATCTAAGTCCGAAGTGAAATTATTTTCACCGACGAGGTAACTTTTAAATGTTAGATTGAGTTATAGGAGCGTATTTGAAGCACTTTTGCTTAATAAACCACCGCTCTATCTCTTACGGTTGATTTTTAAATTAATCAGAAAGTCTTCGTCGGCAGCGCTTCACGGTAGCCTCTCCGTACAGAGACTAAGTCCGAATTGAAAATATTTTCACCGACGACGTATCTTTTAAATGTTATGTTCAGTTATGGGAGCGTATTTGAAGCACTTTTGCTTAATAAATCACCGCTCTATCTCTTACGGTTGATTTTTAAATAATTTCTAAAATAGTCGTCGGCGACCCTTCACGGTAGCCACTCGGTAGGAAAAAATCTAAGTCGGAAGTGAAATTATTTTCACCGACGAGGTAACTTTTAAATGTTAGATTGAGTTATAGGAGCGTATTTGAAGCACTTTTGCTTAATAAACCACCGCTCTATCTCTTACGGTTGATTTTTAAATTAATCAGAAAGTCTTCGTCGGCAGCGCTTCACGGTAGCCTCTCCGTACAGAGACTAAGTCCGAATTGAAAATATTTTCACCGACGACGTATCTTTTAAATGTTATGTTCAGTTATGGGAGCGTATTTGAAGCACTTTTGCTTAATAAATCACCGCTCTATCTCTTACGGTTGATTTTTAAATAATTTCTAAAATAGTCGTCGGCGACCCTTCACGGTAGCCACTCGGTAGGAAAAAATCTAAGTCCGAAGTGAAATTATTTTCACCGACGAGGTAACTTTTAAATGTTAGATTGAGTTATAGGAGCGTATTTGAAGCACTTTTGCTTAATAAACCACCGCTCTATCTCTTACGGTTGATTTTTAAATTAATCAGAAAGTCTTCGTCGGCAGCGCTTCACGGTAGCCTCTCCGTACAGAGACTAAGTCCGAATTGAAAATATTTTCACCGACGACGTATCTTTTAAATGTTATGTTCAGTTATGGGAGCGTATTTGAAGCACTTTTGCTTAATAAATCACCGCTCTATCTCTTACGGTTGATTTTTAAATAATTTCTAAAATAGTCGTCGGCGACCCTTCACGGTAGCCACTCGGTAGGAAAAAATCTAAGTCCGAAGTGAAATTATTTTCACCGACGAGGTAACTTTTAAATGTTAGATTGAGTTATAGGAGCGTATTTGAAGCACTTTTGCTTAATAAACCACCGCTCTATCTCTTACGGTTGATTTTTAAATTAATCAGAAAGTCTTCGTCGGCAGCGCTTCACGGTAGCCTCTCCGTACAGAGACTAAGTCCGAATTGAAAATATTTTCACCGACGACGTATCTTTTAAATGTTATGTTCAGTTATGGGAGCGTATTTGAAGCACTTTTGCTTAATAAATCACCGCTCTATCTCTTACGGTTGATTTTTAAATAATTTCTAAAATAGTCGTCGGCGACCCTTCACGGTAGCCACTCGGTAGGAAAAAATCTAAGTCCGAAGTGAAATTATTTTCACCGACGAGGTAACTTTTAAATGTTAGATTGAGTTATAGGAGCGTATTTGAAGCACTTTTGCTTAATAAACCACCGCTCTATCTCTTACGGTTGATTTTTAAATAATTTCTAAAATAGTCGTCGGCGACCCTTCACGGTAGCCACTCGGTAGGAAAAAATCCTCGCGGCGCGCGAGATACAGGCCACGAAATTTCGTTAAGAAAAAAGCGTTTACGCTTAATTCGACTTTTTTTGACCTCAAATGAAAGCCGAGGAAAAGGCGATCATTTTTCGCTTATGAACTATGGGCCTATTTCTTTCAGTTTTGGAGTTATTCGAGCTGAAAGACATCGGCGATGACTCTTTGGAGTGGAAAAAATCCTCGCGGCGCGCGAGATACAGGCCACGAAATTTCGTTAAAAAAAAGCGTTTACGCTTAAGGGCGACTTTTTTTTACTCAAAATGAAA
>OU342836.1:1914237-1921737 GCA_910591585.2 Nysson spinosus | reverse complement strand
AAAATTCTATTAACAACCCATATATATTATACATGTTTCTCCATCAATTTTTCACAAGGAACGCGACTACGTAATCACTTTTAGTATTCAATGAATATTTTCAATTTTATGGCAAGTTGAACATAGCCGAATTTTTCAATAACATTATTTCATCGACGACCTACAACTTAATAATTTTTTAATCATTCTACATATATTAGCAAACAATAAACTCTAATGAAAAATTATAATCCGACAAATATTTCTCGAGATATAATTTTTTAAAGACGTCGTCGTTAGCGCTTCACGGTAGCCTCTCCGTACAGAGACTAAGTCCGAATTGAAAATATTTTCACCGACGACGTATCTTTTAAATGTTATGTTCAGTTATGGGAGCGTATTTGAAGCACTTTTGCTTAATAAATCACCGCTCTATCTCTTACGGTTGATTTTTAAATAATTTCTAAAATAGTCGTCGGCGACCCTTCACGGTAGCCACTCGGTAGGAAAAAATCTAAGTCCGAAGTGAAATTATTTTCACCGACGAGGTAACTTTTAAATGTTAGATTGAGTTATAGGAGCGTATTTGAAGCACTTTTGCTTAATAAACCACCGCTCTATCTCTTACGGTTGATTTTTAAATTAATCAGAAAGTCTTCGTCGGCAGCGCTTCACGGTAGCCTCTCCGTACAGAGACTAAGTCCGAATTGAAAATATTTTCACCGACGACGTATCTTTTAAATGTTATGTTCAGTTATGGGAGCGTATTTGAAGCACTTTTGCTTAATAAATCACCGCTCTATCTCTTACGGTTGATTTTTAAATAATTTCTAAAATAGTCGTCGGCGACCCTTCACGGTAGCCACTCGGTAGGAAAAAATCTAAGTCCGAAGTGAAATTATTTTCACCGACGAGGTAACTTTTAAATGTTAGATTGAGTTATAGGAGCGTATTTGAAGCACTTTTGCTTAATAAACCACCGCTCTATCTCTTACGGTTGATTTTTAAATTAATCAGAAAGTCTTCGTCGGCAGCGCTTCACGGTAGCCTCTCCGTACAGAGACTAAGTCCGAATTGAAAATATTTTCACCGACGACGTATCTTTTAAATGTTATGTTCAGTTATGGGAGCGTATTTGAAGCACTTTTGCTTAATAAATCACCGCTCTATCTCTTACGGTTGATTTTTAAATAATTTCTAAAATAGTCGTCGGCGACCCTTCACGGTAGCCACTCGGTAGGAAAAAATCTAAGTCCGAAGTGAAATTATTTTCACCGACGAGGTAACTTTTAAATGTTAGATTGAGTTATAGGAGCGTATTTGAAGCACTTTTGCTTAATAAACCACCGCTCTATCTCTTACGGTTGATTTTTAAATTAATCAGAAAGTCTTCGTCGGCAGCGCTTCACGGTAGCCTCTCCGTACAGAGACTAAGTCCGAATTGAAAATATTTTCACCGACGACGTATCTTTTAAATGTTATGTTCAGTTATGGGAGCGTATTTGAAGCACTTTTGCTTAATAAATCACCGCTCTATCTCTTACGGTTGATTTTTAAATAATTTCTAAAATAGTCGTCGGCGACCCTTCACGGTAGCCACTCGGTAGGAAAAAATCTAAGTCCGAAGTGAAATTATTTTCACCGACGAGGTAACTTTTAAATGTTAGATTGAGTTATAGGAGCGTATTTGAAGCACTTTTGCTTAATAAACCACCGCTCTATCTCTTACGGTTGATTTTTAAATTAATCAGAAAGTCTTCGTCGGCAGCGCTTCACGGTAGCCTCTCCGTACAGAGACTAAGTCCGAATTGAAAATATTTTCACCGACGACGTATCTTTTAAATGTTATGTTCAGTTATGGGAGCGTATTTGAAGCACTTTTGCTTAATAAATCACCGCTCTATCTCTTACGGTTGATTTTTAAATAATTTCTAAAATAGTCGTCGGCGACCCTTCACGGTAGCCACTCGGTAGGAAAAAATCTAAGTCCGAAGTGAAATTATTTTCACCGACGAGGTAACTTTTAAATGTTAGATTGAGTTATAGGAGCGTATTTGAAGCACTTTTGCTTAATAAACCACCGCTCTATCTCTTACGGTTGATTTTTAAATTAATCAGAAAGTCTTCGTCGGCAGCGCTTCACGGTAGCCTCTCCGTACAGAGACTAAGTCCGAATTGAAAATATTTTCACCGACGACGTATCTTTTAAATGTTATGTTCAGTTATGGGAGCGTATTTGAAGCACTTTTGCTTAATAAATCACCGCTCTATCTCTTACGGTTGATTTTTAAATAATTTCTAAAATAGTCGTCGGCGACCCTTCACGGTAGCCACTCGGTAGGAAAAAATCTAAGTCCGAAGTGAAATTATTTTCACCGACGAGGTAACTTTTAAATGTTAGATTGAGTTATAGGAGCGTATTTGAAGCACTTTTGCTTAATAAACCACCGCTCTATCTCTTACGGTTGATTTTTAAATTAATCAGAAAGTCTTCGTCGGCAGCGCTTCACGGTAGCCTCTCCGTACAGAGACTAAGTCCGAATTGAAAATATTTTCACCGACGACGTATCTTTTAAATGTTATGTTCAGTTATGGGAGCGTATTTGAAGCACTTTTGCTTAATAAATCACCGCTCTATCTCTTACGGTTGATTTTTAAATAATTTCTAAAATAGTCGTCGGCGACCCTTCACGGTAGCCACTCGGTAGGAAAAAATCTAAGTCCGAAGTGAAATTATTTTCACCGACGAGGTAACTTTTAAATGTTAGATTGAGTTATAGGAGCGTATTTGAAGCACTTTTGCTTAATAAACCACCGCTCTATCTCTTACGGTTGATTTTTAAATTAATCAGAAAGTCTTCGTCGGCAGCGCTTCACGGTAGCCTCTCCGTACAGAGACTAAGTCCGAATTGAAAATATTTTCACCGACGACGTATCTTTTAAATGTTATGTTCAGTTATGGGGGCGTATTTGAAGCACTTTTGCTTAATAAATCACCGCTCTATCTCTTACGGTTGATTTTTAAATAATTTCTAAAATAGTCGTCGGCGACCCTTCACGGTAGCCACTCGGTAGGAAAAAATCTAAGTCCGAAGTGAAATTATTTTCACCGACGAGGTAACTTTTAAATGTTAGATTGAGTTATAGGAGCGTATTTGAAGCACTTTTGCTTAATAAACCACCGCTCTATCTCTTACGGTTGATTTTTAAATTAATCAGAAAGTCTTCGTCGGCAGCGCTTCACGGTAGCCTCTCCGTACAGAGACTAAGTCCGAATTGAAAATATTTTCACCGACGACGTATCTTTTAAATGTTATGTTCAGTTATGGGAGCGTATTTGAAGCACTTTTGCTTAATAAATCACCGCTCTATCTCTTACGGTTGATTTTTAAATAATTTCTAAAATAGTCGTCGGCGACCCTTCACGGTAGCCACTCGGTAGGAAAAAATCTAAGTCCGAAGTGAAATTATTTTCACCGACGAGGTAACTTTTAAATGTTAGATTGAGTTATAGGAGCGTATTTGAAGCACTTTTGCTTAATAAACCACCGCTCTATCTCTTACGGTTGATTTTTAAATTAATCAGAAAGTCTTCGTCGGCAGCGCTTCACGGTAGCCTCTCCGTACAGAGACTAAGTCCGAATTGAAAATATTTTCACCGACGACGTATCTTTTAAATGTTATGTTCAGTTATGGGAGCGTATTTGAAGCACTTTTGCTTAATAAATCACCGCTCTATCTCTTACGGTTGATTTTTAAATAATTTCTAAAATAGTCGTCGGCGACCCTTCACGGTAGCCACTCGGTAGGAAAAAATCTAAGTCCGAAGTGAAATTATTTTCACCGACGAGGTAACTTTTAAATGTTAGATTGAGTTATAGGAGCGTATTTGAAGCACTTTTGCTTAATAAACCACCGCTCTATCTCTTACGGTTGATTTTTAAATTAATCAGAAAGTCTTCGTCGGCAGCGCTTCACGGTAGCCTCTCCGTACAGAGACTAAGTCCGAATTGAAAATATTTTCACCGACGACGTATCTTTTAAATGTTATGTTCAGTTATGGGAGCGTATTTGAAGCACTTTTGCTTAATAAATCACCGCTCTATCTCTTACGGTTGATTTTTAAATAATTTCTAAAATAGTCGTCGGCGACCCTTCACGGTAGCCACTCGGTAGGAAAAAATCTAAGTCCGAAGTGAAATTATTTTCACCGACGAGGTAACTTTTAAATGTTAGATTGAGTTATAGGAGCGTATTTGAAGCACTTTTGCTTAATAAACCACCGCTCTATCTCTTACGGTTGATTTTTAAATTAATCAGAAAGTCTTCGTCGGCAGCGCTTCACGGTAGCCTCTCCGTACAGAGACTAAGTCCGAATTGAAAATATTTTCACCGACGACGTATCTTTTAAATGTTATGTTCAGTTATGGGAGCGTATTTGAAGCACTTTTGCTTAATAAATCACCGCTCTATCTCTTACGGTTGATTTTTAAATAATTTCTAAAATAGTCGTCGGCGACCCTTCACGGTAGCCACTCGGTAGGAAAAAATCTAAGTCCGAAGTGAAATTATTTTCACCGACGAGGTAACTTTTAAATGTTAGATTGAGTTATAGGAGCGTATTTGAAGCACTTTTGCTTAATAAACCACCGCTCTATCTCTTACGGTTGATTTTTAAATTAATCAGAAAGTCTTCGTCGGCAGCGCTTCACGGTAGCCTCTCCGTACAGAGACTAAGTCCGAATTGAAAATATTTTCACCGACGACGTATCTTTTAAATGTTATGTTCAGTTATGGGAGCGTATTTGAAGCACTTTTGCTTAATAAATCACCGCTCTATCTCTTACGGTTGATTTTTAAATAATTTCTAAAATAGTCGTCGGCGACCCTTCACGGTAGCCACTCGGTAGGAAAAAATCTAAGTCCGAAGTGAAATTATTTTCACCGACGAGGTAACTTTTAAATGTTAGATTGAGTTATAGGAGCGTATTTGAAGCACTTTTGCTTAATAAACCACCGCTCTATCTCTTACGGTTGATTTTTAAATTAATCAGAAAGTCTTCGTCGGCAGCGCTTCACGGTAGCCTCTCCGTACAGAGACTAAGTCCGAATTGAAAATATTTTCACCGACGACGTATCTTTTAAATGTTATGTTCAGTTATGGGAGCGTATTTGAAGCACTTTTGCTTAATAAATCACCGCTCTATCTCTTACGGTTGATTTTTAAATAATTTCTAAAATAGTCGTCGGCGACCCTTCACGGTAGCCACTCGGTAGGAAAAAATCTAAGTCCGAAGTGAAATTATTTTCACCGACGAGGTAACTTTTAAATGTTAGATTGAGTTATAGGAGCGTATTTGAAGCACTTTTGCTTAATAAACCACCGCTCTATCTCTTACGGTTGATTTTTAAATTAATCAGAAAGTCTTCGTCGGCAGCGCTTCACGGTAGCCTCTCCGTACAGAGACTAAGTCCGAATTGAAAATATTTTCACCGACGACGTATCTTTTAAATGTTATGTTCAGTTATGGGAGCGTATTTGAAGCACTTTTGCTTAATAAATCACCGCTCTATCTCTTACGGTTGATTTTTAAATAATTTCTAAAATAGTCGTCGGCGACCCTTCACGGTAGCCACTCGGTAGGAAAAAATCTAAGTCCGAAGTGAAATTATTTTCACCGACGAGGTAACTTTTAAATGTTAGATTGAGTTATAGGAGCGTATTTGAAGCACTTTTGCTTAATAAACCACCGCTCTATCTCTTACGGTTGATTTTTAAATTAATCAGAAAGTCTTCGTCGGCAGCGCTTCACGGTAGCCTCTCCGTACAGAGACTAAGTCCGAATTGAAAATATTTTCACCGACGACGTATCTTTTAAATGTTATGTTCAGTTATGGGAGCGTATTTGAAGCACTTTTGCTTAATAAATCACCGCTCTATCTCTTACGGTTGATTTTTAAATAATTTCTAAAATAGTCGTCGGCGACCCTTCACGGTAGCCACTCGGTAGGAAAAAATCTAAGTCCGAAGTGAAATTATTTTCACCGACGAGGTAACTTTTAAATGTTAGATTGAGTTATAGGAGCGTATTTGAAGCACTTTTGCTTAATAAACCACCGCTCTATCTCTTACGGTTGATTTTTAAATTAATCAGAAAGTCTTCGTCGGCAGCGCTTCACGGTAGCCTCTCCGTACAGAGACTAAGTCCGAATTGAAAATATTTTCACCGACGACGTATCTTTTAAATGTTATGTTCAGTTATGGGAGCGTATTTGAAGCACTTTTGCTTAATAAATCACCGCTCTATCTCTTACGGTTGATTTTTAAATAATTTCTAAAATAGTCGTCGGCGACCCTTCACGGTAGCCACTCGGTAGGAAAAAATCTAAGTCCGAAGTGAAATTATTTTCACCGACGAGGTAACTTTTAAATGTTAGATTGAGTTATAGGAGCGTATTTGAAGCACTTTTGCTTAATAAACCACCGCTCTATCTCTTACGGTTGATTTTTAAATTAATCAGAAAGTCTTCGTCGGCAGCGCTTCACGGTAGCCTCTCCGTACAGAGACTAAGTCCGAATTGAAAATATTTTCACCGACGACGTATCTTTTAAATGTTATGTTCAGTTATGGGAGCGTATTTGAAGCACTTTTGCTTAATAAATCACCGCTCTATCTCTTACGGTTGATTTTTAAATAATTTCTAAAATAGTCGTCGGCGACCCTTCACGGTAGCCACTCGGTAGGAAAAAATCTAAGTCCGAAGTGAAATTATTTTCACCGACGAGGTAACTTTTAAATGTTAGATTGAGTTATAGGAGCGTATTTGAAGCACTTTTGCTTAATAAACCACCGCTCTATCTCTTACGGTTGATTTTTAAATTAATCAGAAAGTCTTCGTCGGCAGCGCTTCACGGTAGCCTCTCCGTACAGAGACTAAGTCCGAATTGAAAATATTTTCACCGACGACGTATCTTTTAAATGTTATGTTCAGTTATGGGAGCGTATTTGAAGCACTTTTGCTTAATAAATCACCGCTCTATCTCTTACGGTTGATTTTTAAATAATTTCTAAAATAGTCGTCGGCGACCCTTCACGGTAGCCACTCGGTAGGAAAAAATCTAAGTCCGAAGTGAAATTATTTTCACCGACGAGGTAACTTTTAAATGTTAGATTGAGTTATAGGAGCGTATTTGAAGCACTTTTGCTTAATAAACCACCGCTCTATCTCTTACGGTTGATTTTTAAATTAATCAGAAAGTCTTCGTCGGCAGCGCTTCACGGTAGCCTCTCCGTACAGAGACTAAGTCCGAATTGAAAATATTTTCACCGACGACGTATCTTTTAAATGTTATGTTCAGTTATGGGAGCGTATTTGAAGCACTTTTGCTTAATAAATCACCGCTCTATCTCTTACGGTTGATTTTTAAATAATTTCTAAAATAGTCGTCGGCGACCCTTCACGGTAGCCACTCGGTAGGAAAAAATCTAAGTCCGAAGTGAAATTATTTTCACCGACGAG
>OU342836.1:1899237-1901737 GCA_910591585.2 Nysson spinosus | reverse complement strand
ACTACGTAATCACTTTTAGTATTCAATGAATATTTTCAATTTTATGGCAAGTTGAACATAGCCGAATTTTTCAATAACATTATTTCATCGACGACCTACAACTTAATAATTTTTTAATCATTCTACATATATTAGCAAACAATAAACTCTAATGAAAAATTATAATCCGACAAATATTTCTCGAGATATAATTTTTTAAAGACGTCGTCGTTAGCGCTTCACGGTAGCCTCTCCGTACAGAGACTAAGTCCGAATTGAAAATATTTTCACCGACGACGTATCTTTTAAATGTTATGTTCAGTTATGGGAGCGTATTTGAAGCACTTTTGCTTAATAAATCACCGCTCTATCTCTTACGGTTGATTTTTAAATAATTTCTAAAATAGTCGTCGGCGACCCTTCACGGTAGCCACTCGGTAGGAAAAAATCTAAGTCCGAAGTGAAATTATTTTCACCGACGAGGTAACTTTTAAATGTTAGATTGAGTTATAGGAGCGTATTTGAAGCACTTTTGCTTAATAAACCACCGCTCTATCTCTTACGGTTGATTTTTAAATTAATCAGAAAGTCTTCGTCGGCAGCGCTTCACGGTAGCCTCTCCGTACAGAGACTAAGTCCGAATTGAAAATATTTTCACCGACGACGTATCTTTTAAATGTTATGTTCAGTTATGGGAGCGTATTTGAAGCACTTTTGCTTAATAAATCACCGCTCTATCTCTTACGGTTGATTTTTAAATAATTTCTAAAATAGTCGTCGGCGACCCTTCACGGTAGCCACTCGGTAGGAAAAAATCTAAGTCCGAAGTGAAATTATTTTCACCGACGAGGTAACTTTTAAATGTTAGATTGAGTTATAGGAGCGTATTTGAAGCACTTTTGCTTAATAAACCACCGCTCTATCTCTTACGGTTGATTTTTAAATTAATCAGAAAGTCTTCGTCGGCAGCGCTTCACGGTAGCCTCTCCGTACAGAGACTAAGTCCGAATTGAAAATATTTTCACCGACGACGTATCTTTTAAATGTTATGTTCAGTTATGGGAGCGTATTTGAAGCACTTTTGCTTAATAAATCACCGCTCTATCTCTTACGGTTGATTTTTAAATAATTTCTAAAATAGTCGTCGGCGACCCTTCACGGTAGCCACTCGGTAGGAAAAAATCTAAGTCCGAAGTGAAATTATTTTCACCGACGAGGTAACTTTTAAATGTTAGATTGAGTTATAGGAGCGTATTTGAAGCACTTTTGCTTAATAAACCACCGCTCTATCTCTTACGGTTGATTTTTAAATTAATCAGAAAGTCTTCGTCGGCAGCGCTTCACGGTAGCCTCTCCGTACAGAGACTAAGTCCGAATTGAAAATATTTTCACCGACGACGTATCTTTTAAATGTTATGTTCAGTTATGGGAGCGTATTTGAAGCACTTTTGCTTAATAAATCACCGCTCTATCTCTTACGGTTGATTTTTAAATAATTTCTAAAATAGTCGTCGGCGACCCTTCACGGTAGCCACTCGGTAGGAAAAAATCCTCGCGGCGCGCGAGATACAGGCCACGAAATTTCGTTAAGAAAAAAGCGTTTACGCTTAATTCGACTTTTTTTGACCTCAAATGAAAGCCGAGGAAAAGGCGATCATTTTTCGCTTATGAACTATGGGCCTATTTCTTTCAGTTTTGGAGTTATTCGAGCTGAAAGACATCGGCGATGACTCTTTGGAGTGGAAAAAATCCTCGCGGCGCGCGAGATACAGGCCACGAAATTTCGTTAAAAAAAAGCGTTTACGCTTAAGGGCGACTTTTTTTTACTCCAAATGAAAGCTGAGGAAAAGGCGATCATTTTTCGCTTATGAACTATGGGCCTATTTCTTTCAGTTTTGGAGTTATTCGAGTTCAAAGACATCGGCGACGACTATTTGGAACCTTATTTTCGTTTCAGAAGAGTCATCGCCGATGTGTTTGAGCTTGAATAACTCGGAAACCGAAGGAGATAGGACCATAGTCCATAAGCGAAAAATGATCGCATTTTCCTCAGCTTTCATTTGAGGTAAAAAAAAGTCGCCTTTAAGCGTAAACGCTTTTTCTTTATCGAAATTCCGTGTCCCGTATGTACCGCGGGCCGCATCGTATGAACGATGCAGCAGGCGAAGCGTGAAAGGTGCACCCATGATACAGTAGGTGTTTCAAAGTATCCGTGGCGTGTTGCTTTTTCCTCTTTAATAGAAAAATATCGCCACCTTCTCAAAGTGCCAGTAGCGTGTTGCTTCTCCCTCTGGTACAAAAATTTACCATCTTTTTTCGTTTCCAAAGAGTCATCGCCGATGTCTTTCAGCTCGAATAACTCGGAAACCGAAGGAGATAGGACCATAGTCCATAAGCGAAAAATGCTCGCCTTTTCCTCAGCTTTCATTTGAGGTAAAAAAAAGTCGCCCTTAAGCGTAAACGCTCTTTTCTAACGAAATTTCGTGGCCTGTATGTACCGCGCGCCGCGCGGATTTTTTCG
>OU342836.1:1884237-1894237 GCA_910591585.2 Nysson spinosus | reverse complement strand
GCGAGAGGTCGGGATTCCATCCAGGCACTGCTCTTCTGTGCCACTTCTTGCGTGGCATAGATTTAGAGCAGGCTCCTAGAATCCCCTGCTCCAATGCACTCGCTGCTCGTTCGGTTTCCTCTGAGCTGGATGTTGGGATCGGATACATCCTCTCGACTGCCGCTCTGCCCAGTATCTCGTCGAATTTTTCCCAGTTGGCTCGAGAGGTGACGTACCTCCCTGGCCGTGGGGGAATGTTCGTGGCTGTGACGTTTTCGAGAATTATCTCGATCGCCCTGTGATCACTGGATGCCCAGTGAGGGCGGATACGCCAACCGATATCTAGGAGCGCGGCGCTCGGTGTTGCTAGCGTGACGTCGATGGAGGATGATCCCCTATCATTCCTGAACGTGGGAAGGTCGTTTCGATTGTTCAGCACAGTAAGGTTGTGCTGAACTATTAGCTCCTCGACCTCCCTACCTCGTATGCGAGAGCGGTGGCTGTGATAAGCGGCTCTCTTCGCGTCCCAAATTGGAGATCTCGCGTTAACGTCAGCTGCCACTATGACGTTTTCCCCGCGAAGATCCTCCAGTATTTGATTTAACCGTGCAAGGCTTGGATTTATATCCTCCGAGTACTGAAAGTACTGGCTTACCAGATAGATCCTTCCGAACCCACCGACTATTTGCACACAGACCGTGTGCGTGTCGGATAGGTGCGACAGTTTCAAGGTGGTATAACTGTCGCCTTTTACGATTATCGCTGCTTGAGCCGTTTCTCCCGGTCCACACCCTGTTATTACGGCGTTCCTCAGGCCGATTCCGTGCAGCTTCCCTTGGATGTTATAGGGTTCCTGCACTAGGGCGATGTCAATGTCGCCTCTCGCGAGGAGCGCGGCGACCTCACTTGTCACGGTCTTCGATCTCTGCATGTTTAATTGCATTAATCGAAGAATATTCCGTGGTCCTGATGTTGCTGGAGTTCTTGGGGTTCCTAGTATTCTGGAGGGTCCTGGAGTGTGCCTATCCATAGTGAATCATGGAGGCCTTCCTCTGGAGTGCTGCCGCATAAGTGGGGCAGGACTTGCTGCCAGCGCTGTGTTTATGCTCGCGGTGGGAACGCTTGCAGTTTACACACGTGGCGTCCTTTTCCTTTTCAGGGCACTCCGCACTGCGATGACCGCTCTTCGAGCAGTGTTTGCAGATCTCCGCTGCCTCCTTACAGTGCTTGGCTACATGCCCGTACGCCTGGCACTTATAGCACCTTGCTACTTCTAAGTGGTCCCTCACCCTGCAGGTCTTCCAACCTACGTTGACCCGTTCCTTCTCCAGCAGCTTCCGCCTCAGTTCTTGGTCCACTTCTATTACCCAGTGGACCAGATCTTTCTCCCTGTTCCCTGTCTTGTACAGGGCACGCACTTTGTCCTTTGCGTCTCCAGGGGTGAGGCTCAGGAAATTCTGCGCAATTATGTTTTGCACAATTTCCTCACTTTCGACGTCTTTGGGTACGTCGAACACGATCATTCTCGGACGATCTCCCGTTGGCTTGGTCACCTCCAATCCCGCTTCCCTCAGCTTGGAGCTCCTGAAGAAGGCGTTCAAGTGGTCCGCCTGTACGGTCTCCACTATGATGCCGTTGTCTCTCGTCGTTCGAACGGATTTGATCCCGATCTTTTCCTTCGCAGGATCGATCAGGCTCATCACCAATTTCTTGGTGACGTCACCGCTTTCCGATGACTTCGCGTTCTTTGGGCGTATGAGCGCCAGATTCCTCACCGGCGCGGTCGAGGCCTTCTGGATCATTACCGCGACCGTTGGTTTGGAGCGCGGAAGAGGGGGGAGCGGCGCAGCCGCGCGCGATGCTGCGCCCGAGCGCGCGATTTCCGCGAATGTTCTCGCGGCCGGTTTGCTCGCGGGCTCCTCTCTCGGCACGGGTGACGGACGCGTTTTTGGTTCGCGCGTCCTCGCGGAGTTCAGCTCCGTGATCCTTCCCTCCTGACGGCCGCAGAGGAGGACAAGTTCCCCCACGACGTCGTTTATTCCGTTCATCATCTGCATGATGAACGCCACTTGAGGTTTGCTCAATCTTTGGTCCTCGTCTAAGCAGAATTGGATGGCCTCTTCCACTCTCCCGGTGGCCTTCGCGCGCAGGGTTTCCAGGGTGGAGGGGGCAGGGGCGCTTCTCTTCCCCTGCCTTGTCGCTGGTGTTGGCCACTTCCTCACATCAGCGCGCTCGACGTTGGTATCACGCTGGCTCTCCATCCTAGAGAGCACCGGGACGTCGTCGTCGGTGGCGTCCTCCAGCTTTACCAGCCTCACAACGGCGTTGGTGAGACACGGCATCCTCTTTCCTGGAGTCGCGGGATGCTCTTCTCCGGAAGAGATCGTGCACCGCGAGCGCTTCTTCGCTGCTCGGGTTTCGCACTCGCCCTCGCACTCCATTTCTGAAGGCTCAGAAGCGGATTCCTCGGCCGCTGGTTTCGCGGATTTCGCGGTTTTCGCGGTTTTCGCGGTTTTCGCGGATTCCGCGGTTCTCGCGGATTCCGCGGTTCTCGCGGACTTCGCGGTTCTTGCGGACTTCGCGGTTCTCGCGGACTTCGCGGATTTCGCGGACTTCACGGTTCTCGCGGACTTCGCGGATTCCGCGGACTCCGCGGACTCGGACCTCGCGGATTCCGCGGATCTCGCGGATTCCGCGGATCTCGCGGCCGCGGATTTCGCGGATCTCGCGGATCTCGCGACCGCGGATTTCGGCACGACCTTCATCCACCCTTCGTCGTCGGTGGCTTCGTTGGCGGCCTCCATTGCCGAGTCCTCGGTGTGGGATAGGGGGGTGACTATACCCCTTTCCACTGTCACCGTTGCCGCTCTCAACTTTCGCCGCTCCTCCTTCCTCCTTTTCCGCTCGGGGTCTCGCTTATCACCCGGCGGTGGTTTCCCTTCCGCGGTGACGCCGCTCTTTTCCGCGGCCATCCCCTTCCCTTCTTCGCTCACCGTATAGGTAGGGAGCTCCGTGGGGGAATACGGGTGAGGTATGCCGCCTCGCCGCTCGCTCTGCTCGGCAAGCAGGTAAGGGACCGCCCGGAGTGGGGCGGCCAGCCGGAGCCCGCAGGTATACGACCCTTCGCTCGGTGAGCGTGGTCGTACCGCTTATAAGCGTCGAAAATAACGCAGAATATTACACGTAAAATATTATTTTACGTGTAATTTCTTTGTAAATGTCTCTATTGTTAATGTTTTTAGTGTCCCTGTTAGTGCCAATAGCTGCACAGTCCGCACTAACTATTTAGGCACTCTTTCCACAGTCTAATCGTCACTGTTCTTTGGAATATTTATTAAAAATATTCCAACACTTCACCACACTTCACAAGCACTGCACGCGCACTTCACAACACTAGTGTTGATCACCGCACGCACTGCACTCACTACACACACTCAAAAACGTTCGAATACTCGAAAAGAAAATATAATTTTCACTCGAAAATAAGGGTCTCGCACCGATCGGTTCCTCGGAGGTACGGAGCGACGCGCAGGTACGTCCGTTCCCTTCGGCGGTCAGAGCTCGACTAGTAGATAGGGACAGTTACTGTAAGCCTAATTGGTCGCGGGAGGCGACGCGCCGTACCTTCGGGTTTCCCCTATACCGGCTTGGCTTTCGCGAGGTGGTATATGCGATATTATTTGCTACTATCTAGATCACCGCCGCCGAGGGAACTACCGGTGTAGGTGTTATACCGGTCTCGGCTTAGAAAAACCCTGCCCTCATCCTTGCGGAGTCATTGGACAAGTTGGATCTACCCGTGAGGGAAGCGGCCCGTTTAGTCAGCCCTGCGCGCTGACTAGCAACGCGCAGCGCTGTCCAGCGGGGACCACGAGGAGGTAGGGCCGCCAGCTTTCGCTCGATCCCGTGCAGGTATGGCGCCCGGGTGGTTGCCGTTCAACAGGCGTGGGCCGCCGAATGGCGGCTCACTCCTGTTCAACCAGGAATGCCACGGTGTTTTACTACCGCCTGCTAAGGCATTACTGGTTGTTTTTCCGGTATGTCCGTCTTGGTATTTCCTTCTCTCTCTCCTTTCCTTACCTTCTTGTTGCGCGCCTTGTTTGTGCCCTGGTCTGTACGGTCTGCCTTATTGGTTGTGAGGGCCTCGCGTCGTGTGAGGGCCCAGCGTCGTTCGTTGGTTCGCTGTCTTTTTTTTTGAGTACGTCTTGTGCGAATTTGCTGAAGGCTTGGTATAGTTGCTCTGAGATGAGTTCGGGAGGCGTAGGCGGCCAGTTGATACCATGTTTTTCCGCCTCTTCCCTTAATCGTGTCCTATTCTCCGTGTAGTTGTTGCAGTGGTATATCACGTGTTCCGGATCCTCTCTTGTCCCGCACGAACAGTTTTCCTGAGGTTGTAGTCCAAACTGATGTAGTTTGGAGTTGAAGTTCCCGTGGCCGGATAGAAACTGGACTGTATAGTGTGTGAGTCTGATCCATTTTGATTTTTCTCTGTCTTTTATTAACGGGAAATATTTGTATGTTTCTCTCCCTTTAGTTGTACTCTGCCACGATCTTTGCCACTCCTCACGAAGGCAGTTTTTTATGTGCTTTCCAACTGGCGCCCCTCGGGTGTGGTCCGCTGGAAAGTTATACCCGCAAAGCGCGAAGGGGATGCCCTTCCTTACCTTGTAGTAGTACATCCTCTCTCGCGCCTTCAATTCGATGGGGAGGACTCCCGCTATCACTGGTAGGGCGTCTGTGGATACTGTTCTGTACGCCTTGCACGTTCTGAGAAGTGCGTGTCTTTGAGTCCTTTCAAGAATTCTGCAGTTCGTTTTATTAAGCATATCTGCCCACGCCGCCGCTCCATACGTTATCATCGGGACGATTAGACCCTTGTATAGCGTATCGAGGGATTTGTGATTTAATCCCCAGTCAGATCTGGCGACTGCTGCCAAATCATTGATCTTTCGCAGGCATTTCCGTTCGGTTTCCCGAAGATGGGTGGTGATTCTCATACCGGCGTCAATGTGGACTCCGAGGTATTTCACAGCTGGCTTAGCTCGGATCGTGATGGGCTTCTTTCGTATTACATCTTCTCCAATGATGATTCGCGGTGGTTTCCCATTGCTCAGTTTCCCTTTGAGAAGGATTAGCTCGGTTTTAGACTTTGAGAGCTCTAATTTCTCTCTCTGGCACCAGTTTCGGAGTATGTTCGTGATTCTCTGTCCTCTTTCCTCTATTTGGTTTCTGCTATTTCCGTATACCATGACCAGAAGGTCATCCGCATAGGCCACGTATTCACACTCCTCCTGTTCCAGTTCTTTTGCGGCTCCGTCAAAGATCATATTCCAGAAGCTAGGCCCGAGTATCGATCCTTGCGGACATCCTTTGGTTACTTTTTTAGCGATTTCTTTATGCTTGCCGATGATCCTTACTTGCCTTTCCTGAAAGTAGCTTTCAATTACCTTGTACAGGTTCCGCGGGGATCCTCTTTCTTTTAGGCTATGGAGAACTGATGGCCACCAGACGTTATCGAACGCTCCGGTGATGTCGTAGAGCAGTCCAAGTACGTACTTCTCCGATCTATCGCTTACGACTTCCCGCATCCTTAGTATCGCATCTTCCGTTGATTTACCCTTCCTGAATCCGTACTGTTTGTTGGAGGCGTAGTCTTCCTTCAAGAAGATCGGCTCTAGGCTTCTAACCAATACCTTTTCAAATATCTTTCCTAGCACCGGCAGGAGACAGATGGGCCTGTATGATTTTGGATCAGATTCGTCCTTTCCATCACCTTTTAAGAGGGCCCTTATGGTGCCTTCTTTCCAGATCTTTGGGAATACTCCCCACTCGAGGCAGCCGTTGAATAGTGCCGTGAGCTCATTACGGATGATGCCGATCGATACTTTTATCATTTCTACTTCTATTCCGTCTATGCCCGGTGCTTTTCCGTTCCTCATACTTTTCACTGCGTGGCCTATGTCAATTTCTTTGTATCTTGGGGCATTTTCGGTGAGTGGTTCTTCCTCGACACCTGCGCGAATGGTGCGCTGCTGCGGTGTATCCGCGTTGTCGTCGTCAGGGACCAGCTTGTTTAGGAGAGCTAGCGCCGTTTCTTCCCAGTTCTTGGTGTAACTTCCGTTGTTAATTATTGTACTGAGGGCCTTTTCTGCTGGTATCTTTTTGATACATATTTTGTAGATCGTACCCCAGGGGTTGGAATTTCCTTCGGTGGTTGCGGTTTGTTCCCAGCTGCTTTTCTTTGTCTTGTATAGTTCGGTGTGGTATTCTCTATTTATCCTGTGGTATTCCTTCTTTCTTTCCGGTCTTGCTATCGCGTCCCACTCTTGTTGAAATCGTTTTCTTGCCTTATGGGCTCTGTGTTTTAAGCGGGTAAGTTCCTCGTTCCACCATGGGACGGCTTTTAGGTGCTGTCGTTTCCTTCTCATCGTGGCTTTGCATGCGTTCAGTATGGCCTCCTGTAGTTGGGATGCTCGGCGCTCTACGTCTTCACTGCTGTCAAGGGCTCTTGTCGTAAGTTTACTCATTTCGTTACTCAGTTTCTTACAATATTTGTCCCAGTTCACGTTGTGCATTTGGAATCTCGGTTTACTTGGGTGGTGTGTTAAGTCTGTGGTTTTTTCTATGGTGATTTCTATTAAATTATGGTCGCTAGAGGTGAGTCTCTCGTGTACTTTCCAGTCTGTGATTGCGTTTATAAGTTTATTGTTTGCCAGTGTTATGTCTATATTAGATTGTCCGTGCTCTGAGCTGTACGTGGTGTTATCGCTTTTTTTGTTCACTACTACAAGGCCACATTCGGTAAGGAATGGTGCCAAGATCTCGCCCCGCACGTCTGGTGCTCTCCCTTTATTTCTTTTACTGTGCCATATCGGGGATTTGGCGTTTGCATCCATGCCTATTAGCAGGCTGCCCGTGCCGAGTTCCTTGGTTATCTTTTCTATTTGTTGTAAGTAGGGTGTTACATTAGCGGATGGTGGTATGTACATACTTACAAGAAAGATACTTCCGAAGGCACCGATTATCTCAGCACATGTGCAGTGGGAGTTTGAGAGCTGTCCTATACGCAGAGTTGTGAGGCTTCTATTGTTTATAGCGATTCCTGCTCGTGGCTCCTCTCCGGGTGCTGATCCCGTGATTATCGTTGTTTGACGACCGAGTCCTGGGATTTTTCCTTTCAGCGGGTAGGGTTCCTGCATTAGGAGCACGTCAATTTTCCTTTCCTGCATTATTCTCGCTACTTCGGATGTAACTATTCGTGCCCTTCTCATATTTAGCTGTCCTATTACTATCGTCTCTTTCATCTGTGCGTGTGGTTCATTCTCCATAGTCGATTCTATTTAATGTCTGTTCCATTGCTTGTTTATGGGCGGGGCAGTTTCTGTCCTTGACGCTATGGCTGTGCTGTTTACCCGATTTTTTACAGTTAATGCAAACTGCTGGTTCAGACTGCTTCGTGCAGTTGCTGTAAGTGTGGCCTCTGTCTCCACAGTGCCCGCATATGTCCTCCTCGGCCCTGCAGTACTTGCTTATGTGGCCGTGCGCCTGGCACCTGTAGCATCTGGTTGCTGCGATATAATCTTGTATTTTGCAGCACTGCCATCCTATGTAGATTCGGTCTCTCTTTGTGAGGATGGCCCTTGCTTCCTTTGATACCTCGAGAACGACATTATACTTGTCCTTATTTCTATCTCCGGTCTTGAAGGCCATCGAAATCTGTTTCCTGAGTTGACTCCTTTTTTCTTCGGGAATATTCTGCTCGGTTATCGAGTCTAGTACCTCCTCGTCCGAGTCCTGGCGTGGTATATCGTATATAATGACTCTGGGATTCCTCTTTGCTGGCTCTCCTACTTCAAGCCCCGCTTCTTTGAGCTTGGAATTTCCAAGTAGGGCGAGGGCATCCGTTTTGTTTCCGGTTTCCACGAGGATACCGTTCCCTTGTATGGTCCTTATATTTCTTATACATAGGCCTTGGGACCTTGGTGAGATCAATTCCTGTAGCTTTTGCTTGGTTTTGTCACTGCTTGTGTATGGGCTGTCCTCCTTAGGAATTATTGTGACGATGTTCCTGGGGGGCTTAAGTGCAGCCGCGTTGACGCTTCTGGAGGATACGCCAACTTTTTCGGCGTACGTCATTGGACGAGCAGCTTTTACGGCCTCGAGCTTCTCCACTACCTTGTTCTCTATTCGGCTCTGCTGCTCTTTCACTTCACCTTTTAGAGTCTGGGTTTGCCCTATTAGTTGGCTGCATTTTAGGAGAGTTTCTGTGAGAAGGTAGTGCATCCTAGCCATATTTGTCATGACGGTGTTGATGGCGTCCCGGTCAAAGTTGTTCTCTTGGTTCGTTAAACAATTAATTGTTTCTTTGTTGATTTCCAGGGCCTTCTTCTGGATGTTTTTGAGGCTCTTCTGGACAAGGGGAGGCTCTTCAGGGCATTCCATCCTGCACGCGTCATCCACCTCCGCGCTCGCGGACTTCTTCATTTCCGGGGTTTTTGTGCGCGGTTCCTTTTTCTTAGACGTTACCGCGGGTTCGGCCTCTGACTCGCTTGCGGACGGTAGTCTACGCTTTTTCTCCTTCTTAGGTTTCCTGCCCTCTTTGGCCGGTATTTCAGAGTCCGTGGACTCTATATCCATGATTTTACTTTTTCCGCTGCACTACACGGGTCAATAAGTATTCTAGGTGTGTACTTTATACGTTTAATATTTTTAGAGGTAGCAGGTACACTTCTGCGGTGTACGTTGTCGATGTCGACTTCCAGGAATTTTCCACGGTCTTCGCTAGCTCGGCGACGTGGCCACCCGGCGAGCAGGTAGCCGACCCTTGGCCGCTGGGCGGTCGACCGGCGGCCGCAGGTATACGCTTCGCAGGCTTATGCGTCCACTTTGTACGCTTTCTATCCTTCCTTACGCACAGAATATAATATTTATTTCGAAAATTCCTCTATTTTGCGCTGTATTTTTTAACTTTAGCTTTTTTCCACAACACTTTTAACGCAGTCACCTAGGCCGGGAGCACTCCAATGAGGAGGCCGCGGTTCCGACGGTAATAACGTGTTTTTCGCTGCACTTTTCCACTAGCACTGTTATTTATTCACAGAAATGCAGCACGTTAACAATTATTTGTTTATCATTAGGTATTCTGTGTACCCTGCGATGTAACACTCGAACTTATGCACTTTCTTGAATTATTCCACTAATATTTTCCACTATCGGTTCACTATTCCACCATCGGCTTACGGTCGGAGCGGAGCGATGCGACGGCACGTCCGTACCCTTCGGCGGTCAGGTCGGAACTAGTAGATAGGGACAGAGGGAATCTCGTTAATCCATTCATGCGCGTCACTAATTAGATGACGAGGCATTTGGCTACCTTAAGAGAGTCATAGTTACTCCCGCCGTTTACCCGCGCTTTTTTGAATTTCTTCACGTTGACATTCAGAGCACTGGGCAGAAATCACATTGCGTCAACACCCGCAAGGGCCATCGCAATGCTTTGTTTTAATTAGACAGTCGGATTCCCCTAGTCCGTGCCAGTTCTGAGCTGAGCGTTGAATGGCGGCCGAAGAGGACGACCACGACGGCGCTAACCGCCACGGAAGCCTCGCAGCAAGGAAGATCCGCGGGAGGCCAAGGCACGGGACCGAGCTCGGATCCGGGGCTGTCGCCCTTTCACCTCGCCCAGGCCCGGCACGTCAGCCAGACCCACTTCCCTACCAAGCCCGACACGCCCCGCTCCTCAGAGCCAATCCTTATTCCGAAGTTACGGATCCAATTTGCCGACTTCCCTTACCTACATTAGTCTATCGACTAGAGGCTCTTAACCTTGGAGACCTGCTGCGGATATGGGTACGAACCGGCGCGACACCTCCACGTGGCCCTCTCCTGGATTTTCAAGGTCCGAGGGGAAGATCCGGACACCGCCGCAACTGCGGTGCTCTTCGCGTTCCAAACCCTATCTCCCTGCTAGAGGTTTCCAGGGAACTCGAACGCTTATACAGAAAAGAAAACTCTTCCCGGA
>OU342836.1:1879237-1881737 GCA_910591585.2 Nysson spinosus | reverse complement strand
TATATATATATACATATTAAATCGAGTGAGAGATATTGAGGATATTCTACACAGAGTCACAGCAACAGATTTTCATGGACTCGACGACCGGAAGGTACGAGGAGCGTTCGAATATGTTTACTCGCATTTGCGGTGAATATAAGACGCAATTTCGTACTCTTTCAACTTCCTTCGTGTCACCTTCCTTCGGAGTGCGTGGTGTGTGTTGTACGGTGCAAAAAAAAACGTGCAACGGGTGGCGTTTACTATGCCATCCACGCATACTATTTCGATTACACTCGTCGCTCAGCAGCGCATGGTACGTACTGTACCACGGGAAGCGCGAGGTAAAATGCGTGAAAGGGAAATAACCGCGCTCCACCGAAGCAACGATTGATTCTCGCAGAGACAATCCTGCGCACCAACTCCATCGGCGAGAAAGGTTATACACTCTTTCGTCCTTTCTCTCATTTCAGGAGACGTCGAGAGTGAGAAGATCAGACGAGATCACGGGAATTTTCACAATGTGCATCACCAGGCACAACGCATGGGGCGCGGTCTGTAACTACGGAGGACACGGTACGCGTGAACGTACCCCATTTCGAGTCCCCCTTTATGCAGAAACAGACCAGAAGCTCACCACGCGAAGGCGGATGCGACGCTGTGCAATTCACGGCTCGCCACGAAATTCAAGATCTCCATTCACTGTAGCCTCGACGAGCAACCCAACTTCGCTCGTACGGGACTTATACGCCACCGCATCATGCATCGCCGTTCCCCGTTAGCGGAATTCAATCCTTCGAATGAAGGAAAGGAACGACGAGCGCGGGGCAAGTCACGTAAGCAGTCTTTATGTACGTAAACGACCCTCAGCCAGGCGTGGTCCGGGAATTGTATCCGTGGACCGCAATGTGCGTTCGAAATGTCGATGTTCATGTGTCCTGCAGTTCACACGTTGACGCGCAATTAGCTGCGTTCTTCATCGACCCACGAGCCAAGTGATCCACCGTTCAGGGTAATATTTAAACGTTCAAAACGTTTTATAAGTTTAGTATACAGATATCACAGTTTATTTTTCTCTCGGTTCGAAAGAAGCCGAGGTCCGTGCCTCCAACTAAGCGCTAAGGATGGAGGTCCGGACGCCGAGACTACTGTCGTCAGCCATTCTCCCGAAGGGGAAGGCAAAACGAAAAGCCACGGCATAACGAGGGTGGAGTATGAAACAACTCTGCAACTCTCACATAGGTGCGTCTTCGGCGGAGGCAACGCCGCGTCATCAGACGGTACGCAACGGAGAGGGCGATTTGCGAGAAGTACATTCAAAATTCCACAGCGGACCGTAATTCTACGCCCCGTGTCAACAAGTGTGTCATCGGAGCGCAGACATGCGGGATTCAAACGGCCGCAATGCAACGAACTCTCGTCTCAACTTGCACGGCCGTACAATGCGAAATTCAAACGGCTCTATTCCAGTTAAGAGAGTGTCGTACGTGCGGCTTGTTCTCGCCCGAAACATTGCGATCTACGGTCTTGCGCCAAATACGAAATTCGAGACGCTCCGACACGTGAGAACGCAAAGTCGGCGAGCAGCTACACGCTACCGTACGACAACGTCCTTGCAAAGATTACTCCCATAACACGAAAAATTCTTACATATATATGTCCGCCGCACAGCAGAGTCTGTAGGCTCAACGATGAGATCACTCAACATCGTCGAAGCGAATTGCAGAATTCAAACAGACCCTCCTTGCCATCGTCGAAGAACGAGAAGTGTACAGAAGAGCTCGTACAATGCAGATTTCAAACGGCTCTTCTCTCCTCCTCTGTGTCTCCCTTAGTTGATGAAATCGGGGACATATACTGTGCGTGGGAAAGATGTAACGTGAAAAGCAACGCGGCAGTGCGAGATTCAAGTTGCTATAACATTCACCGTACGATATCGCAACTCGTAGCGACGAGCGGCTTGTTCTCAAAAGAGCAGCTACACGCTTCGTCGTCGTACGTGGCAGCGAAATCGAATTACATCTCGATGACAAAGTTGAACAGCTATACTCCAACTTACACACCCGGCTTGTTCCCGCATCAATTCGGCGAACCACGGCGGACCAGCGCGTCAAATGCAGACTTCGAGACGCAACATAATCCTTGTGAATTCGAACGAAGTACGGGCAGCTTCTCGTGATGATCGTTAGAAGTGCCACTGTTCTTCTGGCTGCCTGCCTGTGCCTCTCCACCAACATTATTCTCATCACGATCGCAAAATTAAAGTCAGAGAAAACTGAACACGCCTACGTTCATCTCGGCCTGATCCCATATACCAACGACACCACGAACGAACAACCACGGTCTTGCGTCAAATGCGAAATTCAAGACGCACCGACCAGGGTGTGAACGAACGAAGGGAAGGTACGTGTACGAGCGGCTGCACGAATTGAACATAGAGCGTGCCAACACTCTGCTCACAGTCGTAAATGCGGGATTCGAACGACTGAATATAATCCAGCGAATGTACGCTCGGCTT
>OU342836.1:1866737-1876737 GCA_910591585.2 Nysson spinosus | reverse complement strand
ATATGACTACTGGCAGGATCAACCAGGGAGCTTAGTTTTGCCAACTTTGACAAGAGTGTTGCTCCTTCGCCGCCGATAGTATACCACCGACGGCTACACTCTTCTATAATACTGAGTCCGTACCGTACTTATATTTCCCTTTAACTCTGTTCAAGTTTTCGTACGTACGTATAATTCCCTTTTAACTCTGTTCGCTATTCTTGGCTTTTAACGATGACTCCACCGAGAGAACCATAACGGATCACTCTGCATGGGCCATCTCCTTCAGACTTTCTCTCTTTGCTTATATCCGACGCTAGTCCGAGAACTTAGTCGTCTTGGATATTTAAAATTTTCGTTTATGTTTTACTCGCTCGGAGTTTAGAGTTGATGCACAGTGGGTGTACTAATGTACCAACGTCTTTTGCAGACGCTCACCACGTAAGAGACGACTTATGCCTAAAGACGGCGACTCGTGGTAACGATGTGTAGAGAGTATATGGACTTTAAAAGTGGTCGTCGGAGCATGAGCGATCGTAGCCGTATCAAGAGCGTAGGTCTACTTCCCAACCGAAGTCGAAGAAGAGTTACTCCCTCGAGACTACCTCGCTCGGCTCCGCCGAACCGTCCTCTCTTATAGATACCGAACGGCCGGCAGGTACGTCGGCGCCGCCCGGTCTTATACACGGCCGCTTATGGGCGGAAACTCCCGTAACAACCGTCCGACCGAGCAGGCCTGTTGGAACATAGAAAAATATTGAACTTAAAAAAATTCTATTAACAACCCATATATATTATACATGTTTCTCCATCAATTTTTCACAAGGAACGCGACTACGTAATCACTTTTAGTATTCAATGAATATTTTCAATTTTATGGCAAGTTGAACATAGCCGAATTTTTCAATAACATTATTTCATCGACGACCTACAACTTAATAATTTTTTAATCATTCTACATATATTAGCAAACAATAAACTCTAATGAAAAATTATAATCCGACAAATATTTCTCGAGATATAATTTTTTAAAGACGTCGTCGTTAGCGCTTCACGGTAGCCTCTCCGTACAGAGACTAAGTCCGAATTGAAAATATTTTCACCGACGACGTATCTTTTAAATGTTATGTTCAGTTATGGGAGCGTATTTGAAGCACTTTTGCTTAATAAATCACCGCTCTATCTCTTACGGTTGATTTTTAAATAATTTCTAAAATAGTCGTCGGCGACCCTTCACGGTAGCCACTCGGTAGGAAAAAATCTAAGTCCGAAGTGAAATTATTTTCACCGACGAGGTAACTTTTAAATGTTAGATTGAGTTATAGGAGCGTATTTGAAGCACTTTTGCTTAATAAACCACCGCTCTATCTCTTACGGTTGATTTTTAAATTAATCAGAAAGTCTTCGTCGGCAGCGCTTCACGGTAGCCTCTCCGTACAGAGACTAAGTCCGAATTGAAAATATTTTCACCGACGACGTATCTTTTAAATGTTATGTTCAGTTATGGGAGCGTATTTGAAGCACTTTTGCTTAATAAATCACCGCTCTATCTCTTACGGTTGATTTTTAAATAATTTCTAAAATAGTCGTCGGCGACCCTTCACGGTAGCCACTCGGTAGGAAAAAATCTAAGTCCGAAGTGAAATTATTTTCACCGACGAGGTAACTTTTAAATGTTAGATTGAGTTATAGGAGCGTATTTGAAGCACTTTTGCTTAATAAACCACCGCTCTATCTCTTACGGTTGATTTTTAAATTAATCAGAAAGTCTTCGTCGGCAGCGCTTCACGGTAGCCTCTCCGTACAGAGACTAAGTCCGAATTGAAAATATTTTCACCGACGACGTATCTTTTAAATGTTATGTTCAGTTATGGGAGCGTATTTGAAGCACTTTTGCTTAATAAATCACCGCTCTATCTCTTACGGTTGATTTTTAAATAATTTCTAAAATAGTCGTCGGCGACCCTTCACGGTAGCCACTCGGTAGGAAAAAATCTAAGTCCGAAGTGAAATTATTTTCACCGACGAGGTAACTTTTAAATGTTAGATTGAGTTATAGGAGCGTATTTGAAGCACTTTTGCTTAATAAACCACCGCTCTATCTCTTACGGTTGATTTTTAAATTAATCAGAAAGTCTTCGTCGGCAGCGCTTCACGGTAGCCTCTCCGTACAGAGACTAAGTCCGAATTGAAAATATTTTCACCGACGACGTATCTTTTAAATGTTATGTTCAGTTATGGGAGCGTATTTGAAGCACTTTTGCTTAATAAATCACCGCTCTATCTCTTACGGTTGATTTTTAAATAATTTCTAAAATAGTCGTCGGCGACCCTTCACGGTAGCCACTCGGTAGGAAAAAATCTAAGTCCGAAGTGAAATTATTTTCACCGACGAGGTAACTTTTAAATGTTAGATTGAGTTATAGGAGCGTATTTGAAGCACTTTTGCTTAATAAACCACCGCTCTATCTCTTACGGTTGATTTTTAAATTAATCAGAAAGTCTTCGTCGGCAGCGCTTCACGGTAGCCTCTCCGTACAGAGACTAAGTCCGAATTGAAAATATTTTCACCGACGACGTATCTTTTAAATGTTATGTTCAGTTATGGGAGCGTATTTGAAGCACTTTTGCTTAATAAATCACCGCTCTATCTCTTACGGTTGATTTTTAAATAATTTCTAAAATAGTCGTCGGCGACCCTTCACGGTAGCCACTCGGTAGGAAAAAATCTAAGTCCGAAGTGAAATTATTTTCACCGACGAGGTAACTTTTAAATGTTAGATTGAGTTATAGGAGCGTATTTGAAGCACTTTTGCTTAATAAACCACCGCTCTATCTCTTACGGTTGATTTTTAAATTAATCAGAAAGTCTTCGTCGGCAGCGCTTCACGGTAGCCTCTCCGTACAGAGACTAAGTCCGAATTGAAAATATTTTCACCGACGACGTATCTTTTAAATGTTATGTTCAGTTATGGGAGCGTATTTGAAGCACTTTTGCTTAATAAATCACCGCTCTATCTCTTACGGTTGATTTTTAAATAATTTCTAAAATAGTCGTCGGCGACCCTTCACGGTAGCCACTCGGTAGGAAAAAATCTAAGTCCGAAGTGAAATTATTTTCACCGACGAGGTAACTTTTAAATGTTAGATTGAGTTATAGGAGCGTATTTGAAGCACTTTTGCTTAATAAACCACCGCTCTATCTCTTACGGTTGATTTTTAAATTAATCAGAAAGTCTTCGTCGGCAGCGCTTCACGGTAGCCTCTCCGTACAGAGACTAAGTCCGAATTGAAAATATTTTCACCGACGACGTATCTTTTAAATGTTATGTTCAGTTATGGGAGCGTATTTGAAGCACTTTTGCTTAATAAATCACCGCTCTATCTCTTACGGTTGATTTTTAAATAATTTCTAAAATAGTCGTCGGCGACCCTTCACGGTAGCCACTCGGTAGGAAAAAATCTAAGTCCGAAGTGAAATTATTTTCACCGACGAGGTAACTTTTAAATGTTAGATTGAGTTATAGGAGCGTATTTGAAGCACTTTTGCTTAATAAACCACCGCTCTATCTCTTACGGTTGATTTTTAAATTAATCAGAAAGTCTTCGTCGGCAGCGCTTCACGGTAGCCTCTCCGTACAGAGACTAAGTCCGAATTGAAAATATTTTCACCGACGACGTATCTTTTAAATGTTATGTTCAGTTATGGGAGCGTATTTGAAGCACTTTTGCTTAATAAATCACCGCTCTATCTCTTACGGTTGATTTTTAAATAATTTCTAAAATAGTCGTCGGCGACCCTTCACGGTAGCCACTCGGTAGGAAAAAATCTAAGTCCGAAGTGAAATTATTTTCACCGACGAGGTAACTTTTAAATGTTAGATTGAGTTATAGGAGCGTATTTGAAGCACTTTTGCTTAATAAACCACCGCTCTATCTCTTACGGTTGATTTTTAAATTAATCAGAAAGTCTTCGTCGGCAGCGCTTCACGGTAGCCTCTCCGTACAGAGACTAAGTCCGAATTGAAAATATTTTCACCGACGACGTATCTTTTAAATGTTATGTTCAGTTATGGGAGCGTATTTGAAGCACTTTTGCTTAATAAATCACCGCTCTATCTCTTACGGTTGATTTTTAAATAATTTCTAAAATAGTCGTCGGCGACCCTTCACGGTAGCCACTCGGTAGGAAAAAATCTAAGTCCGAAGTGAAATTATTTTCACCGACGAGGTAACTTTTAAATGTTAGATTGAGTTATAGGAGCGTATTTGAAGCACTTTTGCTTAATAAACCACCGCTCTATCTCTTACGGTTGATTTTTAAATTAATCAGAAAGTCTTCGTCGGCAGCGCTTCACGGTAGCCTCTCCGTACAGAGACTAAGTCCGAATTGAAAATATTTTCACCGACGACGTATCTTTTAAATGTTATGTTCAGTTATGGGAGCGTATTTGAAGCACTTTTGCTTAATAAATCACCGCTCTATCTCTTACGGTTGATTTTTAAATAATTTCTAAAATAGTCGTCGGCGACCCTTCACGGTAGCCACTCGGTAGGAAAAAATCTAAGTCCGAAGTGAAATTATTTTCACCGACGAGGTAACTTTTAAATGTTAGATTGAGTTATAGGAGCGTATTTGAAGCACTTTTGCTTAATAAACCACCGCTCTATCTCTTACGGTTGATTTTTAAATTAATCAGAAAGTCTTCGTCGGCAGCGCTTCACGGTAGCCTCTCCGTACAGAGACTAAGTCCGAATTGAAAATATTTTCACCGACGACGTATCTTTTAAATGTTATGTTCAGTTATGGGAGCGTATTTGAAGCACTTTTGCTTAATAAATCACCGCTCTATCTCTTACGGTTGATTTTTAAATAATTTCTAAAATAGTCGTCGGCGACCCTTCACGGTAGCCACTCGGTAGGAAAAAATCTAAGTCCGAAGTGAAATTATTTTCACCGACGAGGTAACTTTTAAATGTTAGATTGAGTTATAGGAGCGTATTTGAAGCACTTTTGCTTAATAAACCACCGCTCTATCTCTTACGGTTGATTTTTAAATTAATCAGAAAGTCTTCGTCGGCAGCGCTTCACGGTAGCCTCTCCGTACAGAGACTAAGTCCGAATTGAAAATATTTTCACCGACGACGTATCTTTTAAATGTTATGTTCAGTTATGGGAGCGTATTTGAAGCACTTTTGCTTAATAAATCACCGCTCTATCTCTTACGGTTGATTTTTAAATAATTTCTAAAATAGTCGTCGGCGACCCTTCACGGTAGCCACTCGGTAGGAAAAAATCTAAGTCCGAAGTGAAATTATTTTCACCGACGAGGTAACTTTTAAATGTTAGATTGAGTTATAGGAGCGTATTTGAAGCACTTTTGCTTAATAAACCACCGCTCTATCTCTTACGGTTGATTTTTAAATTAATCAGAAAGTCTTCGTCGGCAGCGCTTCACGGTAGCCTCTCCGTACAGAGACTAAGTCCGAATTGAAAATATTTTCACCGACGACGTATCTTTTAAATGTTATGTTCAGTTATGGGAGCGTATTTGAAGCACTTTTGCTTAATAAATCACCGCTCTATCTCTTACGGTTGATTTTTAAATAATTTCTAAAATAGTCGTCGGCGACCCTTCACGGTAGCCACTCGGTAGGAAAAAATCTAAGTCCGAAGTGAAATTATTTTCACCGACGAGGTAACTTTTAAATGTTAGATTGAGTTATAGGAGCGTATTTGAAGCACTTTTGCTTAATAAACCACCGCTCTATCTCTTACGGTTGATTTTTAAATTAATCAGAAAGTCTTCGTCGGCAGCGCTTCACGGTAGCCTCTCCGTACAGAGACTAAGTCCGAATTGAAAATATTTTCACCGACGACGTATCTTTTAAATGTTATGTTCAGTTATGGGAGCGTATTTGAAGCACTTTTGCTTAATAAATCACCGCTCTATCTCTTACGGTTGATTTTTAAATAATTTCTAAAATAGTCGTCGGCGACCCTTCACGGTAGCCACTCGGTAGGAAAAAATCTAAGTCCGAAGTGAAATTATTTTCACCGACGAGGTAACTTTTAAATGTTAGATTGAGTTATAGGAGCGTATTTGAAGCACTTTTGCTTAATAAACCACCGCTCTATCTCTTACGGTTGATTTTTAAATTAATCAGAAAGTCTTCGTCGGCAGCGCTTCACGGTAGCCTCTCCGTACAGAGACTAAGTCCGAATTGAAAATATTTTCACCGACGACGTATCTTTTAAATGTTATGTTCAGTTATGGGAGCGTATTTGAAGCACTTTTGCTTAATAAATCACCGCTCTATCTCTTACGGTTGATTTTTAAATAATTTCTAAAATAGTCGTCGGCGACCCTTCACGGTAGCCACTCGGTAGGAAAAAATCTAAGTCCGAAGTGAAATTATTTTCACCGACGAGGTAACTTTTAAATGTTAGATTGAGTTATAGGAGCGTATTTGAAGCACTTTTGCTTAATAAACCACCGCTCTATCTCTTACGGTTGATTTTTAAATTAATCAGAAAGTCTTCGTCGGCAGCGCTTCACGGTAGCCTCTCCGTACAGAGACTAAGTCCGAATTGAAAATATTTTCACCGACGACGTATCTTTTAAATGTTATGTTCAGTTATGGGAGCGTATTTGAAGCACTTTTGCTTAATAAATCACCGCTCTATCTCTTACGGTTGATTTTTAAATAATTTCTAAAATAGTCGTCGGCGACCCTTCACGGTAGCCACTCGGTAGGAAAAAATCTAAGTCCGAAGTGAAATTATTTTCACCGACGAGGTAACTTTTAAATGTTAGATTGAGTTATAGGAGCGTATTTGAAGCACTTTTGCTTAATAAACCACCGCTCTATCTCTTACGGTTGATTTTTAAATTAATCAGAAAGTCTTCGTCGGCAGCGCTTCACGGTAGCCTCTCCGTACAGAGACTAAGTCCGAATTGAAAATATTTTCACCGACGACGTATCTTTTAAATGTTATGTTCAGTTATGGGAGCGTATTTGAAGCACTTTTGCTTAATAAATCACCGCTCTATCTCTTACGGTTGATTTTTAAATAATTTCTAAAATAGTCGTCGGCGACCCTTCACGGTAGCCACTCGGTAGGAAAAAATCTAAGTCCGAAGTGAAATTATTTTCACCGACGAGGTAACTTTTAAATGTTAGATTGAGTTATAGGAGCGTATTTGAAGCACTTTTGCTTAATAAACCACCGCTCTATCTCTTACGGTTGATTTTTAAATTAATCAGAAAGTCTTCGTCGGCAGCGCTTCACGGTAGCCTCTCCGTACAGAGACTAAGTCCGAATTGAAAATATTTTCACCGACGACGTATCTTTTAAATGTTATGTTCAGTTATGGGAGCGTATTTGAAGCACTTTTGCTTAATAAATCACCGCTCTATCTCTTACGGTTGATTTTTAAATAATTTCTAAAATAGTCGTCGGCGACCCTTCACGGTAGCCACTCGGTAGGAAAAAATCTAAGTCCGAAGTGAAATTATTTTCACCGACGAGGTAACTTTTAAATGTTAGATTGAGTTATAGGAGCGTATTTGAAGCACTTTTGCTTAATAAACCACCGCTCTATCTCTTACGGTTGATTTTTAAATTAATCAGAAAGTCTTCGTCGGCAGCGCTTCACGGTAGCCTCTCCGTACAGAGACTAAGTCCGAATTGAAAATATTTTCACCGACGACGTATCTTTTAAATGTTATGTTCAGTTATGGGAGCGTATTTGAAGCACTTTTGCTTAATAAATCACCGCTCTATCTCTTACGGTTGATTTTTAAATAATTTCTAAAATAGTCGTCGGCGACCCTTCACGGTAGCCACTCGGTAGGAAAAAATCTAAGTCCGAAGTGAAATTATTTTCACCGACGAGGTAACTTTTAAATGTTAGATTGAGTTATAGGAGCGTATTTGAAGCACTTTTGCTTAATAAACCACCGCTCTATCTCTTACGGTTGATTTTTAAATTAATCAGAAAGTCTTCGTCGGCAGCGCTTCACGGTAGCCTCTCCGTACAGAGACTAAGTCCGAATTGAAAATATTTTCACCGACGACGTATCTTTTAAATGTTATGTTCAGTTATGGGAGCGTATTTGAAGCACTTTTGCTTAATAAATCACCGCTCTATCTCTTACGGTTGATTTTTAAATAATTTCTAAAATAGTCGTCGGCGACCCTTCACGGTAGCCACTCGGTAGGAAAAAATCTAAGTCCGAAGTGAAATTATTTTCACCGACGAGGTAACTTTTAAATGTTAGATTGAGTTATAGGAGCGTATTTGAAGCACTTTTGCTTAATAAACCACCGCTCTATCTCTTACGGTTGATTTTTAAATTAATCAGAAAGTCTTCGTCGGCAGCGCTTCACGGTAGCCTCTCCGTACAGAGACTAAGTCCGAATTGAAAATATATTTTCACCGACGACGTATCTTTTAAATGTTATGTTCAGTTATGGGAGCGTATTTGAAGCACTTTTGCTTAATAAATCACCGCTCTATCTCTTACGGTTGATTTTTAAATAATTTCTAAAATAGTCGTCGGCGACCCTTCACGGTAGCCACTCGGTAGGAAAAAATCTAAGTCCGAAGTGAAATTATTTTCACCGACGAGGTAACTTTTAAATGTTAGATTGAGTTATAGGAGCGTATTTGAAGCACTTTTGCTTAATAAACCACCGCTCTATCTCTTACGGTTGATTTTTAAATTAATCAGAAAGTCTTCGTCGGCAGCGCTTCACGGTAGCCTCTCCGTACAGAGACTAAGTCCGAATTGAAAATATTTTCACCGACGACGTATCTTTTAAATGTTATGTTCAGTTATGGGAGCGTATTTGAAGCACTTTTGCTTAATAAATCACCGCTCTATCTCTTACGGTTGATTTTTAAATAATTTCTAAAATAGTCGTCGGCGACCCTTCACGGTAGCCACTCGGTAGGAAAAAATCTAAGTCCGAAGTGAAATTATTTTCACCGACGAGGTAACTTTTAAATGTTAGATTGAGTTATAGGAGCGTATTTGAAGCACTTTTGCTTAATAAACCACCGCTCTATCTCTTACGGTTGATTTTTAAATTAATCAGAAAGTCTTCGTCGGCAGCGCTTCACGGTAGCCTCTCCGTACAGAGACTAAGTCCGAATTGAAAATATTTTCACCGACGACGTATCTTTTAAATGTTATGTTCAGTTATGGGAGCGTATTTGAAGCACTTTTGCTTAATAAATCACCGCTCTATCTCTTACGGTTGATTTTTAAATAATTTCTAAAATAGTCGTCGGCGACCCTTCACGGTAGCCACTCGGTAGGAAAAAATCTAAGTCCGAAGTGAAATTATTTTCACCGACGAGGTAACTTTTAAATGTTAGATTGAGTTATAGGAGCGTATTTGAAGCACTTTTGCTTAATAAACCACCGCTCTATCTCTTACGGTTGATTTTTAAATTAATCAGAAAGTCTTCGTCGGCAGCGCTTCACGGTAGCCTCTCCGTACAGAGACTAAGTCCGAATTGAAAATATTTTCACCGACGACGTATCTTTTAAATGTTATGTTCAGTTATGGGAGCGTATTTGAAGCACTTTTGCTTAATAAATCACCGCTCTATCTCTTACGGTTGATTTTTAAATAATTTCTAAAATAGTCGTCGGCGACCCTTCACGGTAGCCACTCGGTAGGAAAAAATCTAAGTCCGAAGTGAAATTATTTTCACCGACGAGGTAACTTTTAAATGTTAGATTGAGTTATAGGAGCGTATTTGAAGCACTTTTGCTTAATAAACCACCGCTCTATCTCTTACGGTTGATTTTTAAATTAATCAGAAAGTCTTCGTCGGCAGCGCTTCACGGTAGCCTCTCCGTACAGAGACTAAGTCCGAATTGAAAATATTTTCACCGACGACGTATCTTTTAAATGTTATGTTCAGTTATGGGAGCGTATTTGAAGCACTTTTGCTTAATAAATCACCGCTCTATCTCTTACGGTTGATTTTTAAATAATTTC
>OU342836.1:1847632-1862632 GCA_910591585.2 Nysson spinosus | reverse complement strand
TCGGTGAAAATATTTTCAATTCGGACTTAGTCTCTGTACGGAGAGGCTACCGTGAAGCGCTGCCGACGAAGACTTTCTGATTAATTTAAAAATCAACCGTAAGAGATAGAGCGGTGGTTTATTAAGCAAAAGTGCTTCAAATACGCTCCTATAACTCAATCTAACATTTAAAAGTTACCTCGTCGGTGAAAATAATTTCACTTCGGACTTAGATTTTTTCCTACCGAGTGGCTACCGTGAAGGGTCGCGCGACGACTATTTTAGAAATTATTTAAAAATCAACCGTAAGAGATAGAGCGGTGATTTATTAAGCAAAAGTGCTTCAAATACGCTCCCATAACTGAACATAACATTTAAAAGATACGTCGTCGGTGAAAATATTTTCAATTCGGACTTAGTCTCTGTACGGAGAGGCTACCGTGAAGCGCTGCCGACGAAGACTTTCTGATTAATTTAAAAATCAACCGTAAGAGATAGAGCGGTGGTTTATTAAGCAAAAGTGCTTCAAATACGCTCCTATAACTCAATCTAACATTTAAAAGTTACCTCGTCGGTGAAAATAATTTCACTTCGGACTTAGATTTTTTCCTACCGAGTGGCTACCGTGAAGGGTCGCCGACGACTATTTTAGAAATTATTTAAAAATCAACCGTAAGAGATAGAGCGGTGATTTATTAAGCAAAAGTGCTTCAAATACGCTCCCATAACTGAACAAAACATTTAAAAGATACGTCGTCGGTGAAAATATTTTCAATTCGGACTTAGTCTCTGTACGGAGAGGCTACCGTGAAGCGCTGCCGACGAAGACTTTCTGATTAATTTAAAAATCAACCGTAAGAGATAGAGCGGTGGTTTATTAAGCAAAAGTGCTTCAAATACGCTCCTATAACTCAATCTAACATTTAAAAGTTACCTCGTCGGTGAAAATAATTTCACTTCGGACTTAGATTTTTTCCTACCGAGTGGCTACCGTGAAGGGTCGCCGACGACTATTTTAGAAATTATTTAAAAATCAACCGTAAGAGATAGAGCGGTGATTTATTAAGCAAAAGTGCTTCAAATACGCTCCCATAACTGAACATAACATTTAAAAGATACGTCGTCGGTGAAAATATTTTCAATTCGGACTTAGTCTCTGTACGGAGAGGCTACCGTGAAGCGCTGCCGACGAAGACTTTCTGATTAATTTAAAAATCAACCGTAAGAGATAGAGCGGTGGTTTATTAAGCAAAAGTGCTTCAAATACGCTCCTATAACTCAATCTAACATTTAAAAGTTACCTCGTCGGTGAAAATAATTTCACTTCGGACTTAGATTTTTTCCTACCGAGTGGCTACCGTGAAGGGTCGCCGACGACTATTTTAGAAATTATTTAAAAATCAACCGTAAGAGATAGAGCGGTGATTTATTAAGCAAAAGTGCTTCAAATACGCTCCCATAACTGAACATAACATTTAAAAGATACGTCGTCGGTGAAAATATTTTCAATTCGGACTTAGTCTCTGTACGGAGAGGCTACCGTGAAGCGCTGCCGACGAAGACTTTCTGATTAATTTAAAAATCAACCGTAAGAGATAGAGCGGTGGTTTATTAAGCAAAAGTGCTTCAAATACGCTCCTATAACTCAATCTAACATTTAAAAGTTACCTCGTCGGTGAAAATAATTTCACTTCGGACTTAGATTTTTTCCTACCGAGTGGCTACCGTGAAGGGTCGCCGACGACTATTTTAGAAATTATTTAAAAATCAACCGTAAGAGATAGAGCGGTGATTTATTAAGCAAAAGTGCTTCAAATACGCTCCCATAACTGAACATAACATTTAAAAGATACGTCGTCGGTGAAAATATTTTCAATTCGGACTTAGTCTCTGTACGGAGAGGCTACCGTGAAGCGCTGCCGACGAAGACTTTCTGATTAATTTAAAAATCAACCGTAAGAGATAGAGCGGTGGTTTATTAAGCAAAAGTGCTTCAAATACGCTCCTATAACTCAATCTAACATTTAAAAGTTACCTCGTCGGTGAAAATAATTTCACTTCGGACTTAGATTTTTTCCTACCGAGTGGCTACCGTGAAGGGTCGCCGACGACTATTTTAGAAATTATTTAAAAATCAACCGTAAGAGATAGAGCGGTGATTTATTAAGCAAAAGTGCTTCAAATACGCTCCCATAACTGAACATAACATTTAAAAGATACGTCGTCGGTGAAAATATTTTCAATTCGGACTTAGTCTCTGTACGGAGAGGCTACCGTGAAGCGCTGCCGACGAAGACTTTCTGATTAATTTAAAAATCAACCGTAAGAGATAGAGCGGTGGTTTATTAAGCAAAAGTGCTTCAAATACGCTCCTATAACTCAATCTAACATTTAAAAGTTACCTCGTCGGTGAAAATAATTTCACTTCGGACTTAGATTTTTTCCTACCGAGTGGCTACCGTGAAGGGTCGCCGACGACTATTTTAGAAATTATTTAAAAATCAACCGTAAGAGATAGAGCGGTGATTTATTAAGCAAAAGTGCTTCAAATACGCTCCCATAACTGAACATAACATTTAAAAGATACGTCGTCGGTGAAAATATTTTCAATTCGGACTTAGTCTCTGTACGGAGAGGCTACCGTGAAGCGCTGCCGACGAAGACTTTCTGATTAATTTAAAAATCAACCGTAAGAGATAGAGCGGTGGTTTATTAAGCAAAAGTGCTTCAAATACGCTCCTATAACTCAATCTAACATTTAAAAGTTACCTCGTCGGTGAAAATAATTTCACTTCGGACTTAGATTTTTTCCTACCGAGTGGCTACCGTGAAGGGTCGCCGACGACTATTTTAGAAATTATTTAAAAATCAACCGTAAGAGATAGAGCGGTGATTTATTAAGCAAAAGTGCTTCAAATACGCTCCCATAACTGAACATAACATTTAAAAGATACGTCGTCGGTGAAAATATTTTCAATTCGGACTTAGTCTCTGTACGGAGAGGCTACCGTGAAGCGCTGCCGACGAAGACTTTCTGATTAATTTAAAAATCAACCGTAAGAGATAGAGCGGTGGTTTATTAAGCAAAAGTGCTTCAAATACGCTCCTATAACTCAATCTAACATTTAAAAGTTACCTCGTCGGTGAAAATAATTTCACTTCGGACTTAGATTTTTTCCTACCGAGTGGCTACCGTGAAGGGTCGCCGACGACTATTTTAGAAATTATTTAAAAATCAACCGTAAGAGATAGAGCGGTGATTTATTAAGCAAAAGTGCTTCAAATACGCTCCCATAACTGAACATAACATTTAAAAGATACGTCGTCGGTGAAAATATTTTCAATTCGGACTTAGTCTCTGTACGGAGAGGCTACCGTGAAGCGCTGCCGACGAAGACTTTCTGATTAATTTAAAAATCAACCGTAAGAGATAGAGCGGTGGTTTATTAAGCAAAAGTGCTTCAAATACGCTCCTATAACTCAATCTAACATTTAAAAGTTACCTCGTCGGTGAAAATAATTTCACTTCGGACTTAGATTTTTTCCTACCGAGTGGCTACCGTGAAGGGTCGCCGACGACTATTTTAGAAATTATTTAAAAATCAACCGTAAGAGATAGAGCGGTGATTTATTAAGCAAAAGTGCTTCAAATACGCTCCCATAACTGAACATAACATTTAAAAGATACGTCGTCGGTGAAAATATTTTCAATTCGGACTTAGTCTCTGTACGGAGAGGCTACCGTGAAGCGCTGCCGACGAAGACTTTCTGATTAATTTAAAAATCAACCGTAAGAGATAGAGCGGTGGTTTATTAAGCAAAAGTGCTTCAAATACGCTCCTATAACTCAATCTAACATTTAAAAGTTACCTCGTCGGTGAAAATAATTTCACTTCGGACTTAGATTTTTTCCTACCGAGTGGCTACCGTGAAGGGTCGCCGACGACTATTTTAGAAATTATTTAAAAATCAACCGTAAGAGATAGAGCGGTGATTTATTAAGCAAAAGTGCTTCAAATACGCTCCCATAACTGAACATAACATTTAAAAGATACGTCGTCGGTGAAAATATTTTCAATTCGGACTTAGTCTCTGTACGGAGAGGCTACCGTGAAGCGCTGCCGACGAAGACTTTCTGATTAATTTAAAAATCAACCGTAAGAGATAGAGCGGTGGTTTATTAAGCAAAAGTGCTTCAAATACGCTCCTATAACTCAATCTAACATTTAAAAGTTACCTCGTCGGTGAAAATAATTTCACTTCGGACTTAGATTTTTTCCTACCGAGTGGCTACCGTGAAGGGTCGCCGACGACTATTTTAGAAATTATTTAAAAATCAACCGTAAGAGATAGAGCGGTGATTTATTAAGCAAAAGTGCTTCAAATACGCTCCCATAACTGAACATAACATTTAAAAGATACGTCGTCGGTGAAAATATTTTCAATTCGGACTTAGTCTCTGTACGGAGAGGCTACCGTGAAGCGCTGCCGACGAAGACTTTCTGATTAATTTAAAAATCAACCGTAAGAGATAGAGCGGTGGTTTATTAAGCAAAAGTGCTTCAAATACGCTCCTATAACTCAATCTAACATTTAAAAGTTACCTCGTCGGTGAAAATAATTTCACTTCGGACTTAGATTTTTTCCTACCGAGTGGCTACCGTGAAGGGTCGCCGACGACTATTTTAGAAATTATTTAAAAATCAACCGTAAGAGATAGAGCGGTGATTTATTAAGCAAAAGTGCTTCAAATACGCTCCCATAACTGAACATAACATTTAAAAGATACGTCGTCGGTGAAAATATTTTCAATTCGGACTTAGTCTCTGTACGGAGAGGCTACCGTGAAGCGCTGCCGACGAAGACTTTCTGATTAATTTAAAAATCAACCGTAAGAGATAGAGCGGTGGTTTATTAAGCAAAAGTGCTTCAAATACGCTCCTATAACTCAATCTAACATTTAAAAGTTACCTCGTCGGTGAAAATAATTTCACTTCGGACTTAGATTTTTTCCTACCGAGTGGCTACCGTGAAGGGTCGCCGACGACTATTTTAGAAATTATTTAAAAATCAACCGTAAGAGATAGAGCGGTGATTTATTAAGCAAAAGTGCTTCAAATACGCTCCCATAACTGAACATAACATTTAAAAGATACGTCGTCGGTGAAAATATTTTCAATTCGGACTTAGTCTCTGTACGGAGAGGCTACCGTGAAGCGCTGCCGACGAAGACTTTCTGATTAATTTAAAAATCAACCGTAAGAGATAGAGCGGTGGTTTATTAAGCAAAAGTGCTTCAAATACGCTCCTATAACTCAATCTAACATTTAAAAGTTACCTCGTCGGTGAAAATAATTTCACTTCGGACTTAGATTTTTTCCTACCGAGTGGCTACCGTGAAGGGTCGCCGACGACTATTTTAGAAATTATTTAAAAATCAACCGTAAGAGATAGAGCGGTGATTTATTAAGCAAAAGTGCTTCAAATACGCTCCCATAACTGAACATAACATTTAAAAGATACGTCGTCGGTGAAAATATTTTCAATTCGGACTTAGTCTCTGTACGGAGAGGCTACCGTGAAGCGCTGCCGACGAAGACTTTCTGATTAATTTAAAAATCAACCGTAAGAGATAGAGCGGTGGTTTATTAAGCAAAAGTGCTTCAAATACGCTCCTATAACTCAATCTAACATTTAAAAGTTACCTCGTCGGTGAAAATAATTTCACTTCGGACTTAGATTTTTTCCTACCGAGTGGCTACCGTGAAGGGTCGCCGACGACTATTTTAGAAATTATTTAAAAATCAACCGTAAGAGATAGAGCGGTGATTTATTAAGCAAAAGTGCTTCAAATACGCTCCCATAACTGAACATAACATTTAAAAGATACGTCGTCGGTGAAAATATTTTCAATTCGGACTTAGTCTCTGTACGGAGAGGCTACCGTGAAGCGCTGCCGACGAAGACTTTCTGATTAATTTAAAAATCAACCGTAAGAGATAGAGCGGTGGTTTATTAAGCAAAAGTGCTTCAAATACGCTCCTATAACTCAATCTAACATTTAAAAGTTACCTCGTCGGTGAAAATAATTTCACTTCGGACTTAGATTTTTTCCTACCGAGTGGCTACCGTGAAGGGTCGCCGACGACTATTTTAGAAATTATTTAAAAATCAACCGTAAGAGATAGAGCGGTGATTTATTAAGCAAAAGTGCTTCAAATACGCTCCCATAACTGAACATAACATTTAAAAGATACGTCGTCGGTGAAAATATTTTCAATTCGGACTTAGTCTCTGTACGGAGAGGCTACCGTGAAGCGCTGCCGACGAAGACTTTCTGATTAATTTAAAAATCAACCGTAAGAGATAGAGCGGTGGTTTATTAAGCAAAAGTGCTTCAAATACGCTCCTATAACTCAATCTAACATTTAAAAGTTACCTCGTCGGTGAAAATAATTTCACTTCGGACTTAGATTTTTTCCTACCGAGTGGCTACCGTGAAGGGTCGCCGACGACTATTTTAGAAATTATTTAAAAATCAACCGTAAGAGATAGAGCGGTGATTTATTAAGCAAAAGTGCTTCAAATACGCTCCCATAACTGAACATAACATTTAAAAGATACGTCGTCGGTGAAAATATTTTCAATTCGGACTTAGTCTCTGTACGGAGAGGCTACCGTGAAGCGCTGCCGACGAAGACTTTCTGATTAATTTAAAAATCAACCGTAAGAGATAGAGCGGTGGTTTATTAAGCAAAAGTGCTTCAAATACGCTCCTATAACTCAATCTAACATTTAAAAGTTACCTCGTCGGTGAAAATAATTTCACTTCGGACTTAGATTTTTTCCTACCGAGTGGCTACCGTGAAGGGTCGCCGACGACTATTTTAGAAATTATTTAAAAATCAACCGTAAGAGATAGAGCGGTGATTTATTAAGCAAAAGTGCTTCAAATACGCTCCCATAACTGAACATAACATTTAAAAGATACGTCGTCGGTGAAAATATTTTCAATTCGGACTTAGTCTCTGTACGGAGAGGCTACCGTGAAGCGCTGCCGACGAAGACTTTCTGATTAATTTAAAAATCAACCGTAAGAGATAGAGCGGTGGTTTATTAAGCAAAAGTGCTTCAAATACGCTCCTATAACTCAATCTAACATTTAAAAGTTACCTCGTCGGTGAAAATAATTTCACTTCGGACTTAGATTTTTTCCTACCGAGTGGCTACCGTGAAGGGTCGCCGACGACTATTTTAGAAATTATTTAAAAATCAACCGTAAGAGATAGAGCGGTGATTTATTAAGCAAAAGTGCTTCAAATACGCTCCCATAACTGAACATAACATTTAAAAGATACGTCGTCGGTGAAAATATTTTCAATTCGGACTTAGTCTCTGTACGGAGAGGCTACCGTGAAGCGCTGCCGACGAAGACTTTCTGATTAATTTAAAAATCAACCGTAAGAGATAGAGCGGTGGTTTATTAAGCAAAAGTGCTTCAAATACGCTCCTATAACTCAATCTAACATTTAAAAGTTACCTCGTCGGTGAAAATAATTTCACTTCGGACTTAGATTTTTTCCTACCGAGTGGCTACCGTGAAGGGTCGCCGACGACTATTTTAGAAATTATTTAAAAATCAACCGTAAGAGATAGAGCGGTGATTTATTAAGCAAAAGTGCTTCAAATACGCTCCCATAACTGAACATAACATTTAAAAGATACGTCGTCGGTGAAAATATTTTCAATTCGGACTTAGTCTCTGTACGGAGAGGCTACCGTGAAGCGCTGCCGACGAAGACTTTCTGATTAATTTAAAAATCAACCGTAAGAGATAGAGCGGTGGTTTATTAAGCAAAAGTGCTTCAAATACGCTCCTATAACTCAATCTAACATTTAAAAGTTACCTCGTCGGTGAAAATAATTTCACTTCGGACTTAGATTTTTTCCTACCGAGTGGCTACCGTGAAGGGTCGCCGACGACTATTTTAGAAATTATTTAAAAATCAACCGTAAGAGATAGAGCGGTGATTTATTAAGCAAAAGTGCTTCAAATACGCTCCCATAACTGAACATAACATTTAAAAGATACGTCGTCGGTGAAAATATTTTCAATTCGGACTTAGTCTCTGTACGGAGAGGCTACCGTGAAGCGCTGCCGACGAAGACTTTCTGATTAATTTAAAAATCAACCGTAAGAGATAGAGCGGTGGTTTATTAAGCAAAAGTGCTTCAAATACGCTCCTATAACTCAATCTAACATTTAAAAGTTACCTCGTCGGTGAAAATAATTTCACTTCGGACTTAGATTTTTTCCTACCGAGTGGCTACCGTGAAGGGTCGCCGACGACTATTTTAGAAATTATTTAAAAATCAACCGTAAGAGATAGAGCGGTGATTTATTAAGCAAAAGTGCTTCAAATACGCTCCCATAACTGAACATAACATTTAAAAGATACGTCGTCGGTGAAAATATTTTCAATTCGGACTTAGTCTCTGTACGGAGAGGCTACCGTGAAGCGCTGCCGACGAAGACTTTCTGATTAATTTAAAAATCAACCGTAAGAGATAGAGCGGTGGTTTATTAAGCAAAAGTGCTTCAAATACGCTCCTATAACTCAATCTAACATTTAAAAGTTACCTCGTCGGTGAAAATAATTTCACTTCGGACTTAGATTTTTTCCTACCGAGTGGCTACCGTGAAGGGTCGCCGACGACTATTTTAGAAATTATTTAAAAATCAACCGTAAGAGATAGAGCGGTGATTTATTAAGCAAAAGTGCTTCAAATACGCTCCCATAACTGAACATAACATTTAAAAGATACGTCGTCGGTGAAAATATTTTCAATTCGGACTTAGTCTCTGTACGGAGAGGCTACCGTGAAGCGCTGCCGACGAAGACTTTCTGATTAATTTAAAAATCAACCGTAAGAGATAGAGCGGTGGTTTATTAAGCAAAAGTGCTTCAAATACGCTCCTATAACTCAATCTAACATTTAAAAGTTACCTCGTCGGTGAAAATAATTTCACTTCGGACTTAGATTTTTTCCTACCGAGTGGCTACCGTGAAGGGTCGCCGACGACTATTTTAGAAATTATTTAAAAATCAACCGTAAGAGATAGAGCGGTGATTTATTAAGCAAAAGTGCTTCAAATACGCTCCCATAACTGAACATAACATTTAAAAGATACGTCGTCGGTGAAAATATTTTCAATTCGGACTTAGTCTCTGTACGGAGAGGCTACCGTGAAGCGCTGCCGACGAAGACTTTCTGATTAATTTAAAAATCAACCGTAAGAGATAGAGCGGTGGTTTATTAAGCAAAAGTGCTTCAAATACGCTCCTATAACTCAATCTAACATTTAAAAGTTACCTCGTCGGTGAAAATAATTTCACTTCGGACTTAGATTTTTTCCTACCGAGTGGCTACCGTGAAGGGTCGCCGACGACTATTTTAGAAATTATTTAAAAATCAACCGTAAGAGATAGAGCGGTGATTTATTAAGCAAAAGTGCTTCAAATACGCTCCCATAACTGAACATAACATTTAAAAGATACGTCGTCGGTGAAAATATTTTCAATTCGGACTTAGTCTCTGTACGGAGAGGCTACCGTGAAGCGCTGCCGACGAAGACTTTCTGATTAATTTAAAAATCAACCGTAAGAGATAGAGCGGTGGTTTATTAAGCAAAAGTGCTTCAAATACGCTCCTATAACTCAATCTAACATTTAAAAGTTACCTCGTCGGTGAAAATAATTTCACTTCGGACTTAGATTTTTTCCTACCGAGTGGCTACCGTGAAGGGTCGCCGACGACTATTTTAGAAATTATTTAAAAATCAACCGTAAGAGATAGAGCGGTGATTTATTAAGCAAAAGTGCTTCAAATACGCTCCCATAACTGAACATAACATTTAAAAGATACGTCGTCGGTGAAAATATTTTCAATTCGGACTTAGTCTCTGTACGGAGAGGCTACCGTGAAGCGCTGCCGACGAAGACTTTCTGATTAATTTAAAAATCAACCGTAAGAGATAGAGCGGTGGTTTATTAAGCAAAAGTGCTTCAAATACGCTCCTATAACTCAATCTAACATTTAAAAGTTACCTCGTCGGTGAAAATAATTTCACTTCGGACTTAGATTTTTTCCTACCGAGTGGCTACCGTGAAGGGTCGCCGACGACTATTTTAGAAATTATTTAAAAATCAACCGTAAGAGATAGAGCGGTGATTTATTAAGCAAAAGTGCTTCAAATACGCTCCCATAACTGAACATAACATTTAAAAGATACGTCGTCGGTGAAAATATTTTCAATTCGGACTTAGTCTCTGTACGGAGAGGCTACCGTGAAGCGCTGCCGACGAAGACTTTCTGATTAATTTAAAAATCAACCGTAAGAGATAGAGCGGTGGTTTATTAAGCAAAAGTGCTTCAAATACGCTCCTATAACTCAATCTAACATTTAAAAGTTACCTCGTCGGTGAAAATAATTTCACTTCGGACTTAGATTTTTTCCTACCGAGTGGCTACCGTGAAGGGTCGCCGACGACTATTTTAGAAATTATTTAAAAATCAACCGTAAGAGATAGAGCGGTGATTTATTAAGCAAAAGTGCTTCAAATACGCTCCCATAACTGAACATAACATTTAAAAGATACGTCGTCGGTGAAAATATTTTCAATTCGGACTTAGTCTCTGTACGGAGAGGCTACCGTGAAGCGCTGCCGACGAAGACTTTCTGATTAATTTAAAAATCAACCGTAAGAGATAGAGCGGTGGTTTATTAAGCAAAAGTGCTTCAAATACGCTCCTATAACTCAATCTAACATTTAAAAGTTACCTCGTCGGTGAAAATAATTTCACTTCGGACTTAGATTTTTTCCTACCGAGTGGCTACCGTGAAGGGTCGCCGACGACTATTTTAGAAATTATTTAAAAATCAACCGTAAGAGATAGAGCGGTGATTTATTAAGCAAAAGTGCTTCAAATACGCTCCCATAACTGAACATAACATTTAAAAGATACGTCGTCGGTGAAAATATTTTCAATTCGGACTTAGTCTCTGTACGGAGAGGCTACCGTGAAGCGCTGCCGACGAAGACTTTCTGATTAATTTAAAAATCAACCGTAAGAGATAGAGCGGTGGTTTATTAAGCAAAAGTGCTTCAAATACGCTCCTATAACTCAATCTAACATTTAAAAGTTACCTCGTCGGTGAAAATAATTTCACTTCGGACTTAGATTTTTTCCTACCGAGTGGCTACCGTGAAGGGTCGCCGACGACTATTTTAGAAATTATTTAAAAATCAACCGTAAGAGATAGAGCGGTGATTTATTAAGCAAAAGTGCTTCAAATACGCTCCCATAACTGAACATAACATTTAAAAGATACGTCGTCGGTGAAAATATTTTCAATTCGGACTTAGTCTCTGTACGGAGAGGCTACCGTGAAGCGCTGCCGACGAAGACTTTCTGATTAATTTAAAAATCAACCGTAAGAGATAGAGCGGTGGTTTATTAAGCAAAAGTGCTTCAAATACGCTCCTATAACTCAATCTAACATTTAAAAGTTACCTCGTCGGTGAAAATAATTTCACTTCGGACTTAGATTTTTTCCTACCGAGTGGCTACCGTGAAGGGTCGCCGACGACTATTTTAGAAATTATTTAAAAATCAACCGTAAGAGATAGAGCGGTGATTTATTAAGCAAAAGTGCTTCAAATACGCTCCCATAACTGAACATAACATTTAAAAGATACGTCGTCGGTGAAAATATTTTCAATTCGGACTTAGTCTCTGTACGGAGAGGCTACCGTGAAGCGCTGCCGACGAAGACTTTCTGATTAATTTAAAAATCAACCGTAAGAGATAGAGCGGTGGTTTATTAAGCAAAAGTGCTTCAAATACGCTCCTATAACTCAATCTAACATTTAAAAGTTACCTCGTCGGTGAAAATAATTTCACTTCGGACTTAGATTTTTTCCTACCGAGTGGCTACCGTGAAGGGTCGCCGACGACTATTTTAGAAATTATTTAAAAATCAACCGTAAGAGATAGAGCGGTGATTTATTAAGCAAAAGTGCTTCAAATACGCTCCCATAACTGAACATAACATTTAAAAGATACGTCGTCGGTGAAAATATTTTCAATTCGGACTTAGTCTCTGTACGGAGAGGCTACCGTGAAGCGCTGCCGACGAAGACTTTCTGATTAATTTAAAAATCAACCGTAAGAGATAGAGCGGTGGTTTATTAAGCAAAAGTGCTTCAAATACGCTCCTATAACTCAATCTAACATTTAAAAGTTACCTCGTCGGTGAAAATAATTTCACTTCGGACTTAGATTTTTTCCTACCGAGTGGCTACCGTGAAGGGTCGCCGACGACTATTTTAGAAATTATTTAAAAATCAACCGTAAGAGATAGAGCGGTGATTTATTAAGCAAAAGTGCTTCAAATACGCTCCCATAACTGAACATAACATTTAAAAGATACGTCGTCGGTGAAAATATTTTCAATTCGGACTTAGTCTCTGTACGGAGAGGCTACCGTGAAGCGCTGCCGACGAAGACTTTCTGATTAATTTAAAAATCAACCGTAAGAGATAGAGCGGTGGTTTATTAAGCAAAAGTGCTTCAAATACGCTCCTATAACTCAATCTAACATTTAAAAGTTACCTCGTCGGTGAAAATAATTTCACTTCGGACTTAGATTTTTTCCTACCGAGTGGCTACCGTGAAGGGTCGCCGACGACTATTTTAGAAATTATTTAAAAATCAACCGTAAGAGATAGAGCGGTGATTTATTAAGCAAAAGTGCTTCAAATACGCTCCCATAACTGAACATAACATTTAAAAGATACGTCGTCGGTGAAAATATTTTCAATTCGGACTTAGTCTCTGTACGGAGAGGCTACCGTGAAGCGCTGCCGACGAAGACTTTCTGATTAATTTAAAAATCAACCGTAAGAGATAGAGCGGTGGTTTATTAAGCAAAAGTGCTTCAAATACGCTCCTATAACTCAATCTAACATTTAAAAGTTACCTCGTCGGTGAAAATAATTTCACTTCGGACTTAGATTTTTTCCTACCGAGTGGCTACCGTGAAGGGTCGCCGACGACTATTTTAGAAATTATTTAAAAATCAACCGTAAGAGATAGAGCGGTGATTTATTAAGCAAAAGTGCTTCAAATACGCTCCCATAACTGAACATAACATTTAAAAGATACGTCGTCGGTGAAAATATTTTCAATTCGGACTTAGTCTCTGTACGGAGAGGCTACCGTGAAGCGCTGCCGACGAAGACTTTCTGATTAATTTAAAAATCAACCGTAAGAGATAGAGCGGTGGTTTATTAAGCAAAAGTGCTTCAAATACGCTCCTATAACTCAATCTAACATTTAAAAGTTACCTCGTCGGTGAAAATAATTTCACTTCGGACTTAGATTTTTTCCTACCGAGTGGCTACCGTGAAGGGTCGCCGACGACTATTTTAGAAATTATTTAAAAATCAACCGTAAGAGATAGAGCGGTGATTTATTAAGCAAAAGTGCTTCAAATACGCTCCCATAACTGAACATAACATTTAAAAGATACGTCGTCGGTGAAAATATTTTCAATTCGGACTTAGTCTCTGTACGGAGAGGCTACCGTGAAGCGCTGCCGACGAAGACTTTCTGATTAATTTAAAAATCAACCGTAAGAGATAGAGCGGTGGTTTATTAAGCAAAAGTGCTTCAAATACGCTCCTATAACTCAATCTAACATTTAAAAGTTACCTCGTCGGTGAAAATAATTTCACTTCGGACTTAGATTTTTTCCTACCGAGTGGCTACCGTGAAGGGTCGCCGACGACTATTTTAGAAATTATTTAAAAATCAACCGTAAGAGATAGAGCGGTGATTTATTAAGCAAAAGTGCTTCAAATACGCTCCCATAACTGAACATAACATTTAAAAGATACGTCGTCGGTGAAAATATTTTCAATTCGGACTTAGTCTCTGTACGGAGAGGCTACCGTGAAGCGCTGCCGACGAAGACTTTCTGATTAATTTAAAAATCAACCGTAAGAGATAGAGCGGTGGTTTATTAAGCAAAAGTGCTTCAAATACGCTCCTATAACTCAATCTAACATTTAAAAGTTACCTCGTCGGTGAAAATAATTTCACTTCGGACTTAGATTTTTTCCTACCGAGTGGCTACCGTGAAGGGTCGCCGACGACTATTTTAGAAATTATTTAAAAATCAACCGTAAGAGATAGAGCGGTGATTTATTAAGCAAAAGTGCTTCAAATACGCTCCCATAACTGAACATAACATTTAAAAGATACGTCGTCGGTGAAAATATTTTCAATTCGGACTTAGTCTCTGTACGGAGAGGCTACCGTGAAGCGCTGCCGACGAAGACTTTCTGATTAATTTAAAAATCAACCGTAAGAGATAGAGCGGTGGTTTATTAAGCAAAAGTGCTTCAAATACGCTCCTATAACTCAATCTAACATTTAAAAGTTACCTCGTCGGTGAAAATAATTTCACTTCGGACTTAGATTTTTTCCTACCGAGTGGCTACCGTGAAGGGTCGCCGACGACTATTTTAGAAATTATTTAAAAATCAACCGTAAGAGATAGAGCGGTGATTTATTAAGCAAAAGTGCTTCAAATACGCTCCCATAACTGAACATAACATTTAAAAGATACGTCGTCGGTGAAAATATTTTCAATTCGGACTTAGTCTCTGTACGGAGAGGCTACCGTGAAGCGCTGCCGACGAAGACTTTCTGATTAATTTAAAAATCAACCGTAAGAGATAGAGCGGTGGTTTATTAAGCAAAAGTGCTTCAAATACGCTCCTATAACTCAATCTAACATTTAAAAGTTACCTCGTCGGTGAAAATAATTTCACTTCGGACTTAGATTTTTTCCTACCGAGTGGCTACCGTGAAGGGTCGCCGACGACTATTTTAGAAATTATTTAAAAATCAACCGTAAGAGATAGAGCGGTGATTTATTAAGCAAAAGTG
>OU342836.1:1822632-1832632 GCA_910591585.2 Nysson spinosus | reverse complement strand
AAAAGCCGAGCATTTTTCGCTTATGGACTATGGTCCTATCTCCTTCGGTTTCCGAGTTATTCGAGCTGAAAGATATCGGCCATGACTCTTTGGAAACGAAAAAATCCGCGCGGCGCGCGGTACATACAGGCCACGAAATTTCGTTAGAAAAGAGCGTTTACGCTTAAGGGCGACTTTTTTTTACCTCAAATGAAAGCTGAGGAAAAGGCGAGCATTTTTCGCTTATGGACTATGGTCCTATCTCCTTCGGTTTCCGAGTTATTCAAGCTCAAACACATCGGCGATGACTCTTCTGAAACGAAAATAAGGTTCCAAATAGTCGTCGCCGATGTCTTTGAACTCGAATAACTCCAAAACTGAAAGAAATAGGCCCATAGTTCATAAGCGAAAAATGATCGCCTTTTCCTCAGCTTTCATTTTGAGTAAAAAAAAGTCGCCCTTAAGCGTAAACGCTTTTTTTTTAACGAAATTTCGTGGCCTGTATCTCGCGCGCCGCGAGGATTTTTTCCACTCCAAAGAGTCATCGCCGATGTCTTTCAGCTCGAATAACTCCAAAACTGAAAGAAATAGGCCCATAGTTCATAAGCGAAAAATGATCGCCTTTTCCTCGGCTTTCATTTGAGGTCAAAAAAAGTCGAATTAAGCGTAAACGCTTTTTTCTTAACGAAATTTCGTGGCCTGTATCTCGCGCGCCGCGAGGATTTTTTCCTACCGAGTGGCTACCGTGAAGGGTCGCCGACGACTATTTTAGAAATTATTTAAAAATCAACCGTAAGAGATAGAGCGGTGATTTATTAAGCAAAAGTGCTTCAAATACGCTCCCATAACTGAACATAACATTTAAAAGATACGTCGTCGGTGAAAATATTTTCAATTCGGACTTAGTCTCTGTACGGAGAGGCTACCGTGAAGCGCTGCCGACGAAGACTTTCTGATTAATTTAAAAATCAACCGTAAGAGATAGAGCGGTGGTTTATTAAGCAAAAGTGCTTCAAATACGCTCCTATAACTCAATCTAACATTTAAAAGTTACCTCGTCGGTGAAAATAATTTCACTTCGGACTTAGATTTTTTCCTACCGAGTGGCTACCGTGAAGGGTCGCCGACGACTATTTTAGAAATTATTTAAAAATCAACCGTAAGAGATAGAGCGGTGATTTATTAAGCAAAAGTGCTTCAAATACGCTCCCATAACTGAACATAACATTTAAAAGATACGTCGTCGGTGAAAATATTTTCAATTCGGACTTAGTCTCTGTACGGAGAGGCTACCGTGAAGCGCTGCCGACGAAGACTTTCTGATTAATTTAAAAATCAACCGTAAGAGATAGAGCGGTGGTTTATTAAGCAAAAGTGCTTCAAATACGCTCCTATAACTCAATCTAACATTTAAAAGTTACCTCGTCGGTGAAAATAATTTCACTTCGGACTTAGATTTTTTCCTACCGAGTGGCTACCGTGAAGGGTCGCCGACGACTATTTTAGAAATTATTTAAAAATCAACCGTAAGAGATAGAGCGGTGATTTATTAAGCAAAAGTGCTTCAAATACGCTCCCATAACTGAACATAACATTTAAAAGATACGTCGTCGGTGAAAATATTTTCAATTCGGACTTAGTCTCTGTACGGAGAGGCTACCGTGAAGCGCTGCCGACGAAGACTTTCTGATTAATTTAAAAATCAACCGTAAGAGATAGAGCGGTGGTTTATTAAGCAAAAGTGCTTCAAATACGCTCCTATAACTCAATCTAACATTTAAAAGTTACCTCGTCGGTGAAAATAATTTCACTTCGGACTTAGATTTTTTCCTACCGAGTGGCTACCGTGAAGGGTCGCCGACGACTATTTTAGAAATTATTTAAAAATCAACCGTAAGAGATAGAGCGGTGATTTATTAAGCAAAAGTGCTTCAAATACGCTCCCATAACTGAACATAACATTTAAAAGATACGTCGTCGGTGAAAATATTTTCAATTCGGACTTAGTCTCTGTACGGAGAGGCTACCGTGAAGCGCTGCCGACGAAGACTTTCTGATTAATTTAAAAATCAACCGTAAGAGATAGAGCGGTGGTTTATTAAGCAAAAGTGCTTCAAATACGCTCCTATAACTCAATCTAACATTTAAAAGTTACCTCGTCGGTGAAAATAATTTCACTTCGGACTTAGATTTTTTCCTACCGAGTGGCTACCGTGAAGGGTCGCCGACGACTATTTTAGAAATTATTTAAAAATCAACCGTAAGAGATAGAGCGGTGATTTATTAAGCAAAAGTGCTTCAAATACGCTCCCATAACTGAACATAACATTTAAAAGATACGTCGTCGGTGAAAATATTTTCAATTCGGACTTAGTCTCTGTACGGAGAGGCTACCGTGAAGCGCTGCCGACGAAGACTTTCTGATTAATTTAAAAATCAACCGTAAGAGATAGAGCGGTGGTTTATTAAGCAAAAGTGCTTCAAATACGCTCCTATAACTCAATCTAACATTTAAAAGTTACCTCGTCGGTGAAAATAATTTCACTTCGGACTTAGATTTTTTCCTACCGAGTGGCTACCGTGAAGGGTCGCCGACGACTATTTTAGAAATTATTTAAAAATCAACCGTAAGAGATAGAGCGGTGATTTATTAAGCAAAAGTGCTTCAAATACGCTCCCATAACTGAACATAACATTTAAAAGATACGTCGTCGGTGAAAATATTTTCAATTCGGACTTAGTCTCTGTACGGAGAGGCTACCGTGAAGCGCTGCCGACGAAGACTTTCTGATTAATTTAAAAATCAACCGTAAGAGATAGAGCGGTGGTTTATTAAGCAAAAGTGCTTCAAATACGCTCCTATAACTCAATCTAACATTTAAAAGTTACCTCGTCGGTGAAAATAATTTCACTTCGGACTTAGATTTTTTCCTACCGAGTGGCTACCGTGAAGGGTCGCCGACGACTATTTTAGAAATTATTTAAAAATCAACCGTAAGAGATAGAGCGGTGATTTATTAAGCAAAAGTGCTTCAAATACGCTCCCATAACTGAACATAACATTTAAAAGATACGTCGTCGGTGAAAATATTTTCAATTCGGACTTAGTCTCTGTACGGAGAGGCTACCGTGAAGCGCTGCCGACGAAGACTTTCTGATTAATTTAAAAATCAACCGTAAGAGATAGAGCGGTGGTTTATTAAGCAAAAGTGCTTCAAATACGCTCCTATAACTCAATCTAACATTTAAAAGTTACCTCGTCGGTGAAAATAATTTCACTTCGGACTTAGATTTTTTCCTACCGAGTGGCTACCGTGAAGGGTCGCCGACGACTATTTTAGAAATTATTTAAAAATCAACCGTAAGAGATAGAGCGGTGATTTATTAAGCAAAAGTGCTTCAAATACGCTCCCATAACTGAACATAACATTTAAAAGATACGTCGTCGGTGAAAATATTTTCAATTCGGACTTAGTCTCTGTACGGAGAGGCTACCGTGAAGCGCTGCCGACGAAGACTTTCTGATTAATTTAAAAATCAACCGTAAGAGATAGAGCGGTGGTTTATTAAGCAAAAGTGCTTCAAATACGCTCCTATAACTCAATCTAACATTTAAAAGTTACCTCGTCGGTGAAAATAATTTCACTTCGGACTTAGATTTTTTCCTACCGAGTGGCTACCGTGAAGGGTCGCCGACGACTATTTTAGAAATTATTTAAAAATCAACCGTAAGAGATAGAGCGGTGATTTATTAAGCAAAAGTGCTTCAAATACGCTCCCATAACTGAACATAACATTTAAAAGATACGTCGTCGGTGAAAATATTTTCAATTCGGACTTAGTCTCTGTACGGAGAGGCTACCGTGAAGCGCTGCCGACGAAGACTTTCTGATTAATTTAAAAATCAACCGTAAGAGATAGAGCGGTGGTTTATTAAGCAAAAGTGCTTCAAATACGCTCCTATAACTCAATCTAACATTTAAAAGTTACCTCGTCGGTGAAAATAATTTCACTTCGGACTTAGATTTTTTCCTACCGAGTGGCTACCGTGAAGGGTCGCCGACGACTATTTTAGAAATTATTTAAAAATCAACCGTAAGAGATAGAGCGGTGATTTATTAAGCAAAAGTGCTTCAAATACGCTCCCATAACTGAACATAACATTTAAAAGATACGTCGTCGGTGAAAATATTTTCAATTCGGACTTAGTCTCTGTACGGAGAGGCTACCGTGAAGCGCTGCCGACGAAGACTTTCTGATTAATTTAAAAATCAACCGTAAGAGATAGAGCGGTGGTTTATTAAGCAAAAGTGCTTCAAATACGCTCCTATAACTCAATCTAACATTTAAAAGTTACCTCGTCGGTGAAAATAATTTCACTTCGGACTTAGATTTTTTCCTACCGAGTGGCTACCGTGAAGGGTCGCCGACGACTATTTTAGAAATTATTTAAAAATCAACCGTAAGAGATAGAGCGGTGATTTATTAAGCAAAAGTGCTTCAAATACGCTCCCATAACTGAACATAACATTTAAAAGATACGTCGTCGGTGAAAATATTTTCAATTCGGACTTAGTCTCTGTACGGAGAGGCTACCGTGAAGCGCTGCCGACGAAGACTTTCTGATTAATTTAAAAATCAACCGTAAGAGATAGAGCGGTGGTTTATTAAGCAAAAGTGCTTCAAATACGCTCCTATAACTCAATCTAACATTTAAAAGTTACCTCGTCGGTGAAAATAATTTCACTTCGGACTTAGATTTTTTCCTACCGAGTGGCTACCGTGAAGGGTCGCCGACGACTATTTTAGAAATTATTTAAAAATCAACCGTAAGAGATAGAGCGGTGATTTATTAAGCAAAAGTGCTTCAAATACGCTCCCATAACTGAACATAACATTTAAAAGATACGTCGTCGGTGAAAATATTTTCAATTCGGACTTAGTCTCTGTACGGAGAGGCTACCGTGAAGCGCTGCCGACGAAGACTTTCTGATTAATTTAAAAATCAACCGTAAGAGATAGAGCGGTGGTTTATTAAGCAAAAGTGCTTCAAATACGCTCCTATAACTCAATCTAACATTTAAAAGTTACCTCGTCGGTGAAAATAATTTCACTTCGGACTTAGATTTTTTCCTACCGAGTGGCTACCGTGAAGGGTCGCCGACGACTATTTTAGAAATTATTTAAAAATCAACCGTAAGAGATAGAGCGGTGATTTATTAAGCAAAAGTGCTTCAAATACGCTCCCATAACTGAACATAACATTTAAAAGATACGTCGTCGGTGAAAATATTTTCAATTCGGACTTAGTCTCTGTACGGAGAGGCTACCGTGAAGCGCTGCCGACGAAGACTTTCTGATTAATTTAAAAATCAACCGTAAGAGATAGAGCGGTGGTTTATTAAGCAAAAGTGCTTCAAATACGCTCCTATAACTCAATCTAACATTTAAAAGTTACCTCGTCGGTGAAAATAATTTCACTTCGGACTTAGATTTTTTCCTACCGAGTGGCTACCGTGAAGGGTCGCCGACGACTATTTTAGAAATTATTTAAAAATCAACCGTAAGAGATAGAGCGGTGATTTATTAAGCAAAAGTGCTTCAAATACGCTCCCATAACTGAACATAACATTTAAAAGATACGTCGTCGGTGAAAATATTTTCAATTCGGACTTAGTCTCTGTACGGAGAGGCTACCGTGAAGCGCTGCCGACGAAGACTTTCTGATTAATTTAAAAATCAACCGTAAGAGATAGAGCGGTGGTTTATTAAGCAAAAGTGCTTCAAATACGCTCCTATAACTCAATCTAACATTTAAAAGTTACCTCGTCGGTGAAAATAATTTCACTTCGGACTTAGATTTTTTCCTACCGAGTGGCTACCGTGAAGGGTCGCCGACGACTATTTTAGAAATTATTTAAAAATCAACCGTAAGAGATAGAGCGGTGATTTATTAAGCAAAAGTGCTTCAAATACGCTCCCATAACTGAACATAACATTTAAAAGATACGTCGTCGGTGAAAATATTTTCAATTCGGACTTAGTCTCTGTACGGAGAGGCTACCGTGAAGCGCTGCCGACGAAGACTTTCTGATTAATTTAAAAATCAACCGTAAGAGATAGAGCGGTGGTTTATTAAGCAAAAGTGCTTCAAATACGCTCCTATAACTCAATCTAACATTTAAAAGTTACCTCGTCGGTGAAAATAATTTCACTTCGGACTTAGATTTTTTCCTACCGAGTGGCTACCGTGAAGGGTCGCCGACGACTATTTTAGAAATTATTTAAAAATCAACCGTAAGAGATAGAGCGGTGATTTATTAAGCAAAAGTGCTTCAAATACGCTCCCATAACTGAACATAACATTTAAAAGATACGTCGTCGGTGAAAATATTTTCAATTCGGACTTAGTCTCTGTACGGAGAGGCTACCGTGAAGCGCTGCCGACGAAGACTTTCTGATTAATTTAAAAATCAACCGTAAGAGATAGAGCGGTGGTTTATTAAGCAAAAGTGCTTCAAATACGCTCCTATAACTCAATCTAACATTTAAAAGTTACCTCGTCGGTGAAAATAATTTCACTTCGGACTTAGATTTTTTCCTACCGAGTGGCTACCGTGAAGGGTCGCCGACGACTATTTTAGAAATTATTTAAAAATCAACCGTAAGAGATAGAGCGGTGATTTATTAAGCAAAAGTGCTTCAAATACGCTCCCATAACTGAACATAACATTTAAAAGATACGTCGTCGGTGAAAATATTTTCAATTCGGACTTAGTCTCTGTACGGAGAGGCTACCGTGAAGCGCTGCCGACGAAGACTTTCTGATTAATTTAAAAATCAACCGTAAGAGATAGAGCGGTGGTTTATTAAGCAAAAGTGCTTCAAATACGCTCCTATAACTCAATCTAACATTTAAAAGTTACCTCGTCGGTGAAAATAATTTCACTTCGGACTTAGATTTTTTCCTACCGAGTGGCTACCGTGAAGGGTCGCCGACGACTATTTTAGAAATTATTTAAAAATCAACCGTAAGAGATAGAGCGGTGATTTATTAAGCAAAAGTGCTTCAAATACGCTCCCATAACTGAACATAACATTTAAAAGATACGTCGTCGGTGAAAATATTTTCAATTCGGACTTAGTCTCTGTACGGAGAGGCTACCGTGAAGCGCTGCCGACGAAGACTTTCTGATTAATTTAAAAATCAACCGTAAGAGATAGAGCGGTGGTTTATTAAGCAAAAGTGCTTCAAATACGCTCCTATAACTCAATCTAACATTTAAAAGTTACCTCGTCGGTGAAAATAATTTCACTTCGGACTTAGATTTTTTCCTACCGAGTGGCTACCGTGAAGGGTCGCCGACGACTATTTTAGAAATTATTTAAAAATCAACCGTAAGAGATAGAGCGGTGATTTATTAAGCAAAAGTGCTTCAAATACGCTCCCATAACTGAACATAACATTTAAAAGATACGTCGTCGGTGAAAATATTTTCAATTCGGACTTAGTCTCTGTACGGAGAGGCTACCGTGAAGCGCTGCCGACGAAGACTTTCTGATTAATTTAAAAATCAACCGTAAGAGATAGAGCGGTGGTTTATTAAGCAAAAGTGCTTCAAATACGCTCCTATAACTCAATCTAACATTTAAAAGTTACCTCGTCGGTGAAAATAATTTCACTTCGGACTTAGATTTTTTCCTACCGAGTGGCTACCGTGAAGGGTCGCCGACGACTATTTTAGAAATTATTTAAAAATCAACCGTAAGAGATAGAGCGGTGATTTATTAAGCAAAAGTGCTTCAAATACGCTCCCATAACTGAACATAACATTTAAAAGATACGTCGTCGGTGAAAATATTTTCAATTCGGACTTAGTCTCTGTACGGAGAGGCTACCGTGAAGCGCTGCCGACGAAGACTTTCTGATTAATTTAAAAATCAACCGTAAGAGATAGAGCGGTGGTTTATTAAGCAAAAGTGCTTCAAATACGCTCCTATAACTCAATCTAACATTTAAAAGTTACCTCGTCGGTGAAAATAATTTCACTTCGGACTTAGATTTTTTCCTACCGAGTGGCTACCGTGAAGGGTCGCCGACGACTATTTTAGAAATTATTTAAAAATCAACCGTAAGAGATAGAGCGGTGATTTATTAAGCAAAAGTGCTTCAAATACGCTCCCATAACTGAACATAACATTTAAAAGATACGTCGTCGGTGAAAATATTTTCAATTCGGACTTAGTCTCTGTACGGAGAGGCTACCGTGAAGCGCTGCCGACGAAGACTTTCTGATTAATTTAAAAATCAACCGTAAGAGATAGAGCGGTGGTTTATTAAGCAAAAGTGCTTCAAATACGCTCCTATAACTCAATCTAACATTTAAAAGTTACCTCGTCGGTGAAAATAATTTCACTTCGGACTTAGATTTTTTCCTACCGAGTGGCTACCGTGAAGGGTCGCCGACGACTATTTTAGAAATTATTTAAAAATCAACCGTAAGAGATAGAGCGGTGATTTATTAAGCAAAAGTGCTTCAAATACGCTCCCATAACTGAACATAACATTTAAAAGATACGTCGTCGGTGAAAATATTTTCAATTCGGACTTAGTCTCTGTACGGAGAGGCTACCGTGAAGCGCTGCCGACGAAGACTTTCTGATTAATTTAAAAATCAACCGTAAGAGATAGAGCGGTGGTTTATTAAGCAAAAGTGCTTCAAATACGCTCCTATAACTCAATCTAACATTTAAAAGTTACCTCGTCGGTGAAAATAATTTCACTTCGGACTTAGATTTTTTCCTACCGAGTGGCTACCGTGAAGGGTCGCCGACGACTATTTTAGAAATTATTTAAAAATCAACCGTAAGAGATAGAGCGGTGATTTATTAAGCAAAAGTGCTTCAAATACGCTCCCATAACTGAACATAACATTTAAAAGATACGTCGTCGGTGAAAATATTTTCAATTCGGACTTAGTCTCTGTACGGAGAGGCTACCGTGAAGCGCTGCCGACGAAGACTTTCTGATTAATTTAAAAATCAACCGTAAGAGATAGAGCGGTGGTTTATTAAGCAAAAGTGCTTCAAATACGCTCCTATAACTCAATCTAACATTTAAAAGTTACCTCGTCGGTGAAAATAATTTCACTTCGGACTTAGATTTTTTCCTACCGAGTGGCTACCGTGAAGGGTCGCCGACGACTATTTTAGAAATTATTTAAAAATCAACCGTAAGAGATAGAGCGGTGATTTATTAAGCAAAAGTGCTTCAAATACGCTCCCATAACTGAACATAACATTTAAAAGATACGTCGTCGGTGAAAATATTTTCAATTCGGACTTAGTCTCTGTACGGAGAGGCTACCGTGAAGCGCTAACGACGACGTCTTTAAAAAATTATATCTCGAGAAATATTTGTCGGATTATAATTTTTCATTAGAGTTTATTGTTTGCTAATATATGTAGAATGATTAAAAAATTATTAAGTTGTAGGTCGTCGATGAAATAATGTTATTGAAAAATTCGGCTATGTTCAACTTGCCATAAAATTGAAAATATTCATTGAATACTAAAAGTGATTACGTAGTCGCGTTCCTTGTGAAAAATTGATGGAGAAACATGTATAATATATATGGGTTGTTAATAGAATTTTTTTAAGTTCAATATTTTTCTATGTTCCAACAGGCCTGCTCGGTCGGACGGTTGTTACGGGAGTTTCCGCCCATAAGCGGCCGTGTATAAGACCGGGCGGCGCCGACGTACCTGCCGGCCGTTCGGTATCTATAAGAGAGGACGGTTCGGCGGAGCCGAGCGAGGTAGTCTCGAGGGAGTAACTCTTCTTCGACTTCGGTTGGGAAGTAGACCTACGCTCTTGATACGGCTACGATCGCTCATGCTCCGACGACCAATTTTAAAGTCCATATACTCTCTACACATCGTTACCACGAGTCGCCGTCTTTAGGCATAAGTCGTCTCTTACGTGGTGAGCGTCTGCAAAAGACGTTGGTACATTAGTACA
>OU342836.1:1817632-1820132 GCA_910591585.2 Nysson spinosus | reverse complement strand
TTCCTGATCTTTTTCTCCCGTCGTCTCTGGAGTATGGCTCTGCGCACGAAAATTCTGTGGGTCGATGACAAAAGGTCGCCATATATATTCTGAGTGAGCTGAACACCCGAAACGTGAAGCTGCTCGTATTTTCACGCTGCTTACGCACGACTCTGAGCGTCTCGAAATACGCAATCGACGCAAGAGACAGTGTACCGTAGGGTCGAATACGAGAACAAGCCGTTCGTGGGTTCTTCACGCAGGAGGAAAGGAGAGAAGAGAGATCTGTTCGAACTTCGCATTTACAGCTCCCGCTCTCTATCTCTCTGCCGAAATCGTTATCCATCACGAGAAACGATGTACTCTACGAGTAGCTGCCCGAGTGCTTACACACGGGATCAAGCCGAGCGTACATTCGCTGGATTATATTCAGTCGTTCGAATCCCGCATTTACGACTGTGAGCAGAGTGTTGGCACGCTCTATGTTCAATTCGTGCAGCCGCTCGTACACGTACCTTCCCTTCGTTCGTTCACACCCTGGTCGGTGCGTCTTGAATTTCGCATTTGACGCAAGACCGCGTGGTTGTTCGTTCGTGGTGTCGTTGGTATATGGGATCAGGCCGAGATGAACGTAGGCGTGTTCAGTTTTCTCTGACTTTAATTTTGCGATCGTGATGAGAATAATGTTGGTGGAGAGGCACAGGCAGGCAGCCAGAAGAACAGTGGCACTTCTAACGATCATCACGAGAAGCTGCCCGTACTTCGTTCGAATTCACAAGGATTATGTTGCGTCTCGAAGTCTGCATTTGACGCGCTGGTCCGCCGTGGTTCGCCGAATTGATGCGGGAACAAGCCGGGTGTGTAAGTTCGAGTATAGCTGTTCAACTTTGTCATCGAGATGTAATTCGATTTCGCTGCCACGTACGACGACGAAGCGTGTAGCTGCTCTTTTGAGAACAAGCCGCTCGTCGCTACGAGTTGCGATATCGTACGGTGAATGTTATAGCAACTTGAATCTCGCACTGCCGCGTTGCTTTTCACGTTACATCTTTCCCACGCACAGTATATGTCCCCGATTTCATCAACTAAGGGAGACACAGAGGAGGAGAGAAGAGCCGTTTGAAATCTGCATTGTACGAGCTCTTCTGTACACTTCTCGTTCTTCGACGATGGCAAGGAGGGTCTGTTTGAATTCTGCAATTCGCTTCGACGATGTTGAGTGATCTCATCGTTGAGCCTACAGACTCTGCTGTGCGGCGGACATATATATGTAAGAATTTTTCGTGTTATGGGAGTAATCTTTGCAAGGACGTTGTCGTACGGTAGCGTGTAGCTGCTCGCCGACTTTGCGTTCTCACGTGTCGGAGCGTCTCGAATTTCGTATTTGGCGCAAGACCGTAGATCGCAATGTTTCGGGCGAGAACAAGCCGCACGTACGACACTCTCTTAACTGGAATAGAGCCGTTTGAATTTCGCATTGTACGGCCGTGCAAGTTGAGACGAGAGTTCGTTGCATTGCGGCCGTTTGAATCCCGCATGTCTGCGCTCCGATGACACACTTGTTGACACGGGGCGTAGAATTACGGTCCGCTGTGGAATTTTGAATGTACTTCTCGCAAATCGCCCTCTCCGTTGCGTACCGTCTGATGACGCGGCGTTGCCTCCGCCGAAGACGCACCTATGTGAGAGTTGCAGAGTTGTTTCATACTCCACCCTCGTTATGCCGTGGCTTTTCGTTTTGCCTTCCCCTTCGGGAGAATGGCTGACGACAGTAGTCTCGGCGTCCGGACCTCCATCCTTAGCGCTTAGTTGGAGGCACGGACCTCGGCTTCTTTCGAACCGAGAGAAAAATAAACTGTGATATCTGTATACTAAACTTATAAAACGTTTTGAACGTTTAAATATTACCCTGAACGGTGGATCACTTGGCTCGTGGGTCGATGAAGAACGCAGCTAATTGCGCGTCAACGTGTGAACTGCAGGACACATGAACATCGACATTTCGAACGCACATTGCGGTCCACGGATACAATTCCCGGACCACGCCTGGCTGAGGGTCGTTTACGTACATAAAGACTGCTTACGTGACTTGCCCCGCGCTCGTCGTTCCTTTCCTTCATTCGAAGGATTGAATTCCGCTAACGGGGAACGGCGATGCATGATGCGGTGGCGTATAAGTCCCGTACGAGCGAAGTTGGGTTGCTCGTCGAGGCTACAGTGAATGGAGATCTTGAATTTCGTGGCGAGCCGTGAATTGCACAGCGTCGCATCCGCCTTCGCGTGGTGAGCTTCTGGTCTGTTTCTGCATAAAGGGGGACTCGAAATGGGGTACGTTCACGCGTACCGTGTCCTCCGTAGTTACAGACCGCGCGCCCCATGCGTTGTGCCTGGTGATGCACATTGTGAAAATTCCCGTGATCTCGTCTGATCTTCTCACTCTCGACGTCTCCTGAAATGAGAGAAAGGACGAAAGAGTGTATAACCTTTCTCGCCGATGGAGTTGGTGCGCAGGATTGTCTCT
>OU342836.1:1810132-1815132 GCA_910591585.2 Nysson spinosus | reverse complement strand
GAAGCCCTGACGAGTAGGAGGGTCGCGGCGGTGTGCGCAGAAGGGTCTGGGCGTGAGCCTGCCTGGAGCCGCCGTCGGTGCAGATCTTGGTGGTAGTAGCAAATACTCCAGCGAGGCCCTGGAGGACTGACGTGGAGAAGGGTTTCGTGTGAACAGCCGTTGCACACGAGTCAGTCGATCCTAAGCCCTAGGAGAAATCCTATGCAGATGCGGTGTTGTGCCATAAACGTTGAAATAGTGAAAAAGACACACACCCGTCGGGCGAAAGGGAATCCGGTTCCTATTCCGGAACCCGGCAGCGGAACCGCAAATTACTCGGGCCCTCGTAAGAGTGTTCGTCGGGGTAACCCAAAATGACCTGGAGACGCCGTCGGGAGATCCGGGAAGAGTTTTCTTTTCTGTATAAGCGTTCGAGTTCCCTGGAAACCTCTAGCAGGGAGATAGGGTTTGGAACGCGAAGAGCACCGCAGTTGCGGCGGTGTCCGGATCTTCCCCTCGGACCTTGAAAATCCAGGAGAGGGCCACGTGGAGGTGTCGCGCCGGTTCGTACCCATATCCGCAGCAGGTCTCCAAGGTTAAGAGCCTCTAGTCGATAGACTAATGTAGGTAAGGGAAGTCGGCAAATTGGATCCGTAACTTCGGAATAAGGATTGGCTCTGAGGAGCGGGGCGTGTCGGGCTTGGTAGGGAAGTGGGTCTGGCTGACGTGCCGGGCCTGGGCGAGGTGAAAGGGCGACAGCCCCGGATCCGAGCTCGGTCCCGTGCCTTGGCCTCCCGCGGATCTTCCTTGCTGCGAGGCTTCCGTGGCGGTTAGCGCCGTCGTGGTCGTCCTCTTCGGCCGCCATTCAACGCTCAGCTCAGAACTGGCACGGACTAGGGGAATCCGACTGTCTAATTAAAACAAAGCATTGCGATGGCCCTTGCGGGTGTTGACGCAATGTGATTTCTGCCCAGTGCTCTGAATGTCAACGTGAAGAAATTCAAAAAAGCGCGGGTAAACGGCGGGAGTAACTATGACTCTCTTAAGGTAGCCAAATGCCTCGTCATCTAATTAGTGACGCGCATGAATGGATTAACGAGATTCCCTCTGTCCCTATCTACTGACTCGAGTCTTGACCGCCGAAGGGAACGGACGTACCTGCGCGACGCTCCGCTCCGACCGTTGGTGTATTGAGGAGTACCGAGTGTTATACGGAATTTTACTTGTGGAAAAGTGCATTTCTTTGTGGAATTACAGTGAGAGTGTGATTAAAGTGCGGAGATAGACACTGCGGCAGACAATAGTAAACAACTATCTAAATAGTAACTAACTATTTGTCTGCGGGAAACGCGAAGTATACGTGGGATTTCTTGTAGCTTCTCGCGCGTCGTGAATGCTACCTTCCGTCCCATTACGGGCACGTGAGGGGCTTCAATCTTGGCAAAACGCCGCGAGAATCGATCGAATAATCGTGGAAATAGACAGAGAATATAGGAATTAAATAATATTCCAAGGCGCCGTGTGTATTTTAAGCGTCTTATAACGTGCATTTTCACCGAGCGGGCGGCGAGGGTCGGCTACCTGCGCCTACCTGCGCGAGGCGATCGAGCGCCCGGCCACCGAAGGGTCGCCTGGCGGCTACCTGCCCGCTCAAGCGTGGATAACGGCGGGCCCACTTAGAGAAATCTTCGGTAAATTAACGAGGAAAAATTCTGTGAGGGATTCTCAACAACTAGATATACTAGAGAAACCACAAATAATGGAGGAGTCCTCGGACTCGGAGGTCCCTGCGAAAGTAAAGAACAGCACGAAAAAGGAGCGAAAAAGGAAACTGAGGATCTCCAGCGACACAGAATTCGAGGAAAAGAAAAAGAAAGATCGCGGGGAGAAGACGAACACGAAGGGAAGGAACACGGATACGGACGAGATGGAAGAAACGCAATGCCCCGCGAACGGTACGCTAACGGAAGGAATAGCGAATATGCAGAAGAAATCGGCGGCGGTGAATAGGAAATTAATGAAGTACCTGACGGATCCCGAGCACAAATTAAAATCGGAAGTTATAGCCGCAGTACTAGGAAAGACCTCGGATTTACAGGAGATATTAAACCAGGCACTATTAATGAACAGTTTCCTGAGCGGCCAGCTGGCCACCCTGAAAGGTGAATTCGCGGAAACGCAAGCTAACCTCGAATCCACTATCGTCAAGAAACTCGACAACCTACCGGAACAACGACCAGCCACATACGCGGAAAGAGTCGGAGTAAAGGCTAGGAACGTAGCACCCGCGCAAATTAAACACCCGAGGAACGTCGTAACAATAATCCCGAGTGACGCTGGAAAATATGAAACAAGCGAGAAAACCAAGGAGGCGCTGCAAGGGCTAATCTCCCCCCGCGAGAGCGGAATTCGAATAATGAGCGTAAGGAAAATTCAGGGTAAAGGTATCCTCGTGGAAACCGAATCAAAGAACGATATTCTCACGTTAATGAAAAACGAGAAATTAAAATCTGCGGGCTTTGAATTCGGCTCCCCGGCCAAAAAGAATCCCAGGATAATAATCTACGACGTACCGCGCTCCGTAAGCGACGACGAACTGACGGAAACTATCCTGGACCAAAACCTAGATAAACAGGAAGCGGAGAAGCTCAGGAACCATATAAAAGTCGCCTTCAAGACTGGGGACAAGGCGAAGGACCGGACTAACGTCGTCTTAGAGGTCTCAAAGGAAGCGCGCAACACCCTTAAAAAGCGTGACCGGATCTTCATCGGGTGGCAGAGCTGCAAATTGAATGACTACGTCATGGCCACAAGGTGTTTTAAGTGCCAAATGTACGGACACGTGTCCAAACATTGCCGTAGTGAGGGAGATGTGTGCGGACACTGCGCGGAGCGCGGCCACGCTTTCAAGGAGTGTAAAAAGAAGAATCAGGAAGCTCATTGCGCGAACTGTAAGAAGGCAGATAGAGCGCACGATCATAATGTGAGGGACAAGGACTGCCCGATGTTCAGGATCGCGATAGAAGGGGTACTCAGCAGAACCGACTATGGCGAGTGAAGCTAGTACCGCGCTATCGAGACTAAGGATCGGGCAACTCAACATGCGAAGGGCGCGAGCAGTGACGTTCGAGATAGCCAACATCATGGAGAGAAGGAGAATCGACATCCTCCTGATGCAGGAGCCCTACGCGTGCCAAGGTAAGATTCCGGGACTAGGATCCAAAATCGAGGTAATCACGAGCAACACCGGACGCGAGTACCCGATGGCCGCGATCGCGATTCGAAGAAAGAGTGTAACCGCCGTTAAGCTAGTCAAACACAGCGACTCGCACTGCGTGTGCGCCGAAATAAACAGCTCCATGGGAAAAATTTATATGATAAGCATGTACATGCGCCCATCGCGTAAAATAGAACCTAAACTAGCACAGCTCAAGGCTATAATTCAAGACCTCGGAACTAATAGAATCCTCATCGGCGCGGATGCGAACGCGAAATCGGCGGCATGGTTCAGCAAGAGAACAGACAATCGCGGAGAACTCCTGGAAAACCTTATAGACGAGTGCAGACTCCGGGTGGTCAACAGGAAATGTAGTGATACTACCTACGCTACCGGGCAAGGCACCTCGAACATAGATGTGACACTCGTGAACCACCGCATGGCAGACCTCGTGAAGGAATGGGCGATCCTCGGAGATATTACCTCCAGCGATCACAATCCCATCGAGATGCTGATAGAATGCCCCCGTGATCCGGAGTACATACCGCGGGAACCCAGATTCAACATAAAAAACGCGGACTGGAAAAGCTTCGCAGAAGCGCTCGAACGGGAGAAAGCTCGACGGTTACCGGCCGATACACCTCTCGAAACCCTGGGCGCGGAACAACTTGCGGAAACAATTCAGGATACGATAATAGCAGCATGCGTGTCCTCCCTCAAAAAGAAGACGGGAAGAGCGAGGGCGGTCCCTTGGTGGACCGGTGAACTCACGCGGTTGAAGAAGCGAACGCACAGGCTCAGGAGAATCTTCCAAACAGAGCGAGATCCTACGCTCCGAATCCTAAGAAAACTAGAATACCATCACATGAAGAGGAAGTACGAAGGAGAAATAGAAAACGCGAGGAAAACAAGCTGGAGAGACCTAGTTAGCTGCGAGGGCAACGACAACCCGTGGGGCATCGTATACAAAATCTGTACGAAGAAGATCACTCCGGAGAAGGCCATGTCCACGGTGGAGCACTCGGGAGGGCACACCAGAACCTGGGAGGAAACCGCAAGTGTACTTTTAAATACCCTAGTACCGGACGATAGCGCAGACTCTACAATACAGCAACGAGAGATCCGCGAATCCGCGGCTGAACCGCCAGCATCCGAGGACGCTCCGGAATTTGCTCGAATAGAGGTTATCAAGGCCATCGGGAGCTTGAAGAACGGCAAAGCCCCAGGACCGGACAGAGTAGAGGTGGAAGTATTGAAGCTCGCCTGCCGCCTACTCTCGAGGGAACTCACCGTGATGTACAATTCCTGCCTGAGGGAGGGGATCTTCCCGAAGATATGGAAGACTGGCACCATACGCGCGTTACTCAAAGGCTCCGGAAGAAACGAGGAAGAACTAAGCTCATACAGACCTATCTGCCTACTCCCAGTGATGGGCAAGGTCCTGGAAAAATTAGTGGTGAACAGATTGGAACCTACACTCCTTAAGGAAGATTTCGCCTCGGACAGGCAATTCGGCTTCCGAAAGGGGAAATCAACCGAGGATGCGATAGTAACCATGAGATCTCTAATAAACGAAAGAGAGGAATTTCACGTGCTGGGACTTCTGTATGACATCTCCGGAGCCTTCGATAACGTCTGGTGGCCCTCCATTCTAAACAATCTGAAGATAAGGAACTGCCCACGTAACCTATACCAGCTACTCCGAAATTACTTCAGGGAGAGAAGAGTAAAGTTAGTCGGAGAACACCAAGAGGCAACGAAGGACGTCACCAAAGGATGCCCTCAGGGCTCCATCCTCGGCCCC
>OU342836.1:1797632-1805132 GCA_910591585.2 Nysson spinosus | reverse complement strand
AAGTGCTTCAAATACGCTCCCATAACTGAACATAACATTTAAAAGATACGTCGTCGGTGAAAATATTTTCAATTCGGACTTAGTCTCTGTACGGAGAGGCTACCGTGAAGCGCTGCCGACGAAGACTTTCTGATTAATTTAAAAATCAACCGTAAGAGATAGAGCGGTGGTTTATTAAGCAAAAGTGCTTCAAATACGCTCCTATAACTCAATCTAACATTTAAAAGTTACCTCGTCGGTGAAAATAATTTCACTTCGGACTTAGATTTTTTCCTACCGAGTGGCTACCGTGAAGGGTCGCCGACGACTATTTTAGAAATTATTTAAAAATCAACCGTAAGAGATAGAGCGGTGATTTATTAAGCAAAAGTGCTTCAAATACGCTCCCATAACTGAACATAACATTTAAAAGATACGTCGTCGGTGAAAATATTTTCAATTCGGACTTAGTCTCTGTACGGAGAGGCTACCGTGAAGCGCTGCCGACGAAGACTTTCTGATTAATTTAAAAATCAACCGTAAGAGATAGAGCGGTGGTTTATTAAGCAAAAGTGCTTCAAATACGCTCCTATAACTCAATCTAACATTTAAAAGTTACCTCGTCGGTGAAAATAATTTCACTTCGGACTTAGATTTTTTCCTACCGAGTGGCTACCGTGAAGGGTCGCCGACGACTATTTTAGAAATTATTTAAAAATCAACCGTAAGAGATAGAGCGGTGATTTATTAAGCAAAAGTGCTTCAAATACGCTCCCATAACTGAACATAACATTTAAAAGATACGTCGTCGGTGAAAATATTTTCAATTCGGACTTAGTCTCTGTACGGAGAGGCTACCGTGAAGCGCTGCCGACGAAGACTTTCTGATTAATTTAAAAATCAACCGTAAGAGATAGAGCGGTGGTTTATTAAGCAAAAGTGCTTCAAATACGCTCCTATAACTCAATCTAACATTTAAAAGTTACCTCGTCGGTGAAAATAATTTCACTTCGGACTTAGATTTTTTCCTACCGAGTGGCTACCGTGAAGGGTCGCCGACGACTATTTTAGAAATTATTTAAAAATCAACCGTAAGAGATAGAGCGGTGATTTATTAAGCAAAAGTGCTTCAAATACGCTCCCATAACTGAACATAACATTTAAAAGATACGTCGTCGGTGAAAATATTTTCAATTCGGACTTAGTCTCTGTACGGAGAGGCTACCGTGAAGCGCTGCCGACGAAGACTTTCTGATTAATTTAAAAATCAACCGTAAGAGATAGAGCGGTGGTTTATTAAGCAAAAGTGCTTCAAATACGCTCCTATAACTCAATCTAACATTTAAAAGTTACCTCGTCGGTGAAAATAATTTCACTTCGGACTTAGATTTTTTCCTACCGAGTGGCTACCGTGAAGGGTCGCCGACGACTATTTTAGAAATTATTTAAAAATCAACCGTAAGAGATAGAGCGGTGATTTATTAAGCAAAAGTGCTTCAAATACGCTCCCATAACTGAACATAACATTTAAAAGATACGTCGTCGGTGAAAATATTTTCAATTCGGACTTAGTCTCTGTACGGAGAGGCTACCGTGAAGCGCTGCCGACGAAGACTTTCTGATTAATTTAAAAATCAACCGTAAGAGATAGAGCGGTGGTTTATTAAGCAAAAGTGCTTCAAATACGCTCCTATAACTCAATCTAACATTTAAAAGTTACCTCGTCGGTGAAAATAATTTCACTTCGGACTTAGATTTTTTCCTACCGAGTGGCTACCGTGAAGGGTCGCCGACGACTATTTTAGAAATTATTTAAAAATCAACCGTAAGAGATAGAGCGGTGATTTATTAAGCAAAAGTGCTTCAAATACGCTCCCATAACTGAACATAACATTTAAAAGATACGTCGTCGGTGAAAATATTTTCAATTCGGACTTAGTCTCTGTACGGAGAGGCTACCGTGAAGCGCTGCCGACGAAGACTTTCTGATTAATTTAAAAATCAACCGTAAGAGATAGAGCGGTGGTTTATTAAGCAAAAGTGCTTCAAATACGCTCCTATAACTCAATCTAACATTTAAAAGTTACCTCGTCGGTGAAAATAATTTCACTTCGGACTTAGATTTTTTCCTACCGAGTGGCTACCGTGAAGGGTCGCCGACGACTATTTTAGAAATTATTTAAAAATCAACCGTAAGAGATAGAGCGGTGATTTATTAAGCAAAAGTGCTTCAAATACGCTCCCATAACTGAACATAACATTTAAAAGATACGTCGTCGGTGAAAATATTTTCAATTCGGACTTAGTCTCTGTACGGAGAGGCTACCGTGAAGCGCTGCCGACGAAGACTTTCTGATTAATTTAAAAATCAACCGTAAGAGATAGAGCGGTGGTTTATTAAGCAAAAGTGCTTCAAATACGCTCCTATAACTCAATCTAACATTTAAAAGTTACCTCGTCGGTGAAAATAATTTCACTTCGGACTTAGATTTTTTCCTACCGAGTGGCTACCGTGAAGGGTCGCCGACGACTATTTTAGAAATTATTTAAAAATCAACCGTAAGAGATAGAGCGGTGATTTATTAAGCAAAAGTGCTTCAAATACGCTCCCATAACTGAACATAACATTTAAAAGATACGTCGTCGGTGAAAATATTTTCAATTCGGACTTAGTCTCTGTACGGAGAGGCTACCGTGAAGCGCTGCCGACGAAGACTTTCTGATTAATTTAAAAATCAACCGTAAGAGATAGAGCGGTGGTTTATTAAGCAAAAGTGCTTCAAATACGCTCCTATAACTCAATCTAACATTTAAAAGTTACCTCGTCGGTGAAAATAATTTCACTTCGGACTTAGATTTTTTCCTACCGAGTGGCTACCGTGAAGGGTCGCCGACGACTATTTTAGAAATTATTTAAAAATCAACCGTAAGAGATAGAGCGGTGATTTATTAAGCAAAAGTGCTTCAAATACGCTCCCATAACTGAACATAACATTTAAAAGATACGTCGTCGGTGAAAATATTTTCAATTCGGACTTAGTCTCTGTACGGAGAGGCTACCGTGAAGCGCTGCCGACGAAGACTTTCTGATTAATTTAAAAATCAACCGTAAGAGATAGAGCGGTGGTTTATTAAGCAAAAGTGCTTCAAATACGCTCCTATAACTCAATCTAACATTTAAAAGTTACCTCGTCGGTGAAAATAATTTCACTTCGGACTTAGATTTTTTCCTACCGAGTGGCTACCGTGAAGGGTCGCCGACGACTATTTTAGAAATTATTTAAAAATCAACCGTAAGAGATAGAGCGGTGATTTATTAAGCAAAAGTGCTTCAAATACGCTCCCATAACTGAACATAACATTTAAAAGATACGTCGTCGGTGAAAATATTTTCAATTCGGACTTAGTCTCTGTACGGAGAGGCTACCGTGAAGCGCTGCCGACGAAGACTTTCTGATTAATTTAAAAATCAACCGTAAGAGATAGAGCGGTGGTTTATTAAGCAAAAGTGCTTCAAATACGCTCCTATAACTCAATCTAACATTTAAAAGTTACCTCGTCGGTGAAAATAATTTCACTTCGGACTTAGATTTTTTCCTACCGAGTGGCTACCGTGAAGGGTCGCCGACGACTATTTTAGAAATTATTTAAAAATCAACCGTAAGAGATAGAGCGGTGATTTATTAAGCAAAAGTGCTTCAAATACGCTCCCATAACTGAACATAACATTTAAAAGATACGTCGTCGGTGAAAATATTTTCAATTCGGACTTAGTCTCTGTACGGAGAGGCTACCGTGAAGCGCTGCCGACGAAGACTTTCTGATTAATTTAAAAATCAACCGTAAGAGATAGAGCGGTGGTTTATTAAGCAAAAGTGCTTCAAATACGCTCCTATAACTCAATCTAACATTTAAAAGTTACCTCGTCGGTGAAAATAATTTCACTTCGGACTTAGATTTTTTCCTACCGAGTGGCTACCGTGAAGGGTCGCCGACGACTATTTTAGAAATTATTTAAAAATCAACCGTAAGAGATAGAGCGGTGATTTATTAAGCAAAAGTGCTTCAAATACGCTCCCATAACTGAACATAACATTTAAAAGATACGTCGTCGGTGAAAATATTTTCAATTCGGACTTAGTCTCTGTACGGAGAGGCTACCGTGAAGCGCTGCCGACGAAGACTTTCTGATTAATTTAAAAATCAACCGTAAGAGATAGAGCGGTGGTTTATTAAGCAAAAGTGCTTCAAATACGCTCCTATAACTCAATCTAACATTTAAAAGTTACCTCGTCGGTGAAAATAATTTCACTTCGGACTTAGATTTTTTCCTACCGAGTGGCTACCGTGAAGGGTCGCCGACGACTATTTTAGAAATTATTTAAAAATCAACCGTAAGAGATAGAGCGGTGATTTATTAAGCAAAAGTGCTTCAAATACGCTCCCATAACTGAACATAACATTTAAAAGATACGTCGTCGGTGAAAATATTTTCAATTCGGACTTAGTCTCTGTACGGAGAGGCTACCGTGAAGCGCTGCCGACGAAGACTTTCTGATTAATTTAAAAATCAACCGTAAGAGATAGAGCGGTGGTTTATTAAGCAAAAGTGCTTCAAATACGCTCCTATAACTCAATCTAACATTTAAAAGTTACCTCGTCGGTGAAAATAATTTCACTTCGGACTTAGATTTTTTCCTACCGAGTGGCTACCGTGAAGGGTCGCCGACGACTATTTTAGAAATTATTTAAAAATCAACCGTAAGAGATAGAGCGGTGATTTATTAAGCAAAAGTGCTTCAAATACGCTCCCATAACTGAACATAACATTTAAAAGATACGTCGTCGGTGAAAATATTTTCAATTCGGACTTAGTCTCTGTACGGAGAGGCTACCGTGAAGCGCTGCCGACGAAGACTTTCTGATTAATTTAAAAATCAACCGTAAGAGATAGAGCGGTGGTTTATTAAGCAAAAGTGCTTCAAATACGCTCCTATAACTCAATCTAACATTTAAAAGTTACCTCGTCGGTGAAAATAATTTCACTTCGGACTTAGATTTTTTCCTACCGAGTGGCTACCGTGAAGGGTCGCCGACGACTATTTTAGAAATTATTTAAAAATCAACCGTAAGAGATAGAGCGGTGATTTATTAAGCAAAAGTGCTTCAAATACGCTCCCATAACTGAACATAACATTTAAAAGATACGTCGTCGGTGAAAATATTTTCAATTCGGACTTAGTCTCTGTACGGAGAGGCTACCGTGAAGCGCTGCCGACGAAGACTTTCTGATTAATTTAAAAATCAACCGTAAGAGATAGAGCGGTGGTTTATTAAGCAAAAGTGCTTCAAATACGCTCCTATAACTCAATCTAACATTTAAAAGTTACCTCGTCGGTGAAAATAATTTCACTTCGGACTTAGATTTTTTCCTACCGAGTGGCTACCGTGAAGGGTCGCCGACGACTATTTTAGAAATTATTTAAAAATCAACCGTAAGAGATAGAGCGGTGATTTATTAAGCAAAAGTGCTTCAAATACGCTCCCATAACTGAACATAACATTTAAAAGATACGTCGTCGGTGAAAATATTTTCAATTCGGACTTAGTCTCTGTACGGAGAGGCTACCGTGAAGCGCTGCCGACGAAGACTTTCTGATTAATTTAAAAATCAACCGTAAGAGATAGAGCGGTGGTTTATTAAGCAAAAGTGCTTCAAATACGCTCCTATAACTCAATCTAACATTTAAAAGTTACCTCGTCGGTGAAAATAATTTCACTTCGGACTTAGATTTTTTCCTACCGAGTGGCTACCGTGAAGGGTCGCCGACGACTATTTTAGAAATTATTTAAAAATCAACCGTAAGAGATAGAGCGGTGATTTATTAAGCAAAAGTGCTTCAAATACGCTCCCATAACTGAACATAACATTTAAAAGATACGTCGTCGGTGAAAATATTTTCAATTCGGACTTAGTCTCTGTACGGAGAGGCTACCGTGAAGCGCTGCCGACGAAGACTTTCTGATTAATTTAAAAATCAACCGTAAGAGATAGAGCGGTGGTTTATTAAGCAAAAGTGCTTCAAATACGCTCCTATAACTCAATCTAACATTTAAAAGTTACCTCGTCGGTGAAAATAATTTCACTTCGGACTTAGATTTTTTCCTACCGAGTGGCTACCGTGAAGGGTCGCCGACGACTATTTTAGAAATTATTTAAAAATCAACCGTAAGAGATAGAGCGGTGATTTATTAAGCAAAAGTGCTTCAAATACGCTCCCATAACTGAACATAACATTTAAAAGATACGTCGTCGGTGAAAATATTTTCAATTCGGACTTAGTCTCTGTACGGAGAGGCTACCGTGAAGCGCTGCCGACGAAGACTTTCTGATTAATTTAAAAATCAACCGTAAGAGATAGAGCGGTGGTTTATTAAGCAAAAGTGCTTCAAATACGCTCCTATAACTCAATCTAACATTTAAAAGTTACCTCGTCGGTGAAAATAATTTCACTTCGGACTTAGATTTTTTCCTACCGAGTGGCTACCGTGAAGGGTCGCCGACGACTATTTTAGAAATTATTTAAAAATCAACCGTAAGAGATAGAGCGGTGATTTATTAAGCAAAAGTGCTTCAAATACGCTCCCATAACTGAACATAACATTTAAAAGATACGTCGTCGGTGAAAATATTTTCAATTCGGACTTAGTCTCTGTACGGAGAGGCTACCGTGAAGCGCTGCCGACGAAGACTTTCTGATTAATTTAAAAATCAACCGTAAGAGATAGAGCGGTGGTTTATTAAGCAAAAGTGCTTCAAATACGCTCCTATAACTCAATCTAACATTTAAAAGTTACCTCGTCGGTGAAAATAATTTCACTTCGGACTTAGATTTTTTCCTACCGAGTGGCTACCGTGAAGGGTCGCCGACGACTATTTTAGAAATTATTTAAAAATCAACCGTAAGAGATAGAGCGGTGATTTATTAAGCAAAAGTGCTTCAAATACGCTCCCATAACTGAACATAACATTTAAAAGATACGTCGTCGGTGAAAATATTTTCAATTCGGACTTAGTCTCTGTACGGAGAGGCTACCGTGAAGCGCTGCCGACGAAGACTTTCTGATTAATTTAAAAATCAACCGTAAGAGATAGAGCGGTGGTTTATTAAGCAAAAGTGCTTCAAATACGCTCCTATAACTCAATCTAACATTTAAAAGTTACCTCGTCGGTGAAAATAATTTCACTTCGGACTTAGATTTTTTCCTACCGAGTGGCTACCGTGAAGGGTCGCCGACGACTATTTTAGAAATTATTTAAAAATCAACCGTAAGAGATAGAGCGGTGATTTATTAAGCAAAAGTGCTTCAAATACGCTCCCATAACTGAACATAACATTTAAAAGATACGTCGTCGGTGAAAATATTTTCAATTCGGACTTAGTCTCTGTACGGAGAGGCTACCGTGAAGCGCTAACGACGACGTCTTTAAAAAATTATATCTCGAGAAATATTTGTCGG
>OU342836.1:1777632-1787632 GCA_910591585.2 Nysson spinosus | reverse complement strand
GTGGATGAAGGTCGTGCCGAAATCCGCGGTCGCGAGATCCGCGAGATCCGCGAAATCCGCGGCCGCGAGATCCGCGGAATCCGCGAGATCCGCGGAATCCGCGAGGTCCGAGTCCGCGGAGTCCGCGGAATCCGCGAAGTCCGCGAGAACCGTGAAGTCCGCGAAATCCGCGAAGTCCGCGAGAACCGCGAAGTCCGCAAGAACCGCGAAGTCCGCGAGAACCGCGGAATCCGCGAGAACCGCGGAATCCGCGAAAACCGCGAAAACCGCGAAAACCGCGAAATCCGCGAAACCAGCGGCCGAGGAATCCGCTTCTGAGCCTTCAGAAATGGAGTGCGAGGGCGAGTGCGAAACCCGAGCAGCGAAGAAGCGCTCGCGGTGCACGATCTCTTCCGGAGAAGAGCATCCCGCGACTCCAGGAAAGAGGATGCCGTGTCTCACCAACGCCGTTGTGAGGCTGGTAAAGCTGGAGGACGCCACCGACGACGACGTCCCGGTGCTCTCTAGGATGGAGAGCCAGCGTGATACCAACGTCGAGCGCGCTGATGTGAGGAAGTGGCCAACACCAGCGACAAGGCAGGGGAAGAGAAGCGCCCCTGCCCCCTCCACCCTGGAAACCCTGCGCGCGAAGGCCACCGGGAGAGTGGAAGAGGCCATCCAATTCTGCTTAGACGAGGACCAAAGATTGAGCAAACCTCAAGTGGCGTTCATCATGCAGATGATGAACGGAATAAACGACGTCGTGGGGGAACTTGTCCTCCTCTGCGGCCGTCAGGAGGGAAGGATCACGGAGCTGAACTCCGCGAGGACGCGCGAACCAAAAACGCGTCCGTCACCCGTGCCGAGAGAGGAGCCCGCGAGCAAACCGGCCGCGAGAACATTCGCGGAAATCGCGCGCTCGGGCGCAGCATCGCGCGCGGCTGCGCCGCTCCCCCCTCTTCCGCGCTCCAAACCAACGGTCGCGGTAATGATCCAGAAGGCCTCGACCGCGCCGGTGAGGAATCTGGCGCTCATACGCCCAAAGAACGCGAAGTCATCGGAAAGCGGTGACGTCACCAAGAAATTGGTGATGAGCCTGATCGATCCTGCGAAGGAAAAGATCGGGATCAAATCCGTTCGAACGACGAGAGACAACGGCATCATAGTGGAGACCGTACAGGCGGACCACTTGAACGCCTTCTTCAGGAGCTCCAAGCTGAGGGAAGCGGGATTGGAGGTGACCAAGCCAACGGGAGATCGTCCGAGAATGATCGTGTTCGACGTACCCAAAGACGTCGAAAGTGAGGAAATTGTGCAAAACATAATTGCGCAGAATTTCCTGAGCCTCACCCCTGGAGACGCAAAGGACAAAGTGCGTGCCCTGTACAAGACAGGGAACAGGGAGAAAGATCTGGTCCACTGGGTAATAGAAGTGGACCAAGAACTGAGGCGGAAGCTGCTGGAGAAGGAACGGGTCAACGTAGGTTGGAAGACCTGCAGGGTGAGGGACCACTTAGAAGTAGCAAGGTGCTATAAGTGCCAGGCGTACGGGCATGTAGCCAAGCACTGTAAGGAGGCAGCGGAGATCTGCAAACACTGCTCGAAGAGCGGTCATCGCAGTGCGGAGTGCCCTGAAAAGGAAAAGGACGCCACGTGTGTAAACTGCAAGCGTTCCCACCGCGAGCATAAACACAGCGCTGGCAGCAAGTCCTGCCCCACTTATGCGGCAGCACTCCAGAGGAAGGCCTCCATGATTCACTATGGATAGGCACACTCCAGGACCCTCCAGAATACTAGGAACCCCAAGAACTCCAGCAACATCAGGACCACGGAATATTCTTCGATTAATGCAATTAAACATGCAGAGATCGAAGACCGTGACAAGTGAGGTCGCCGCGCTCCTCGCGAGAGGCGACATTGACATCGCCCTAGTGCAGGAACCCTATAACATCCAAGGGAAGCTGCACGGAATCGGCCTGAGGAACGCCGTAATAACAGGGTGTGGACCGGGAGAAACGGCTCAAGCAGCGATAATCGTAAAAGGCGACAGTTATACCACCTTGAAACTGTCGCACCTATCCGACACGCACACGGTCTGTGTGCAAATAGTCGGTGGGTTCGGAAGGATCTATCTGGTAAGCCAGTACTTTCAGTACTCGGAGGATATAAATCCAAGCCTTGCACGGTTAAATCAAATACTGGAGGATCTTCGCGGGGAAAACGTCATAGTGGCAGCTGACGTTAACGCGAGATCTCCAATTTGGGACGCGAAGAGAGCCGCTTATCACAGCCACCGCTCTCGCATACGAGGTAGGGAGGTCGAGGAGCTAATAGTTCAGCACAACCTTACTGTGCTGAACAATCGAAACGACCTTCCCACGTTCAGGAATGATAGGGGATCATCCTCCATCGACGTCACGCTAGCAACACCGAGCGCCGCGCTCCTAGATATCGGTTGGCGTATCCGCCCTCACTGGGCATCCAGTGATCACAGGGCGATCGAGATAATTCTCGAAAACGTCACAGCCACGAACATTCCCCCACGGCCAGGGAGGTACGTCACCTCTCGAGCCAACTGGGAAAAATTCGACGAGATACTGGGCAGAGCGGCAGTCGAGAGGATGTATCCGATCCCAACATCCAGCTCAGAGGAAACCGAACGAGCAGCGAGTGCATTGGAGCAGGGGATTCTAGGAGCCTGCTCTAAATCTATGCCACGCAAGAAGTGGCACAGAAGAGCAGTGCCTGGATGGAATCCCGACCTCTCGCGGATGAAGCGCGCCACGTATAAGAAGAGGCGCGCGTATCAAACGGAGCAGGACCCCGAAATAAGGCTCCAGAGAAGGGCAGTCTACCTTTGCCACGCAAAGGAATATAAATCGGCGATAGCCAAAGCCAAGAAGGAGAGCTGGCAGCAGTTCATTACGAAGACCGGGAACCAGGAACCGTGGGGGCTCCCATACCGCGTCGTCAGTGGAACTGTTCGCACAGAAGAGGCTCTCAACTCTGTGCGAACGCAAACCGGTGCATCCTCCGAGCACACCATCACCTGGGAGGCAAGTGCCCGCTTGCTTCTCAACAGGCTCGTACCGGATGACTGCATGGCAGGAGAAACTCCTGAGCAGAGATCCGTGCGTAGAAGGGTTCACACTCCCACTACAGCAGAGGATGTACCGCCCTTTACACTGGCGGAACTAGCGAAGGCGATTCGTACTTTCGGGAATCGCAAGAGTCCCGGTCCAGACGGCGTCGAGGTCGACGTAATGAAAAGAGCATTCCAGGTGATACCAAATGAGATACTGCGGATTCTCAATGGCTGCCTCGAGAATGGAATCTTTCCAGAATCGTGGAAGACAGGAGCCATCCGAGTTCTCCTAAAAGGCGGAAACAAGGCAAAGGATGATCCCTCATCTTATCGTCCGATCTGCCTTCTCTCCGTTCTTGGCAAGGCGCTTGAAAAGCTGATTGTTCACCGACTGTATCCAACCCTCCTGACACACGAAAGGACGGCGGAGGAACAGTACGGATTCCGGCCGGGAAAAGGAACTGAAGACGCCCTTATAAAGGTGAATGAAGTGGTAACCGCAGCAGGAACGAAGTACGTAATGTTAGTGTCATTCGATATTAAAGGGGCCTTCGACAACGTATGGTGGCCAAGTGTGCTCCACGAGCTATCCATACGTAACTGTCCAAGGAACCTCTACTCACTCGTCCAGAGCTACTTCCAGAACCGACGAGTGAAAATAATCTCAAAGTTCTGCGAAGTAGAAAAAATCGTGACGAAAGGCTGCCCTCAAGGTTCCGTACTGGGGCCCAGCCTTTGGAACCTCGTCTTCGACGACCTGCTGCACCACCTAAAGAGCACAACGGAGTGCACACCAGTGGCTTATGCGGATGACCTCCTGGCTATCATCCTCGGAAACACCAGAACGGAACTGGAGGAACGAGCAAGCCAGGTAGGAGCACAGGTCTCCGCATGGTGTAAAAAAAGGAAGCTGGAGCTTTCAGCCACGAAGACGGAGATGATCCTAGCCAAAGGGAGCCTCAAGAGAGCGCCCCTTGCGAAGATAGGATCTCAATCGGTCTCGGCAAAAAGCAATATGCGATACCTCGGCATCAATCTCGGGAAGAATCTCGCCATCGCGCAGCACGTACGCGATACCTGCGCGAGAGCACGAGAAACTGTGGGAAAAATCTCGTGCCTTGCTGGAGCAAAATGGGGACTGAGGCACGGAGCGCGTGCTGTCCTCTACAAAGGATTGTTCGTGCCCGTAGTCACCTACGGAGCAGCAGCATGGGCGGAGAAAGTGCTCGAGAAGGACGCTGAGTGCTTGGCAAGCGCACAAAGGGTCGCGTTGATCAGTGCCACGAGGGCTTATCGCACCGTATCGTACGATGCGATATGCGTAATTGCGGGGCAAATACCAATTCATCTGGTAGCGCTGGAACGAGCTGGCCAGTTCAACATACGGAGGCGGAGACCCTTTCAATTCGAGCGATATGTGTACGATCCAACACAAAATCGGGAGAATGAAAGGACACACGCCGCCGATGCATATAAGGAACTGCGGAAGGAAATACTGGAGGAATGGAACCGATCGTGGACCACATCCACCAAGGGCAGAGAAACCGCCGAATTCTTCGCCAACGTAAAAGATCGCCTCAACGCCGAATGGGTGAAGAGCGACCATTACGTGACGCAGTTCCTTGCCGGCCACGGCGACTTCCGCGCCAAGCTCCACGGATTCGCGCTCGTCGATGCGAACACCTGCGACTGCGGTGAGATTGAAACCTCAACGCATGTCCTATACGAGTGTTGCCTTCACGCCGAGGCCAGAGAAGACCTCATCCAGGCGACGCAAAGGGAGGGATACCAGTGGCCAGCACCCAAACCGGCACTGGTAACGAGAAACGTATTCCCTGCCCTGAGAAAATTCGCCTGGAGAACACTATGCCAGAAGGAGAGGATGCGAGGAAGAGGACCATCCAGGAACGCGCTACCAAGACGGACGGACGGGCAGCCAGGAACAAGGAGGAGCTCCACCAGAACGAGAGCCACGACAGGAAGGACGTACAATACACGGTCCAGGAACACCGCAGGAAGGACGACCGCCACTCCAGGTACAACAGACGATGGAAACAGACGAGCAGACTAGGTAAGTGCACCTATAGAAAACACCAAAATCCACGACTCATCGTGCAGGCGGAGGTTATGAAAATAACCTCCGAATGAGTGTGGATAAATGGCGATCGCGCCAACCTGCTGGAATCGAGCTTAGGAAAGCTGGCGGCTCCGCCTCCTCGTGGCCCCCGCTGGTAACGTCCCTCCACGTCGCTCGCGACGTGGAGAGACGGCTAAGAGAGCCGCCTCCCGCAAGGGTAGATTCAACTTGTTCGATGAATCCGTAAGGAGGAGAGCAGGGTTTTTCCAAGCCGCGTGTTCAACATCTACACACGCGTTCTCACGGCAGTGCGCTAATTCCGAGCTTAGCTCCCCGTTCCGATTAATCGGGGGAGTGGGTATGGCCTCCTGGCTAAGGTACTGCTCCCAGGGTCGATGAGATATAACAAGTAGTCTATGTCCCTATCTACTAGTCGAGCTCTGACCGCCGAGGTGAACGGACGTACCTGTGCGACGCTCCGAGAGCCTACTACCTGCGCGTGACGTGTAAGAATATATAACGTAGTGAACGGAATTAATATTCGGGCTAATACAATTTACGAAAGTGTTAAATAATACACGGAGTGATTAACTAGTGCAATATTAAAGTGCTGTTTCTGTGCATAGTGTCGCGTGGTGACTATTGGAACTTTTATTAAAGCTCCTAACAATCATTTACCGCGACGTAGCGTAGAGAAGCAATAGGAGTAACGAATTAGCTAAGCCTAGCTGTACGGGAACCAAATCCGGCTGATTAAGAATTCTTGCGCGAGTATATATATATATATTTATGCACAGTAATTCAATATCTTAAGGAATATTCTGTGCGTTATACGTAGATAGAACGCTCTAAACGTGCACTTAGGGGAACTCTGGTATACCTGCGCGTCACGGTCCGCCGACGGCGCGCGCGGCCAGCCGGAACGACCCAAACAGGGATACCTGCGAACGAGGAAGTTCTCCTGATTGGAATACTGTGTGCGTTGTGGATATTTATTTCGATTATTCTAACCTTGATTCTAATCTCAATCTCGATTTTAGTTTTGGTTTTGGTAACGATTAGTCCATATGATTTACGTACGGTATACGATCAACGAAATTAGCAACTAGATACACCGAGAACCCCGTAATTTTCGCATGAATAGAGACAGCGGAACTCAGAACCCCGCAAAGCTGTATAGGAAAAAGATCGATAGCGGCGAACCTGAAGGAGAGGCAATGCCCACGGAGGCAAGCGGAGGCGCGTCCGATGGCAACCGGCCCCCCGACGAACTGAGAGAATCGGAGAGGAAAAAGAAAAAGCAGGAGAGACGAAGCAACCGAGAAGCAACGATGGCGACACGGAGGAAAAAAAAGGAGGTCTCCAATGCAACAGTGGAAGACTCCGCAGTGGAAGGAGCAACGGAGGCCACTGATGACGAGGGCTGGAAGAAGGTGGCTCCGAAACCTGCAAAGAGAAAGGAGGTGAAAAAAACGGCGCCGCCAAAAAGTGACACCTCCGATCGTTCTGAAATGGAATGCGACGACGTTGCAAAGTCCCACACTTCCAAGAAGCGGGAAAGGCAGCAGATATCGTCTGAAGAAGAGCGACGCCCCAAATCTGGGAAAAAGGCCCACTGCCCATCTACAGCCGTAGTGAGGCTAATTAAACTTGAGAGCGACAGCGAAAACGATCACGTAGCGAGAAGCATCCGCGGAAGATCCCAGGAGATAGCAGTAACAGAGCGGAACGAACAACCCGCCAGGACGCCCGCGAGTACAACAAAGGAAGACGCGACGATAGAAGCAATCCGCGGAAGAGCCTCAAGAGTGGTCGAGGAAACACTGAGATTCTGCCTTAATGAGGAAAATATGATGAACAAGCAACAAACGGCGTTCATCATGAAAAGGGTCAACACGATCAACGATGTTGTGGGAGCTCTGACACTCCAGTGTGGACGTCTAGAAGGGCGAATACAGGAGCTTACACCTCTCTGCGGCGCCACAACCAAGACCATGGCAGAACGAACGATGCAACACGTGGAACTGCGGAATCGCCCCGCGGCTAAATCGTTCGCGGACGCTGCGCGCGCTGGAAATATATCGCGGGCGCCGCCACCGCCCGCAACATCCGCGCGCCCCGCGACCTCAGCAGTTATCGAAAAGGCCTCAGCGGCTCCGACGAGGCACCTCGTTCTCATTCGCCCAAAGGACGATCAAGGAGAAAGCAGCGAGGCAACAAAAAAGACAGTGATGTCCTTAATAAACCCCGCGAAAGAAAAGATCGGCATTAAATCGGTCAGGATGACGCGTGACAATGGGATTATCGTAGAAACTACACAACCTGGACACTTAAAGGTCTTCCGCGATAATCTGAAACTGAGTAACGCTGGATTCGAAGTCACGAAACCGACTGGAGATAAACCACGAATGATTGTCTACGATGTACCCAGCGAAATCGAAGCAGGTGAAGTCGCGCAAAACATAATAGAGCAAAACTTCATGGGCTTCTCAACGAGCAATGTGAAAGAAAGTGTACGTGCCATTTACAAAACCGGCGAACGTGACAAGGATTTAGTACACTGGGTGATCGAAGTATCCTCCGAAGTACGGCGGAAAATCCTTGAGAGAGAACGCATCAGTATCGGGTGGAAGACATGCAAAGTGAAAGATCACCTGGAGGTCCCACGATGCTACAAATGTCAGGCATACGGTCACGTAGCCAAATACTGCAGAGAGGAAGCAGATGTGTGTAGACACTGCTCCAAAGGTGGACATCGTCGAGCTGAATGCCCGGAGAAAGAAAAAGAAGCGGTCTGCATAAATTGCAAAAAAAGTCATCGGGAGTACAAACACAGTGCTGGCAGTAAAACCTGCCCCAGTTATTCTGCAGCGCTTCAGAGGAAAGCCGCAATGATCCACTATGGATAATCACGCCCAACAGCAGAACTCCGGCGGAAGCCCCCTGCGACTGTTGCAGCTGAATATGCAGCGGTCAAAGACAGTGACCACGGAGGTTGCCAGGTTAATCGCGGCTGGCACCATTGATATTGCACTTGTCCAGGAGCCGTATAACATACAGGGGAAACTCCACGGAATTGGACTAAGGAACACCGTAGTAACCGGATGCCAGGCGGGAGAGACTGCTCAAGCGGCCATCATCATCAAAGGCGACAGCTTCACCGTGCTGAAACTCACGCACCTATGTGATACGCATACGGTATGTGTACAAGTAATTGGAAACTTCGGAAGGATATACCTCGTGAGTCAATACTATCAGTACTCTGATGAGGTGTATCCCTATCTGACACAATTGAGCCGTATTCTTACGGAACTCCGTGGCGAGAGAGTAATCGTCGCAGCCGACGTAAACGCCAGATCCCCCCTGTGGGATAAGAAGAAAACTGCGTATCATAGTCAGCGCTCCAGGAAACGCGGTAGGAAGGTAGAAACCCTGATATTGCAGTACGATTTAATCGTGCTCAACAACAGAGACGATCTACCGACATACAGACACGGAAGAGGGAACTCCTCAATAGACGTCACTCTAGCTACCAGGGAAGCAGCCTCACTAAACACCAGCTGGCACGTTCACCCGAGTTGGGCAACAAGCGATCATAGGGCGATCGAAATAATAATAGACGGAGACGGCGCAACGAACGCGCCACCACGCCCCGGTAGGTTTGTTACGTCCCGCACAGACTGGGATAAGTTTGATCGTGTATTACAGCTCAAAGTGTACGGACAATCCAGCCCGCTTGAAATAAATTGCCCTGAGGACGCAGAAAATGCCGCAAACCACCTCGAGGAAGGCATACTAGCAGCATGCGAGGAATCAATGCCTCGTAAAAAATGGCACAAAAGGGCCCTACCGGGATGGAATCCGACCCTCACGGCACTCAAAAGGGACGCTTACAGAAACCGGCGAGAGTTCCAATCCGAACAAGATCCGGCGGTAAGAATGATAAAGCGGGTGAATTATATACGTTGTGCGAAGGCCTACAAGAAGGCAATCATAAGCACTAAACGGAACAGCTGGCGTGACTTCGTCACGAAAGCCGGAAACCAGGAAATGTGGGGCTTACCCTACCGGGTAGTAACGGGGACTGTCCGAACAGAAGAAGCCTTGAACGCAATATGCACCAATGGGCAAGGATCACAACACCCGAACGACTGGGAGGCGAGTGCGAGGACCTTACTCAACGCTCTCGTACCCGACGACGACCTACCAGACGACGAGGCACTGGCACAAAGACTAGTACGTATCAACACTAACATGGCAATAGATACTGAAGATGCACCACCTTTTATACTGCAAGAAGTTGTCGGAGCAATAAAAACTTTTGGAAACCGGAAGAGCCCAGGACCAGATGGCGTCGAAGTGATCGCCCTCAAAAGGGCGATGGCAGTGATGCCTCGAGAGATACTCCGAGTGTTCAACGGATGTCTGGAGCATGGAGTGTTCCCCAAGCGCTGGAAAACTGGATCAATCCGGGTTCTGTTGAAAGGAGAAGACAAAGACCAGTCGGATGCAAGATCGTACCGACCTATATGTCTCCTATCAGTACTAGGAAAATGCCTAGAAAAGTTAATGGTAAGAAGACTGACGACTGCTTTTCTGCAAGACGACAGAACTGCAGAAAATCAGTATGGATTCCGCAAAGGAAAGGGCACTGCGGATGCACTAACCAAAGTCAGAGAAATTGCAAGAAACACGGACGATCGTTACATCCTAATGGTATCGTTTGATATCAAGGGAGCCTTCGACAACCTGTGGTGGCCGAGCATCTTGGAGGAGTTAATCAAGCGAAAGTGTCCGAAGAATCTGTACACATTGGTACAGAACTACTTCAAGGACAGGCATGTAAAGATTATCTCCAA
>OU342836.1:1770132-1772632 GCA_910591585.2 Nysson spinosus | reverse complement strand
CATTTAAAAGTTACCTCGTCGGTGAAAATAATTTCACTTCGGACTTAGATTTTTTCCTACCGAGTGGCTACCGTGAAGGGTCGCCGACGACTATTTTAGAAATTATTTAAAAATCAACCGTAAGAGATAGAGCGGTGATTTATTAAGCAAAAGTGCTTCAAATACGCTCCCATAACTGAACATAACATTTAAAAGATACGTCGTCGGTGAAAATATTTTCAATTCGGACTTAGTCTCTGTACGGAGAGGCTACCGTGAAGCGCTGCCGACGAAGACTTTCTGATTAATTTAAAAATCAACCGTAAGAGATAGAGCGGTGGTTTATTAAGCAAAAGTGCTTCAAATACGCTCCTATAACTCAATCTAACATTTAAAAGTTACCTCGTCGGTGAAAATAATTTCACTTCGGACTTAGATTTTTTCCTACCGAGTGGCTACCGTGAAGGGTCGCCGACGACTATTTTAGAAATTATTTAAAAATCAACCGTAAGAGATAGAGCGGTGATTTATTAAGCAAAAGTGCTTCAAATACGCTCCCATAACTGAACATAACATTTAAAAGATACGTCGTCGGTGAAAATATTTTCAATTCGGACTTAGTCTCTGTACGGAGAGGCTACCGTGAAGCGCTGCCGACGAAGACTTTCTGATTAATTTAAAAATCAACCGTAAGAGATAGAGCGGTGGTTTATTAAGCAAAAGTGCTTCAAATACGCTCCTATAACTCAATCTAACATTTAAAAGTTACCTCGTCGGTGAAAATAATTTCACTTCGGACTTAGATTTTTTCCTACCGAGTGGCTACCGTGAAGGGTCGCCGACGACTATTTTAGAAATTATTTAAAAATCAACCGTAAGAGATAGAGCGGTGATTTATTAAGCAAAAGTGCTTCAAATACGCTCCCATAACTGAACATAACATTTAAAAGATACGTCGTCGGTGAAAATATTTTCAATTCGGACTTAGTCTCTGTACGGAGAGGCTACCGTGAAGCGCTGCCGACGAAGACTTTCTGATTAATTTAAAAATCAACCGTAAGAGATAGAGCGGTGGTTTATTAAGCAAAAGTGCTTCAAATACGCTCCTATAACTCAATCTAACATTTAAAAGTTACCTCGTCGGTGAAAATAATTTCACTTCGGACTTAGATTTTTTCCTACCGAGTGGCTACCGTGAAGGGTCGCCGACGACTATTTTAGAAATTATTTAAAAATCAACCGTAAGAGATAGAGCGGTGATTTATTAAGCAAAAGTGCTTCAAATACGCTCCCATAACTGAACATAACATTTAAAAGATACGTCGTCGGTGAAAATATTTTCAATTCGGACTTAGTCTCTGTACGGAGAGGCTACCGTGAAGCGCTAACGACGACGTCTTTAAAAAATTATATCTCGAGAAATATTTGTCGGATTATAATTTTTCATTAGAGTTTATTGTTTGCTAATATATGTAGAATGATTAAAAAATTATTAAGTTGTAGGTCGTCGATGAAATAATGTTATTGAAAAATTCGGCTATGTTCAACTTGCCATAAAATTGAAAATATTCATTGAATACTAAAAGTGATTACGTAGTCGCGTTCCTTGTGAAAAATTGATGGAGAAACATGTATAATATATATGGGTTGTTAATAGAATTTTTTTAAGTTCAATATTTTTCTATGTTCCAACAGGCCTGCTCGGTCGGACGGTTGTTACGGGAGTTTCCGCCCATAAGCGGCCGTGTATAAGACCGGGCGGCGCCGACGTACCTGCCGGCCGTTCGGTATCTATAAGAGAGGACGGTTCGGCGGAGCCGAGCGAGGTAGTCTCGAGGGAGTAACTCTTCTTCGACTTCGGTTGGGAAGTAGACCTACGCTCTTGATACGGCTACGATCGCTCATGCTCCGACGACCACTTTTAAAGTCCATATACTCTCTACACATCGTTACCACGAGTCGCCGTCTTTAGGCATAAGTCGTCTCTTACGTGGTGAGCGTCTGCAAAAGACGTTGGTACATTAGTACACCCACTGTGCATCAACTCTAAACTCCGAGCGAGTAAAACATAAACGAAAATTTTAAATATCCAAGACGACTAAGTTCTCGGACTAGCGTCGGATATAAGCAAAGAGAGAAAGTCTGAAGGAGATGGCCCATGCAGAGTGATCCGTTATGGTTCTCTCGGTGGAGTCATCGTTAAAAGCCAAGAATAGCGAACAGAGTTAAAAGGGAATTATACGTACGTACGAAAACTTGAACAGAGTTAAAGGGAAATATAAGTACGGTACGGACTCAGTATTATAGAAGAGTGTAGCCGTCGGTGGTATACTATCGGCGGCGAAGGAGCAACACTCTTGTCAAAGTTGGCAAAACTAAGCTCCCTGGTTGATCCTGCCAGTAGTCATATGCTTGTCTCAAAGATTAAGCCATGCATGTCTCAGTACATGCCGAATTAAGGTGAAACCGCGAATGGCTCATTAAATCAGTTATGGTTTCTTGGATCGTACCCACATTTACT
>OU342836.1:1765132-1767632 GCA_910591585.2 Nysson spinosus | reverse complement strand
CGTACCTTCCCTTCGTTCGTTCACACCCTGGTCGGTGCGTCTTGAATTTCGCATTTGACGCAAGACCGTGGTTGTTCGTTCGTGGTGTCGTTGGTATATGGGATCAGGCCGAGATGAACGTAGGCGTGTTCAGTTTTCTCTGACTTTAATTTTGCGATCGTGATGAGAATAATGTTGGTGGAGAGGCACAGGCAGGCAGCCAGAAGAACAGTGGCAGCTTCTAACGATCATCACGAGAAGCTGCCCGTACTTCGTTCGAATTCACAAGGATTATGTTGCGTCTCGAAGTCTGCATTTGACGCGCTGGTCCGCCGTGGTTCGCCGAATTGATGCGGGAACAAGCCGGGTGTGTAAGTTGGAGTATAGCTGTTCAACTTTGTCATCGAGATGTAATTCGATTTCGCTGCCACGTACGACGACGAAGCGTGTAGCTGCTCTTTTGAGAACAAGCCGCTCGTCGCTACGAGTTGCGATATCGTACGGTGAATGTTATAGCAACTTGAATCTCGCACTGCCGCGTTGCTTTTCACGTTACATCTTTCCCACGCACAGTATATGTCCCCGATTTCATCAACTAAGGGAGACACAGAGGAGGAGAGAAGAGCCGTTTGAAATCTGCATTGTACGAGCTCTTCTGTACACTTCTCGTTCTTCGACGATGGCAAGGAGGGTCTGTTTGAATTCTGCAATTCGCTTCGGACGATGTTGAGTGATCTCATCGTTGAGCCTACAGACTCTGCTGTGCGGCGGACATATATATGTAAGAATTTTTCGTGTTATGGGAGTAATCTTTGCAAGGACGTTGTCGTACGGTAGCGTGTAGCTGCTCGCCGACTTTGCGTTCTCACGTGTCGGAGCGTCTCGAATTTCGTATTTGGCGCAAGACCGTAGATCGCAATGTTTCGGGGCGAGAACAAGCCGCACGTACGACACTCTCTTAACTGGAATAGAGCCGTTTGAATTTCGCATTGTACGGCCGTGCAAGTTGAGACGAGAGTTCGTTGCATTGCGGCCGTTTGAATCCCGCATGTCTGCGCTCCGATGACACACTTGTTGACACGGGGCGTAGAATTACGGTCCGCTGTGGAATTTTGAATGTACTTCTCGCAAATCGCCCTCTCCGTTGCGTACCGTCTGATGACGCGGCGTTGCCTCCGCCGAAGACGCACCTATGTGAGAGTTGCAGAGTTGTTTCATACTCCACCCTCGTTATGCCGTGGCTTTTCGTTTTGCCTTCCCCTTCGGGAGAATGGCTGACGACAGTAGTCTCGGCGTCCGGACCTCCATCCTTAGCGCTTAGTTGGAGGCACGGACCTCGGCTTCTTTCGAACCGAGAGAAAAATAAACTGTGATATCTGTATACTAAACTTATAAAACGTTTTGAACGTTTAAATATTACCCTGAACGGTGGATCACTTGGCTCGTGGGTCGATGAAGAACGCAGCTAATTGCGCGTCAACGTGTGAACTGCAGGGACACATGAACATCGACATTTCGAACGCACATTGCGGTCCACGGATACAATTCCCGGACCACGCCTGGCTGAGGTCGTTTACGTACATAAAGACTGCTTACGTGACTTGCCCCGCGCTCGTCGTTCCTTTCCTTCATTCGAAGGATTGAATTCCGCTAACGGGGAACGGCGATGCATGATGCGGTGGCGTATAAGTCCCGTACGAGCGAAGTTGGGTTGCTCGTCGAGGCTACAGTGAATGGAGATCTTGAATTTCGTGGCGAGCCGTGAATTGCACAGCGTCGCATCCGCCTTCGCGTGGTGAGCTTCTGGTCTGTTTCTGCATAAAGGGGGACTCGAAATGGGGTACGTTCACGCGTACCGTGTCCTCCGTAGTTACAGACCGCGCCCCCATGCGTTGTGCCTGGTGATGCACATTGTGAAAATTCCCGTGATCTCGTCTGATCTTCTCACTCTCGACGTCTCCTGAAATGAGAGAAAGGACGAAAGAGTGTATAACCTTTCTCGCCGATGGAGTTGGTGCGCAGGATTGTCTCTGCGAGAATCAATCGTTGCTTCGGGTGGAGCGCGGTTATTTCCCTTTCACGCATTTTACCTCGCGCTTCCCGTGGTACAGTACGTACCATGCGCTGCTGAGCGACGAGTGTAATCGAAATAGTATGCCGTGGATGGCATAGTACACGCCACCCGTTGCACGTTTTTTTTTGCACCGTACAACACACACCACGCACTCCGAAGGAAGGTGACACGAAGGAAGTTGAAAGAGTACGAAATTGCGTCTTATATTCACCGCAAATGCGAGTAAACATATTCGAACGCTCCTCGTACCTTCCGGTCGTCGAGTCCATGAAAATCTGTTGCTGTGACTCTGTGTAGAATATCCTCAATATCTCTCACTCGATTTAATATGTATATTAAATTATATCTATATATTCTGTCTCTTTCGTAATTTCGCTCGAGCTCGCCGATCTCTTGGAGAATAGAGAGATCTCGAAATAGCAGCGTGTCTCGAACGGAGTTTTGAAA
>OU342836.1:1755366-1764632 GCA_910591585.2 Nysson spinosus | reverse complement strand
ATTTTCACCGACGAGGTAACTTTAAATGTTAGATTGAGTTATAGGAGCGTATTTGAAGCACTTTTGCTTAATAAACCACCGCTCTATCTCTTACGGTTGATTTTTAAATTAATCAGAAAGTCTTCGTCGGCAGCGCTTCACGGTAGCCTCTCCGTACAGAGACTAAGTCCGAATTGAAAATATTTTCACCGACGACGTATCTTTTAAATGTTATGTTCAGTTATGGGAGCGTATTTGAAGCACTTTTGCTTAATAAATCACCGCTCTATCTCTTACGGTTGATTTTTAAATAATTTCTAAAATAGTCGTCGGCGACCCTTCACGGTAGCCACTCGGTAGGAAAAAAATCTAAGTCCGAAGTGAAATTATTTTCACCGACGAGGTAACTTTTAAATGTTAGATTGAGTTATAGGAGCGTATTTGAAGCACTTTTGCTTAATAAACCACCGCTCTATCTCTTACGGTTGATTTTTAAATTAATCAGAAAGTCTTCGTCGGCAGCGCTTCACGGTAGCCTCTCCGTACAGAGACTAAGTCCGAATTGAAAATATTTTCACCGACGACGTATCTTTTAAATGTTATGTTCAGTTATGGGAGCGTATTTGAAGCACTTTTGCTTAATAAATCACCGCTCTATCTCTTACGGTTGATTTTTAAATAATTTCTAAAATAGTCGTCGGCGACCCCCTCACGGTAGCCACTCGGTAGGAAAAAATCTAAGTCCGAAGTGAAATTATTTTCACCGACGAGGTAACTTTTAAATGTTAGATTGAGTTATAGGAGCGTATTTGAAGCACTTTTGCTTAATAAACCACCGCTCTATCTCTTACGGTTGATTTTTAAATTAATCAGAAAGTCTTCGTCGGCAGCGCTTCACGGTAGCCTCTCCGTACAGAGACTAAGTCCGAATTGAAAATATTTTCACCGACGACGTATCTTTTAAATGTTATGTTCAGTTATGGGGAGCGTATTTGAAGCACTTTTGCTTAATAAATCACCGCTCTATCTCTTACGGTTGATTTTTAAATAATTTCTAAAATAGTCGTCGGCGACCCTTCACGGTAGCCACTCGGTAGGAAAAAATCTAAGTCCGAAGTGAAATTATTTTCACCGACGAGGTAACTTTTAAATGTTAGATTGAGTTATAGGAGCGTATTTGAAGCACTTTTGCTTAATAAACCACCGCTCTATCTCTTACGGTTGATTTTTAAATTAATCAGAAAGTCTTCGTCGGCAGCGCTTCACGGTAGCCTCTCCGTACAGAGACTAAGTCCGAATTGAAAATATTTTCACCGACGACGTATCTTTTAAATGTTATGTTCAGTTATGGGAGCGTATTTGAAGCACTTTTGCTTAATAAATCACCGCTCTATCTCTTACGGTTGATTTTTAAATAATTTCTAAAATAGTCGTCGGCGACCCTTCACGGTAGCCACTCGGTAGGAAAAAAATCTAAGTCCGAAGTGAAATTATTTTCACCGACGAGGTAACTTTTAAATGTTAGATTGAGTTATAGGAGCGTATTTGAAGCACTTTTGCTTAATAAACCACCGCTCTATCTCTTACGGTTGATTTTTAAATTAATCAGAAAGTCTTCGTCGGCAGCGCTTCACGGTAGCCTCTCCGTACAGAGACTAAGTCCGAATTGAAAATATTTTCACCGACGACGTATCTTTTAAATGTTATGTTCAGTTATGGGAGCGTATTTGAAGCACTTTTGCTTAATAAATCACCGCTCTATCTCTTACGGTTGATTTTTAAATAATTTCTAAAATAGTCGTCGGCGACCCTTCACGGTAGCCACTCGGTAGGAAAAAATCTAAGTCCGAAGTGAAATTATTTTCACCGACGAGGTAACTTTTAAATGTTAGATTGAGTTATAGGAGCGTATTTGAAGCACTTTTGCTTAATAAACCACCGCTCTATCTCTTACGGTTGATTTTTAAATTAATCAGAAAGTCTTCGTCGGCAGCGCTTCACGGTAGCCTCTCCGTACAGAGACTAAGTCCGAATTGAAAATATTTTCACCGACGACGTATCTTTTAAATGTTATGTTCAGTTATGGGAGCGTATTTGAAGCACTTTTGCTTAATAAATCACCGCTCTATCTCTTACGGTTGATTTTTAAATAATTTCTAAAATAGTCGTCGGCGACCCTTCACGGTAGCCACTCGGTAGGAAAAAATCTAAGTCCGAAGTGAAATTATTTTCACCGACGAGGTAACTTTTAAATGTTAGATTGAGTTATAGGAGCGTATTTGAAGCACTTTTGCTTAATAAACCACCGCTCTATCTCTTACGGTTGATTTTTAAATTAATCAGAAAGTCTTCGTCGGCAGCGCTTCACGGTAGCCTCTCCGTACAGAGACTAAGTCCGAATTGAAAATATTTTCACCGACGACGTATCTTTTAAATGTTATGTTCAGTTATGGGAGCGTATTTGAAGCACTTTTGCTTAATAAATCACCGCTCTATCTCTTACGGTTGATTTTTAAATAATTTCTAAAATAGTCGTCGGCGACCCTTCACGGTAGCCACTCGGTAGGAAAAAATCTAAGTCCGAAGTGAAATTATTTTCACCGACGAGGTAACTTTTAAATGTTAGATTGAGTTATAGGAGCGTATTTGAAGCACTTTTGCTTAATAAACCACCGCTCTATCTCTTACGGTTGATTTTTAAATTAATCAGAAAGTCTTCGTCGGCAGCGCTTCACGGTAGCCTCTCCGTACAGAGACTAAGTCCGAATTGAAAATATTTTCACCGACGACGTATCTTTTAAATGTTATGTTCAGTTATGGGAGCGTATTTGAAGCACTTTTGCTTAATAAATCACCGCTCTATCTCTTACGGTTGATTTTTAAATAATTTCTAAAATAGTCGTCGGCGACCCTTCACGGTAGCCACTCGGTAGGAAAAAATCTAAGTCCGAAGTGAAATTATTTTCACCGACGAGGTAACTTTTAAATGTTAGATTGAGTTATAGGAGCGTATTTGAAGCACTTTTGCTTAATAAACCACCGCTCTATCTCTTACGGTTGATTTTTAAATTAATCAGAAAGTCTTCGTCGGCAGCGCTTCACGGTAGCCTCTCCGTACAGAGACTAAGTCCGAATTGAAAATATTTTCACCGACGACGTATCTTTTAAATGTTATGTTCAGTTATGGGAGCGTATTTGAAGCACTTTTGCTTAATAAATCACCGCTCTATCTCTTACGGTTGATTTTTAAATAATTTCTAAAATAGTCGTCGGCGACCCTTCACGGTAGCCACTCGGTAGGAAAAAATCTAAGTCCGAAGTGAAATTATTTTCACCGACGAGGTAACTTTTAAATGTTAGATTGAGTTATAGGAGCGTATTTGAAGCACTTTTGCTTAATAAACCACCGCTCTATCTCTTACGGTTGATTTTTAAATTAATCAGAAAGTCTTCGTCGGCAGCGCTTCACGGTAGCCTCTCCGTACAGAGACTAAGTCCGAATTGAAAATATTTTCACCGACGACGTATCTTTTAAATGTTATGTTCAGTTATGGGAGCGTATTTGAAGCACTTTTGCTTAATAAATCACCGCTCTATCTCTTACGGTTGATTTTTAAATAATTTCTAAAATAGTCGTCGGCGACCCTTCACGGTAGCCACTCGGTAGGAAAAAATCTAAGTCCGAAGTGAAATTATTTTCACCGACGAGGTAACTTTTAAATGTTAGATTGAGTTATAGGAGCGTATTTGAAGCACTTTTGCTTAATAAACCACCGCTCTATCTCTTACGGTTGATTTTTAAATTAATCAGAAAGTCTTCGTCGGCAGCGCTTCACGGTAGCCTCTCCGTACAGAGACTAAGTCCGAATTGAAAATATTTTCACCGACGACGTATCTTTTAAATGTTATGTTCAGTTATGGGAGCGTATTTGAAGCACTTTTGCTTAATAAATCACCGCTCTATCTCTTACGGTTGATTTTTAAATAATTTCTAAAATAGTCGTCGGCGACCCTTCACGGTAGCCACTCGGTAGGAAAAAATCTAAGTCCGAAGTGAAATTATTTTCACCGACGAGGTAACTTTTAAATGTTAGATTGAGTTATAGGAGCGTATTTGAAGCACTTTTGCTTAATAAACCACCGCTCTATCTCTTACGGTTGATTTTTAAATTAATCAGAAAGTCTTCGTCGGCAGCGCTTCACGGTAGCCTCTCCGTACAGAGACTAAGTCCGAATTGAAAATATTTTCACCGACGACGTATCTTTTAAATGTTATGTTCAGTTATGGGAGCGTATTTGAAGCACTTTTGCTTAATAAATCACCGCTCTATCTCTTACGGTTGATTTTTAAATAATTTCTAAAATAGTCGTCGGCGACCCTTCACGGTAGCCACTCGGTAGGAAAAAATCTAAGTCCGAAGTGAAATTATTTTCACCGACGAGGTAACTTTTAAATGTTAGATTGAGTTATAGGAGCGTATTTGAAGCACTTTTGCTTAATAAACCACCGCTCTATCTCTTACGGTTGATTTTTAAATTAATCAGAAAGTCTTCGTCGGCAGCGCTTCACGGTAGCCTCTCCGTACAGAGACTAAGTCCGAATTGAAAATATTTTCACCGACGACGTATCTTTTAAATGTTATGTTCAGTTATGGGAGCGTATTTGAAGCACTTTTGCTTAATAAATCACCGCTCTATCTCTTACGGTTGATTTTTAAATAATTTCTAAAATAGTCGTCGGCGACCCTTCACGGTAGCCACTCGGTAGGAAAAAATCTAAGTCCGAAGTGAAATTATTTTCACCGACGAGGTAACTTTTAAATGTTAGATTGAGTTATAGGAGCGTATTTGAAGCACTTTTGCTTAATAAACCACCGCTCTATCTCTTACGGTTGATTTTTAAATTAATCAGAAAGTCTTCGTCGGCAGCGCTTCACGGTAGCCTCTCCGTACAGAGACTAAGTCCGAATTGAAAATATTTTCACCGACGACGTATCTTTTAAATGTTATGTTCAGTTATGGGAGCGTATTTGAAGCACTTTTGCTTAATAAATCACCGCTCTATCTCTTACGGTTGATTTTTAAATAATTTCTAAAATAGTCGTCGGCGACCCTTCACGGTAGCCACTCGGTAGGAAAAAATCTAAGTCCGAAGTGAAATTATTTTCACCGACGAGGTAACTTTTAAATGTTAGATTGAGTTATAGGAGCGTATTTGAAGCACTTTTGCTTAATAAACCACCGCTCTATCTCTTACGGTTGATTTTTAAATTAATCAGAAAGTCTTCGTCGGCAGCGCTTCACGGTAGCCTCTCCGTACAGAGACTAAGTCCGAATTGAAAATATTTTCACCGACGACGTATCTTTTAAATGTTATGTTCAGTTATGGGAGCGTATTTGAAGCACTTTTGCTTAATAAATCACCGCTCTATCTCTTACGGTTGATTTTTAAATAATTTCTAAAATAGTCGTCGGCGACCCTTCACGGTAGCCACTCGGTAGGAAAAAATCTAAGTCCGAAGTGAAATTATTTTCACCGACGAGGTAACTTTTAAATGTTAGATTGAGTTATAGGAGCGTATTTGAAGCACTTTTGCTTAATAAACCACCGCTCTATCTCTTACGGTTGATTTTTAAATTAATCAGAAAGTCTTCGTCGGCAGCGCTTCACGGTAGCCTCTCCGTACAGAGACTAAGTCCGAATTGAAAATATTTTCACCGACGACGTATCTTTTAAATGTTATGTTCAGTTATGGGAGCGTATTTGAAGCACTTTTGCTTAATAAATCACCGCTCTATCTCTTACGGTTGATTTTTAAATAATTTCTAAAATAGTCGTCGGCGACCCTTCACGGTAGCCACTCGGTAGGAAAAAATCTAAGTCCGAAGTGAAATTATTTTCACCGACGAGGTAACTTTTAAATGTTAGATTGAGTTATAGGAGCGTATTTGAAGCACTTTTGCTTAATAAACCACCGCTCTATCTCTTACGGTTGATTTTTAAATTAATCAGAAAGTCTTCGTCGGCAGCGCTTCACGGTAGCCTCTCCGTACAGAGACTAAGTCCGAATTGAAAATATTTTCACCGACGACGTATCTTTTAAATGTTATGTTCAGTTATGGGAGCGTATTTGAAGCACTTTTGCTTAATAAATCACCGCTCTATCTCTTACGGTTGATTTTTAAATAATTTCTAAAATAGTCGTCGGCGACCCTTCACGGTAGCCACTCGGTAGGAAAAAATCTAAGTCCGAAGTGAAATTATTTTCACCGACGAGGTAACTTTTAAATGTTAGATTGAGTTATAGGAGCGTATTTGAAGCACTTTTGCTTAATAAACCACCGCTCTATCTCTTACGGTTGATTTTTAAATTAATCAGAAAGTCTTCGTCGGCAGCGCTTCACGGTAGCCTCTCCGTACAGAGACTAAGTCCGAATTGAAAATATTTTCACCGACGACGTATCTTTTAAATGTTATGTTCAGTTATGGGAGCGTATTTGAAGCACTTTTGCTTAATAAATCACCGCTCTATCTCTTACGGTTGATTTTTAAATAATTTCTAAAATAGTCGTCGGCGACCCTTCACGGTAGCCACTCGGTAGGAAAAAATCTAAGTCCGAAGTGAAATTATTTTCACCGACGAGGTAACTTTTAAATGTTAGATTGAGTTATAGGAGCGTATTTGAAGCACTTTTGCTTAATAAACCACCGCTCTATCTCTTACGGTTGATTTTTAAATTAATCAGAAAGTCTTCGTCGGCAGCGCTTCACGGTAGCCTCTCCGTACAGAGACTAAGTCCGAATTGAAAATATTTTCACCGACGACGTATCTTTTAAATGTTATGTTCAGTTATGGGAGCGTATTTGAAGCACTTTTGCTTAATAAATCACCGCTCTATCTCTTACGGTTGATTTTTAAATAATTTCTAAAATAGTCGTCGGCGACCCTTCACGGTAGCCACTCGGTAGGAAAAAATCTAAGTCCGAAGTGAAATTATTTTCACCGACGAGGTAACTTTTAAATGTTAGATTGAGTTATAGGAGCGTATTTGAAGCACTTTTGCTTAATAAACCACCGCTCTATCTCTTACGGTTGATTTTTAAATTAATCAGAAAGTCTTCGTCGGCAGCGCTTCACGGTAGCCTCTCCGTACAGAGACTAAGTCCGAATTGAAAATATTTTCACCGACGACGTATCTTTTAAATGTTATGTTCAGTTATGGGAGCGTATTTGAAGCACTTTTGCTTAATAAATCACCGCTCTATCTCTTACGGTTGATTTTTAAATAATTTCTAAAATAGTCGTCGGCGACCCTTCACGGTAGCCACTCGGTAGGAAAAAATCTAAGTCCGAAGTGAAATTATTTTCACCGACGAGGTAACTTTTAAATGTTAGATTGAGTTATAGGAGCGTATTTGAAGCACTTTTGCTTAATAAACCACCGCTCTATCTCTTACGGTTGATTTTTAAATTAATCAGAAAGTCTTCGTCGGCAGCGCTTCACGGTAGCCTCTCCGTACAGAGACTAAGTCCGAATTGAAAATATTTTCACCGACGACGTATCTTTTAAATGTTATGTTCAGTTATGGGAGCGTATTTGAAGCACTTTTGCTTAATAAATCACCGCTCTATCTCTTACGGTTGATTTTTAAATAATTTCTAAAATAGTCGTCGGCGACCCTTCACGGTAGCCACTCGGTAGGAAAAAATCTAAGTCCGAAGTGAAATTATTTTCACCGACGAGGTAACTTTTAAATGTTAGATTGAGTTATAGGAGCGTATTTGAAGCACTTTTGCTTAATAAACCACCGCTCTATCTCTTACGGTTGATTTTTAAATTAATCAGAAAGTCTTCGTCGGCAGCGCTTCACGGTAGCCTCTCCGTACAGAGACTAAGTCCGAATTGAAAATATTTTCACCGACGACGTATCTTTTAAATGTTATGTTCAGTTATGGGAGCGTATTTGAAGCACTTTTGCTTAATAAATCACCGCTCTATCTCTTACGGTTGATTTTTAAATAATTTCTAAAATAGTCGTCGGCGACCCTTCACGGTAGCCACTCGGTAGGAAAAAATCTAAGTCCGAAGTGAAATTATTTTCACCGACGAGGTAACTTTTAAATGTTAGATTGAGTTATAGGAGCGTATTTGAAGCACTTTTGCTTAATAAACCACCGCTCTATCTCTTACGGTTGATTTTTAAATTAATCAGAAAGTCTTCGTCGGCAGCGCTTCACGGTAGCCTCTCCGTACAGAGACTAAGTCCGAATTGAAAATATTTTCACCGACGACGTATCTTTTAAATGTTATGTTCAGTTATGGGAGCGTATTTGAAGCACTTTTGCTTAATAAATCACCGCTCTATCTCTTACGGTTGATTTTTAAATAATTTCTAAAATAGTCGTCGGCGACCCTTCACGGTAGCCACTCGGTAGGAAAAAATCTAAGTCCGAAGTGAAATTATTTTCACCGACGAGGTAACTTTTAAATGTTAGATTGAGTTATAGGAGCGTATTTGAAGCACTTTTGCTTAATAAACCACCGCTCTATCTCTTACGGTTGATTTTTAAATTAATCAGAAAGTCTTCGTCGGCAGCGCTTCACGGTAGCCTCTCCGTACAGAGACTAAGTCCGAATTGAAAATATTTTCACCGACGACGTATCTTTTAAATGTTATGTTCAGTTATGGGAGCGTATTTGAAGCACTTTTGCTTAATAAATCACCGCTCTATCTCTTACGGTTGATTTTTAAATAATTTCTAAAATAGTCGTCGGCGACCCTTCACGGTAGCCACTCGGTAGGAAAAAATCTAAGTCCGAAGTGAAATTATTTTCACCGACGAGGTAACTTTTAAATGTTAGATTGAGTTATAGGAGCGTATTTGAAGCACTTTTGCTTAATAAACCACCGCTCTATCTCTTACGGTTGATTTTTAAATTAATCAGAAAGTCTTCGTCGGCAGCGCTTCACGGTAGCCTCTCCGTACAGAGACTAAGTCCGAATTGAAAATATTTTCACCGACGACGTATCTTTTAAATGTTATGTTCAGTTATGGGAGCGTATTTGAAGCACTTTTGCTTAATAAATCACCGCTCTATCTCTTACGGTTGATTTTTAAATAATTTCTAAAATAGTCGTCGGCGACCCTTCACGGTAGCCACTCGGTAGGAAAAAATCTAAGTCCGAAGTGAAATTATTTTCACCGACGAGGTAACTTTTAAATGTTAGATTGAGTTATAGGAGCGTATTTGAAGCACTTTTGCTTAATAAACCACCGCTCTAT
>OU342836.1:1742866-1750366 GCA_910591585.2 Nysson spinosus | reverse complement strand
GGACAGTTTCTGCTTTTGAGATTATTGATGACTGAGGGCCACCAGACATTGTCGAACGCTCCGCTTATATCATAAGCTATAGCTAGGACATATGTTTCGTGCCTTTCTTGTAGGGATTCTCTCATTGTTATTATAGCGTCTATTGTGGATTGCCCTTTTTTAAACCCGAATTGCCTTTCCGAGGTGAATCCTTCCTTTAGTAATGTTGGTTCTAGATGTCGTGCCATTAGCTTCTCCAGTACCTTTCCCATAACTGATAGCAGGCAGATCGGACGGTACGATTTTGCTTGCGTTTCATCTTTGCCCTTGCCCTTCAGGAGTGCTCTGACTTCCCCTACCTTCCATATTTTTGGAAATATTCCGCATTGTAGGCACCCGTTGTATAGTGCAGTTAGTTCTTTTTTGAGCACTGTATATGAGGCTTTAAGCACCTCGACTTCTATGCGGTCAATTCCTGGTGCTTTCCCATTTTTCAGACTCATTACTGCCTGTCGGACTTCATCCTGTGTGAATTGCGGTGTATCTTGTGTGTTCGGTCCTGTTCTTATTTCTTCCCTGATTTGCCTTTGCTGCGTATCCTCGTTGGTGTTGTCATCCGGAATTAGTTCGTCCAGTAGTTTTATTGCCGTTTGTTTCCAGTCCGTCGTATGTCCGTTTCCGTCTGCTATTGTGCTGAGCGCTTTCTCAGTAATTATTTTCTTAGTACAGATTCTGTATACCACACTCCAAGGGTTTTTATTTCCTTCTGTTGTCACTTTAGTTTCCCAGCTCTGTTTTTTTGCCTTATAAATTTCCTGATTGTATCCTCTTTTTAAAGAGAGGTATTCTTGCCTTTTTAATTCCTTGGTTGCTGGGTTATGCTCTGTTTGGAAGCGTTTGCGTGATTTGTATACTCTTTTTTTCGTTTGCGTAAGTCCGTGTGTCCACCATGGTATAGCTGCTGGTCTCCTTTGTTTTGCTTTGAGTGTGGCATTGCAGGCACTGACTATTATATTTTGTAGTATCTCGGCTGTTTTTTCTATGTTCTCTGGGTTTTCTAGTGTGAGCGTGCGTAGACTGTCTTCTTTCCCTTTCTGTAGATGGTCTCGGTATTTCTCCCAGTCAGCGTTGATTACGGAGAAACGTGACGATCTTACTATATTTTGCCTGTCTTTATTGCTGAGGGTGATTTGAATTAGATTGTGGTCGCTGGTAGTAATGCGGTCAAATATGTGCCATTTTTCAGTTACTTGGAAAGCCCTATCGTTTGCTAATGTGACGTCTATATTTGATCTTCCCCAATCCGTTCTGTAGGTGGTTGTACTCGAAGGTTTATTTAGTATTACTAGCTTGTTTCTAATTATAAGGAGCTCCAGTTGTTCACCGCGTTCGTTAAGGAATCTGCTGTGCCAGGCGGGGGATTTCGCGTTTGCGTCTATTGCTATTATTAATCTATCGTTCCCTAGTTCTTCCGTTATTCTCTGTAGGTGGTCTAGGTGAGGTTCGATGTCGCTTGAGGGGGGGAAATACATGCTGACGAGGTAGAGAGGTCCTAGAGTGGTTTGTACCTGTACGCATACACAATGCGTGTTGCAATATTGTGTTAACTTTAGTGGTGTTAAGTTTCTATTTCTTATTGCTATTGCCGCTAGTGGGGGTTTTCCATTGGAGATGATCGCGGTACTAATTCCGAATCCTGGTATTCTATCTTCCATCGTATATGGTTCTTGCATTAATAGTATATCTATATTTTTCTCTTGCATGATTTTACCTATTTCGTCTGTTACTCTTTGTGCCCTTCTCATATTTAGTTGCGCTATTTTTACTTTAGATTTTGTTGATATTTTTTTATTCTCCATAATCGATTCTATTTAGGGCTTGCTCTGTCGCTTGCTTATACGATAAACAGTTTTTGTCCTTAATGTTATGTTGGTGTGGTTTACCTGACCTTTTGCAGTTGATACATATCGCTGGCTTCTCCTTACCCTCACAGTCTTTGTATGTGTGACCCTCCGCTCCGCAGTGACCGCAGGTATCTTCCTTATGTCTGCAGTATTTCGTTATGTGGCCGAAGGCTTGGCACTTGTAGCACCAGTAGATAGGGACAAGTAGTGTTTGCGTTAGTGGTCCTTCCCTATCGGGTCGGACGCGCCGTACCTCGAGCTCGTGGCTCTATACCGGCTACGCGAGCAAGATGTTAATAGCTCTCTACTTTTCTAGCGGCAACACTCCAGTGGAACGCGAGTGTAGGTGTTATACTCGCGGACTTGGAAAAACGCCGCCCTCTCCCTTTCGGGATCATTGGACCGCTTGGATCTACCCTTTCGGGAGGCAGCTCACTTAGCCGTCGCTACACGTCGCGTGCGACGTGGAGCGACGTTACCAGCAGGGGCCACGTGGAGGCGGAGCTGTCAGCCTGGGGACAGTTCCCAGACTCGATCCCGGCAGGATGGCGTTCTAGCCGTTCAACGAACTTTCGTTCGTTAGCTTACACCACCACTGCGATCTGTTATTGATCACAGCCTGTTTTGGTGGTCGCAGCTTTGTCCTAGAATATAAATAATCGTTAATTATTTAAATGTGTCATACCTCTTGTCTTGCTTCTTGTTAATGGTCCTTGTGCTTGAATTGTTCCCTCTTCTTCTTCTTCCATCGTTGGGTGTTGCCTTTGTCCCTCGTTGCTGCTACCGGGAAGCAGGTAGTCGTCCCTCCGCGGTTGTTCCCCCTCCTTCTTCTTGAGGACGGAGCGCGCGAATTCGCGGAAGTGGCGGTACGCGTGTTTACGCACGAGTTCCGCCTCTCCCGCTGGCCAGAGAACTCTCTCTTTCTCGAGTGCATTCTGGAGTATACTTCTTTCCGCGCCGTACTTGGGACACTCGTATATGATGTGATGTGACGTCTCGTCACACCCGCATTCACATCTCGCGTCCCCGACGAGGCGGAAGCTGGCAAGCTTCGCTCTGAAGTCCCCGTGCCCACTTAGTAACTGGGTTACGTAGTGGTCAGCGTGGATCCAGCTGCTTTTAATCCTTTCCCTCACATCTGGAAAAAATTCAAAGGATACTCGACCTTTTCTCGTGCTGCTCCATCTCTCTTGCCAGGAGGCCAGTAGATTATCCCTGGCTTCTGTGGTCCTCGGTCTGTCAGTGATGCCCTCTTCTCCTCCCTCGTTGGCGGATCCGTCCGCGCGTCCTCTTCTCCTTTCCCTGAACCTCTGCGCTCGCTCGAGTAGGGTCAGGTCGATGGGTAGTACCCCCGCGATGACCTGTAGGGCCTCCGTGGAGGTTGTCCTGTAGGCCTTCGTTACTCTCAGAAGAGCATATCTCTGCGAGCTCGCTAGATCTCGTCTATTGCGATCATCCAGCAGGTCGCACCAGCCGGCCGCGGCGTACGTGGCTATCGGTACGTAGAGGCCTTTGTACATTGTACTCAGCGCTCTGTGTCCGAGTCCCCAGTTCGCCTTGGCTACCCGTGCTAGACTACTGAATACTCTTTTGCACTTAGTTGAGGTTGCCCTCACGTGCTGGTCCATTTTGAGTCCGGTCTCAAAGTGTACTCCTAGGTACTTGATCCACGGCCTCATACTTATGCTCTTCTTATTGAGTTTTATCGTCGGGGGTCGTTCCGCATCGAGTTTTCCTCTAACGAGCAGCATCTCCGTCTTATGTGCAGATAGCTCCAGTTTCTTCTCTCTGCACCATCCTGTGATCATCCTAGCGAGGATTTCTCCCTTGCATTCCAAATCGCTTCTGGCGTTCCCGGAGAGGAGGACCAGAATGTCGTCCGCGTACGCAACCGGTTCGCAGTTGATTTCCTCTCGGATTCGTTCTAGGAGCAGCAGGAGATCGTCGAATACCAGATTCCAGAATCCTGGACCCAGTATTGATCCCTGCGGGCATCCCTTCGTGACGACTTTTTGTACGGTTTCGTATTTCCCTGTTATCTGTGCGACTCGCCCAGAGAAGTAGCTGCCGATAAGACCATAAAGGTTTCTCTGGCAGCCTCTCCGCTTGAGTTCGCACAGAACGTACGGCCACCATACATTGTCGAATGCACCCGAAATGTCGAATGCAATTGCGACAATGTATTTATCGTCGTTCGCCGCGACTAGGTCGCGGAATTTAACGATAGCGTCCTCTGTAGACCTTCCGGGTCGGAACCCGTATTGTCTATCAGATGTCAGCTCGTGGTCGTGGAGAAGCGGCGCGAGTCTCCTCGCGATTATCTTCTCCAGCGTTTTGCCTAGGATGGAAAGTAGGCAAATTGGTCTATACGACTTTACCGCACTCGGGTCCTTCTCTGGTCCTTTAAGGATGGTCTTAACCTCCCCGGTTTTCCATCTAGATGGAAAGATCCGCCATTCGAGGCATCCGTTAAAGAGCTTGAGGAGATCCTCTCGCAAGCATCCCCACGCTCTCTGGATTACCTCGGCCTCGATTCGGTCTGGTCCGGGACATTTGCCTCGTCGGAGTCTGTCCACCGCGTCGCTGACTTCCTTCTCGCGGATCTTCGGCGCGTCTTCCGTTTCCGGGTCACTCGCGGATTCTTCGCGCACTCTCTGTTGTTCCGATGTTTCTTCTCGCGCGTCGTCATCCGGGACGAGCGCTCGCAACATCTCTTCAGCCGTTGTTTTCCAATTTTGCGTGTACCCGCCATCGGTGGTGCGGACGGAGCTCGTTGCCTCCTCCCTCCGCAGCTTCCCGAGGACGGTTCTGTACACGACTCCCCATGGTTCCTTGTTTCCCTCGTTGGTGACGAACTTCTTCCAGCAGTCGGACTTCTCTCTGAAGATTTGCTTGGTGTAAGCCTTCCTCAGTCTTTGGTATTCAACCTTCTTTTGTTCCCTCGTTGGAGGATCCTTGGTCCCCTGGTATACGCGTCTCGCATTGTATACCCTTCTCTTCAGTGCTGTCAATTCCGCGGTCCACCATGGTACAGATTTCGCGTGCCATTTTTTCAGTGGAATTGCTGCTGCGCAGGAATCCACTATGACATTCTCCAGGAGGTCAACCATCCTTTCCACGTCATCCGCGGATCGGATTTCGATCTCCCGGAGAACTTCGCGTCTTCTGAGGAGTTCCGCTTGGAATTTGCACCAGTCCGCTTTCCTCGTCAAGAACCTGGGTTGCTGATTCGTCGGTCCTTCTTCTGTACGTTTCAATCCCAGTCTTATGTCTATCACTCGGTGGTCGCTCGAGGTACCCGTCTCGTGGACCTTCCATGATCTCACGAGCGGTAGCATTCCCGTGCTCGCGAGCGTAACGTCGATATTCGAAAATGCGTAGTCGTTATCGTACGTGGAAGGGTTACCTGGTTCATTGAGTACGTGTAGGGAATGCTGCGAGACAAGAGCTTCGAATAATTCTCCTCTCTCGTCCACGCGGCCGCTGTGCCAGAGATGGGATTTGGCGTTAGCGTCTATTCCCAAGAGGACCTTTCGGCCTCTTAAATGACTCAATACTCTCCCCAGGTGGGTAAGCCCAAGCTCAATATTCTCTGATGGTGGGAGGTATTGGCTTACCACGTACATTTCCGTGTCACTGGTTGAGATCTGTACACATACACAGTGTGACGTGCACAGATTAGTGACCTTTAATACGCTGTATTTCCGGTTTCTTACCCCTATGGCTGCTTGGATCGGTTGCCCGTTCCCTTCGCCTGTGATTATCGACGTATCCGCACCGAACCCCGGGAGTTTTCCTTCCGTGTTATACGGTTCCTGCATCAGGATTACATCCGTGTTACACAGGTCCATGTACGCCCGGTTCTCGTACGAGACCGTCCGGGATCTCCGCATATTGTGCTGGAGGATCCTCATTTCCAAACCGTTCTTCTCGCTCTTTTCACTCATAATTAGTTCTAGAGACTTGCCGAGCTAGAGCAGCCTTGTGGGCTGGACATTCCTTGGAGGACGCCTTGTGGGTGTCCTTTTTTCCTACCTTTTTGCAGTTTGCGCAGGTAGGGAGTTCCCTCTTCTTTTGGCACGTCTGCGCGTTGTGGCCCTTATTTGCGCACTGGCCGCATGTCTCCGTCTCCTGTCTGCAGTGCTTGGATACATGGCCGTAACTTTGGCACTTGAAGCACCTCGTGACGGCCATATAATCCTGCACTTTGCAGGAGTTCCATCCGATGAAGACCCTTTTCTGGGCCATCAGTTTCTGCCTTAGTGCGGGGGTAACCTCGATTATCCAATTAGTGTGCTCCGTGTCCTTTGGGCCGGACCTGAAACAGAAAGAAATCTGCTTTAAAAGTTCTTCGGTTGTTACACCGTCTAAGTTTTGCTTTCTGAGCGAAAGCGCTACTTCTTTCTCGTCCATGTTCCTTGGGACGTCGTATAGAATGAGGCGGGGGTTCCTCGTCTTAGGGGATGCAGTCTTTAGGCCTGCATCCTTTAGTTTTTCGTTTTCCGTGAAAAACTTCAGATCCTCGGCGTTGTTCGTCTCGATGGCGATGCCGTTACCGTTGATTTTTCGGACAGCCCTCACCTGGATGCCCTTCTTTCTTGGATTGACAAGCGTGAAGAGTGCCTCGCGGGCGTCCTCGCTTGTCTTTATTTCTCCCTCCTCCGTAGAGGGGTAAATCATTACCACGTTCCTCGGTGGTTTAACCGCTGATGGCGCGACGCGGGTAGTGGTCACCTTGACCCTTTCCGCGTACGTCATGGGCGCGGAGGGTGCAACCACCCTCGCGGTCGTCTTCTCCAAGCGCTTCGTCGCCTGGAGGGATTTACTGACCGCGCCGGCGAGGGTAGCCTCCGACGCCTTGCGAAGATCCTCGGCTGCCGAGATTTTCCCCTCGAGGAAGCTGTTCCGCACTATAAGCTCGTTGACGAGCCTGTTCATGCGTGCGAACTTCCTGAGAATCTCCGATGATGTCTCCTTATTTAGTTTTTTCGCCGGATCCAGGCAGTACTGCCCGATATGCTCCTCGATGACGGCGGCGTCTTCCCTTATTTCGGAGAGCTTCCTCGGCTCTCCATCGTGGGAAGGGGCTTTGGTGGGCGTCTTGGGGTCAACGTCCATCTGCATCTCCTCTCTTCCTTCCTTCCGCGAATCCTCCTTGGTTGTCTCCTTCGGTGCCAGTGTGGTTGAGGGGGCTGCTGCTCTTCTAATTGGGGCCACCGTTCTCCTAACGGTACTGGAAATGCTTGACATCGTCCGTGGTGATTGGCTCTTCCGATCTGCCATCCTAGAAAATATATTCGGGGAATATATGTATATATTTCCCTACTACACGCGTTCCGTTTAGGCCGAACGCTCGGCCTTCGAGCAGGTAGCAGGCGCTCGGGCCGTTCCGGTTGGCCGCGCGCGCCGTCGGCGGAGCGTGACTGACCGCACCCAAGCTACCGCGCTAACGTGGCGTTAATCAATGAATATATAACAAATATATGAATATTTTGTTAAATATCCATCCGATTTTAACGTTCTATACCGCAAAATATAAAACTTCTCCAGGGCTATTCTGGGCCGCGAACATTCCCGGATATCTTCGGAGGATCCGAAGATATATACCGGAGATTCC
>OU342836.1:1727866-1732866 GCA_910591585.2 Nysson spinosus | reverse complement strand
CGCTCTATCTCTTACGGTTGATTTTTAAATAATTTCTAAAATAGTCGTCGGCGACCCTTCACGGTAGCCACTCGGTAGGAAAAAATCTAAGTCCGAAGTGAAATTATTTTCACCGACGAGGTAACTTTTAAATGTTAGATTGAGTTATAGGAGCGTATTTGAAGCACTTTTGCTTAATAAACCACCGCTCTATCTCTTACGGTTGATTTTTAAATTAATCAGAAAGTCTTCGTCGGCAGCGCTTCACGGTAGCCTCTCCGTACAGAGACTAAGTCCGAATTGAAAATATTTTCACCGACGACGTATCTTTTAAATGTTATGTTCAGTTATGGGAGCGTATTTGAAGCACTTTTGCTTAATAAATCACCGCTCTATCTCTTACGGTTGATTTTTAAATAATTTCTAAAATAGTCGTCGGCGACCCTTCACGGTAGCCACTCGGTAGGAAAAAATCTAAGTCCGATGTGAAATTATTTTCACCGACGAGGTAACTTTTAAATGTTAGATTGAGTTATAGGAGCGTATTTGAAGCACTTTTGCTTAATAAACCACCGCTCTATCTCTTACGGTTGATTTTTAAATTAATCAGAAAGTCTTCGTCGGCAGCGCTTCACGGTAGCCTCTCCGTACAGAGACTAAGTCCGAATTGAAAATATTTTCACCGACGACGTATCTTTTAAATGTTATGTTCAGTTATGGGAGCGTATTTGAAGCACTTTTGCTTAATAAATCACCGCTCTATCTCTTACGGTTGATTTTTAAATAATTTCTAAAATAGTCGTCGGCGACCCTTCACGGTAGCCACTCGGTAGGAAAAAATCTAAGTCCGAAGTGAAATTATTTTCACCGACGAGGTAACTTTTAAATGTTAGATTGAGTTATAGGAGCGTATTTGAAGCACTTTTGCTTAATAAACCACCGCTCTATCTCTTACGGTTGATTTTTAAATTAATCAGAAAGTCTTCGTCGGCAGCGCTTCACGGTAGCCTCTCCGTACAGAGACTAAGTCCGAATTGAAAATATTTTCACCGACGACGTATCTTTTAAATGTTATGTTCAGTTATGGGAGCGTATTTGAAGCACTTTTGCTTAATAAATCACCGCTCTATCTCTTACGGTTGATTTTTAAATAATTTCTAAAATAGTCGTCGGCGACCCTTCACGGTAGCCACTCGGTAGGAAAAAATCTAAGTCCGAAGTGAAATTATTTTCACCGACGAGGTAACTTTTAAATGTTAGATTGAGTTATAGGAGCGTATTTGAAGCACTTTTGCTTAATAAACCACCGCTCTATCTCTTACGGTTGATTTTTAAATTAATCAGAAAGTCTTCGTCGGCAGCGCTTCACGGTAGCCTCTCCGTACAGAGACTAAGTCCGAATTGAAAATATTTTCACCGACGACGTATCTTTTAAATGTTATGTTCAGTTATGGGAGCGTATTTGAAGCACTTTTGCTTAATAAATCACCGCTCTATCTCTTACGGTTGATTTTTAAATAATTTCTAAAATAGTCGTCGGCGACCCTTCACGGTAGCCACTCGGTAGGAAAAAATCTAAGTCCGAAGTGAAATTATTTTCACCGACGAGGTAACTTTTAAATGTTAGATTGAGTTATAGGAGCGTATTTGAAGCACTTTTGCTTAATAAACCACCGCTCTATCTCTTACGGTTGATTTTTAAATTAATCAGAAAGTCTTCGTCGGCAGCGCTTCACGGTAGCCTCTCCGTACAGAGACTAAGTCCGAATTGAAAATATTTTCACCGACGACGTATCTTTTAAATGTTATGTTCAGTTATGGGAGCGTATTTGAAGCACTTTTGCTTAATAAATCACCGCTCTATCTCTTACGGTTGATTTTTAAATAATTTCTAAAATAGTCGTCGGCGACCCTTCACGGTAGCCACTCGGTAGGAAAAAATCTAAGTCCGAAGTGAAATTATTTTCACCGACGAGGTAACTTTTAAATGTTAGATTGAGTTATAGGAGCGTATTTGAAGCACTTTTGCTTAATAAACCACCGCTCTATCTCTTACGGTTGATTTTTAAATTAATCAGAAAGTCTTCGTCGGCAGCGCTTCACGGTAGCCTCTCCGTACAGAGACTAAGTCCGAATTGAAAATATTTTCACCGACGACGTATCTTTTAAATGTTATGTTCAGTTATGGGAGCGTATTTGAAGCACTTTTGCTTAATAAATCACCGCTCTATCTCTTACGGTTGATTTTTAAATAATTTCTAAAATAGTCGTCGGCGACCCTTCACGGTAGCCACTCGGTAGGAAAAAATCTAAGTCCGAAGTGAAATTATTTTCACCGACGAGGTAACTTTTAAATGTTAGATTGAGTTATAGGAGCGTATTTGAAGCACTTTTGCTTAATAAACCACCGCTCTATCTCTTACGGTTGATTTTTAAATTAATCAGAAAGTCTTCGTCGGCAGCGCTTCACGGTAGCCTCTCCGTACAGAGACTAAGTCCGAATTGAAAATATTTTCACCGACGACGTATCTTTTAAATGTTATGTTCAGTTATGGGAGCGTATTTGAAGCACTTTTGCTTAATAAATCACCGCTCTATCTCTTACGGTTGATTTTTAAATAATTTCTAAAATAGTCGTCGGCGACCCTTCACGGTAGCCACTCGGTAGGAAAAAATCTAAGTCCGAAGTGAAATTATTTTCACCGACGAGGTAACTTTTAAATGTTAGATTGAGTTATAGGAGCGTATTTGAAGCACTTTTGCTTAATAAACCACCGCTCTATCTCTTACGGTTGATTTTTAAATTAATCAGAAAGTCTTCGTCGGCAGCGCTTCACGGTAGCCTCTCCGTACAGAGACTAAGTCCGAATTGAAAATATTTTCACCGACGACGTATCTTTTAAATGTTATGTTCAGTTATGGGAGCGTATTTGAAGCACTTTTGCTTAATAAATCACCGCTCTATCTCTTACGGTTGATTTTTAAATAATTTCTAAAATAGTCGTCGGCGACCCTTCACGGTAGCCACTCGGTAGGAAAAAATCTAAGTCCGAAGTGAAATTATTTTCACCGACGAGGTAACTTTTAAATGTTAGATTGAGTTTAGGAGCGTATTTGAAGCACTTTTGCTTAATAAACCACCGCTCTATCTCTTACGGTTGATTTTTAAATTAATCAGAAAGTCTTCGTCGGCAGCGCTTCACGGTAGCCTCTCCGTACAGAGACTAAGTCCGAATTGAAAATATTTTCACCGACGACGTATCTTTTAAATGTTATGTTCAGTTATGGGAGCGTATTTGAAGCACTTTTGCTTAATAAATCACCGCTCTATCTCTTACGGTTGATTTTTAAATAATTTCTAAAATAGTCGTCGGCGACCCTTCACGGTAGCCACTCGGTAGGAAAAAATCTAAGTCCGAAGTGAAATTATTTTCACCGACGAGGTAACTTTTAAATGTTAGATTGAGTTATAGGAGCGTATTTGAAGCACTTTTGCTTAATAAACCACCGCTCTATCTCTTACGGTTGATTTTTAAATTAATCAGAAAGTCTTCGTCGGCAGCGCTTCACGGTAGCCTCTCCGTACAGAGACTAAGTCCGAATTGAAAATATTTTCACCGACGACGTATCTTTTAAATGTTATGTTCAGTTATGGGAGCGTATTTGAAGCACTTTTGCTTAATAAATCACCGCTCTATCTCTTACGGTTGATTTTTAAATAATTTCTAAAATAGTCGTCGGCGACCCTTCACGGTAGCCACTCGGTAGGAAAAAATCTAAGTCCGAAGTGAAATTATTTTCACCGACGAGGTAACTTTTAAATGTTAGATTGAGTTATAGGAGCGTATTTGAAGCACTTTTGCTTAATAAACCACCGCTCTATCTCTTACGGTTGATTTTTAAATTAATCAGAAAGTCTTCGTCGGCAGCGCTTCACGGTAGCCTCTCCGTACAGAGACTAAGTCCGAATTGAAAATATTTTCACCGACGACGTATCTTTTAAATGTTATGTTCAGTTATGGGAGCGTATTTGAAGCACTTTTGCTTAATAAATCACCGCTCTATCTCTTACGGTTGATTTTTAAATAATTTCTAAAATAGTCGTCGGCGACCCTTCACGGTAGCCACTCGGTAGGAAAAAATCTAAGTCCGAAGTGAAATTATTTTCACCGACGAGGTAACTTTTAAATGTTAGATTGAGTTATAGGAGCGTATTTGAAGCACTTTTGCTTAATAAACCACCGCTCTATCTCTTACGGTTGATTTTTAAATTAATCAGAAAGTCTTCGTCGGCAGCGCTTCACGGTAGCCTCTCCGTACAGAGACTAAGTCCGAATTGAAAATATTTTCACCGACGACGTATCTTTTAAATGTTATGTTCAGTTATGGGAGCGTATTTGAAGCACTTTTGCTTAATAAATCACCGCTCTATCTCTTACGGTTGATTTTTAAATAATTTCTAAAATAGTCGTCGGCGACCCTTCACGGTAGCCACTCGGTAGGAAAAAATCTAAGTCCGAAGTGAAATTATTTTCACCGACGAGGTAACTTTTAAATGTTAGATTGAGTTATAGGAGCGTATTTGAAGCACTTTTGCTTAATAAACCACCGCTCTATCTCTTACGGTTGATTTTTAAATTAATCAGAAAGTCTTCGTCGGCAGCGCTTCACGGTAGCCTCTCCGTACAGAGACTAAGTCCGAATTGAAAATATTTTCACCGACGACGTATCTTTTAAATGTTATGTTCAGTTATGGGAGCGTATTTGAAGCACTTTTGCTTAATAAATCACCGCTCTATCTCTTACGGTTGATTTTTAAATAATTTCTAAAATAGTCGTCGGCGACCCTTCACGGTAGCCACTCGGTAGGAAAAAATCTAAGTCCGAAGTGAAATTATTTTCACCGACGAGGTAACTTTTAAATGTTAGATTGAGTTATAGGAGCGTATTTGAAGCACTTTTGCTTAATAAACCACCGCTCTATCTCTTACGGTTGATTTTTAAATTAATCAGAAAGTCTT
>OU342836.1:1713576-1727666 GCA_910591585.2 Nysson spinosus | reverse complement strand
CACCGACGAGGTAACTTTTAAATGTTAGATTGAGTTATAGGAGCGTATTTGAAGCACTTTTGCTTAATAAACCACCGCTCTATCTCTTACGGTTGATTTTTAAATTAATCAGAAAGTCTTCGTCGGCAGCGCTTCACGGTAGCCTCTCCGTACAGAGACTAAGTCCGAATTGAAAATATTTTCACCGACGACGTATCTTTTAAATGTTATGTTCAGTTATGGGAGCGTATTTGAAGCACTTTTGCTTAATAAATCACCGCTCTATCTCTTACGGTTGATTTTTAAATAATTTCTAAAATAGTCGTCGGCGACCCTTCACGGTAGCCACTCGGTAGGAAAAAATCTAAGTCCGAAGTGAAATTATTTTCACCGACGAGGTAACTTTTAAATGTTAGATTGAGTTATAGGAGCGTATTTGAAGCACTTTTGCTTAATAAACCACCGCTCTATCTCTTACGGTTGATTTTTAAATTAATCAGAAAGTCTTCGTCGGCAGCGCTTCACGGTAGCCTCTCCGTACAGAGACTAAGTCCGAATTGAAAATATTTTCACCGACGACGTATCTTTTAAATGTTATGTTCAGTTATGGGAGCGTATTTGAAGCACTTTTGCTTAATAAATCACCGCTCTATCTCTTACGGTTGATTTTTAAATAATTTCTAAAATAGTCGTCGGCGACCCTTCACGGTAGCCACTCGGTAGGAAAAAATCTAAGTCCGAAGTGAAATTATTTTCACCGACGAGGTAACTTTTAAATGTTAGATTGAGTTATAGGAGCGTATTTGAAGCACTTTTGCTTAATAAACCACCGCTCTATCTCTTACGGTTGATTTTTAAATTAATCAGAAAGTCTTCGTCGGCAGCGCTTCACGGTAGCCTCTCCGTACAGAGACTAAGTCCGAATTGAAAATATTTTCACCGACGACGTATCTTTTAAATGTTATGTTCAGTTATGGGAGCGTATTTGAAGCACTTTTGCTTAATAAATCACCGCTCTATCTCTTACGGTTGATTTTTAAATAATTTCTAAAATAGTCGTCGGCGACCCTTCACGGTAGCCACTCGGTAGGAAAAAATCTAAGTCCGAAGTGAAATTATTTTCACCGACGAGGTAACTTTTAAATGTTAGATTGAGTTATAGGAGCGTATTTGAAGCACTTTTGCTTAATAAACCACCGCTCTATCTCTTACGGTTGATTTTTAAATTAATCAGAAAGTCTTCGTCGGCAGCGCTTCACGGTAGCCTCTCCGTACAGAGACTAAGTCCGAATTGAAAATATTTTCACCGACGACGTATCTTTTAAATGTTATGTTCAGTTATGGGAGCGTATTTGAAGCACTTTTGCTTAATAAATCACCGCTCTATCTCTTACGGTTGATTTTTAAATAATTTCTAAAATAGTCGTCGGCGACCCTTCACGGTAGCCACTCGGTAGGAAAAAATCTAAGTCCGAAGTGAAATTATTTTCACCGACGAGGTAACTTTTAAATGTTAGATTGAGTTATAGGAGCGTATTTGAAGCACTTTTGCTTAATAAACCACCGCTCTATCTCTTACGGTTGATTTTTAAATTAATCAGAAAGTCTTCGTCGGCAGCGCTTCACGGTAGCCTCTCCGTACAGAGACTAAGTCCGAATTGAAAATATTTTCACCGACGACGTATCTTTTAAATGTTATGTTCAGTTATGGGAGCGTATTTGAAGCACTTTTGCTTAATAAATCACCGCTCTATCTCTTACGGTTGATTTTTAAATAATTTCTAAAATAGTCGTCGGCGACCCTTCACGGTAGCCACTCGGTAGGAAAAAATCTAAGTCCGAAGTGAAATTATTTTCACCGACGAGGTAACTTTTAAATGTTAGATTGAGTTATAGGAGCGTATTTGAAGCACTTTTGCTTAATAAACCACCGCTCTATCTCTTACGGTTGATTTTTAAATTAATCAGAAAGTCTTCGTCGGCAGCGCTTCACGGTAGCCTCTCCGTACAGAGACTAAGTCCGAATTGAAAATATTTTCACCGACGACGTATCTTTTAAATGTTATGTTCAGTTATGGGAGCGTATTTGAAGCACTTTTGCTTAATAAATCACCGCTCTATCTCTTACGGTTGATTTTTAAATAATTTCTAAAATAGTCGTCGGCGACCCTTCACGGTAGCCACTCGGTAGGAAAAAATCTAAGTCCGAAGTGAAATTATTTTCACCGACGAGGTAACTTTTAAATGTTAGATTGAGTTATAGGAGCGTATTTGAAGCACTTTTGCTTAATAAACCACCGCTCTATCTCTTACGGTTGATTTTTAAATTAATCAGAAAGTCTTCGTCGGCAGCGCTTCACGGTAGCCTCTCCGTACAGAGACTAAGTCCGAATTGAAAATATTTTCACCGACGACGTATCTTTTAAATGTTTTGTTCAGTTATGGGAGCGTATTTGAAGCACTTTTGCTTAATAAATCACCGCTCTATCTCTTACGGTTGATTTTTAAATAATTTCTAAAATAGTCGTCGGCGACCCTTCACGGTAGCCACTCGGTAGGAAAAAATCTAAGTCCGAAGTGAAATTATTTTCACCGACGAGGTAACTTTTAAATGTTAGATTGAGTTATAGGAGCGTATTTGAAGCACTTTTGCTTAATAAACCACCGCTCTATCTCTTACGGTTGATTTTTAAATTAATCAGAAAGTCTTCGTCGGCAGCGCTTCACGGTAGCCTCTCCGTACAGAGACTAAGTCCGAATTGAAAATATTTTCACCGACGACGTATCTTTTAAATGTTATGTTCAGTTATGGGAGCGTATTTGAAGCACTTTTGCTTAATAAATCACCGCTCTATCTCTTACGGTTGATTTTTAAATAATTTCTAAAATAGTCGTCGGCGACCCTTCACGGTAGCCACTCGGTAGGAAAAAATCTAAGTCCGAAGTGAAATTATTTTCACCGACGAGGTAACTTTTAAATGTTAGATTGAGTTATAGGAGCGTATTTGAAGCACTTTTGCTTAATAAACCACCGCTCTATCTCTTACGGTTGATTTTTAAATTAATCAGAAAGTCTTCGTCGGCAGCGCTTCACGGTAGCCTCTCCGTACAGAGACTAAGTCCGAATTGAAAATATTTTCACCGACGACGTATCTTTTAAATGTTATGTTCAGTTATGGGAGCGTATTTGAAGCACTTTTGCTTAATAAATCACCGCTCTATCTCTTACGGTTGATTTTTAAATAATTTCTAAAATAGTCGTCGGCGACCCTTCACGGTAGCCACTCGGTAGGAAAAAATCTAAGTCCGAAGTGAAATTATTTTCACCGACGAGGTAACTTTTAAATGTTAGATTGAGTTATAGGAGCGTATTTGAAGCACTTTTGCTTAATAAACCACCGCTCTATCTCTTACGGTTGATTTTTAAATTAATCAGAAAGTCTTCGTCGGCAGCGCTTCACGGTAGCCTCTCCGTACAGAGACTAAGTCCGAATTGAAAATATTTTCACCGACGACGTATCTTTTAAATGTTATGTTCAGTTATGGGAGCGTATTTGAAGCACTTTTGCTTAATAAATCACCGCTCTATCTCTTACGGTTGATTTTTAAATAATTTCTAAAATAGTCGTCGGCGACCCTTCACGGTAGCCACTCGGTAGGAAAAAATCTAAGTCCGAAGTGAAATTATTTTCACCGACGAGGTAACTTTTAAATGTTAGATTGAGTTATAGGAGCGTATTTGAAGCACTTTTGCTTAATAAACCACCGCTCTATCTCTTACGGTTGATTTTTAAATTAATCAGAAAGTCTTCGTCGGCAGCGCTTCACGGTAGCCTCTCCGTACAGAGACTAAGTCCGAATTGAAAATATTTTCACCGACGACGTATCTTTTAAATGTTATGTTCAGTTATGGGAGCGTATTTGAAGCACTTTTGCTTAATAAATCACCGCTCTATCTCTTACGGTTGATTTTTAAATAATTTCTAAAATAGTCGTCGGCGACCCTTCACGGTAGCCACTCGGTAGGAAAAAATCTAAGTCCGAAGTGAAATTATTTTCACCGACGAGGTAACTTTTAAATGTTAGATTGAGTTATAGGAGCGTATTTGAAGCACTTTTGCTTAATAAACCACCGCTCTATCTCTTACGGTTGATTTTTAAATTAATCAGAAAGTCTTCGTCGGCAGCGCTTCACGGTAGCCTCTCCGTACAGAGACTAAGTCCGAATTGAAAATATTTTCACCGACGACGTATCTTTTAAATGTTATGTTCAGTTATGGGAGCGTATTTGAAGCACTTTTGCTTAATAAATCACCGCTCTATCTCTTACGGTTGATTTTTAAATAATTTCTAAAATAGTCGTCGGCGACCCTTCACGGTAGCCACTCGGTAGGAAAAAATCTAAGTCCGAAGTGAAATTATTTTCACCGACGAGGTAACTTTTAAATGTTAGATTGAGTTATAGGAGCGTATTTGAAGCACTTTTGCTTAATAAACCACCGCTCTATCTCTTACGGTTGATTTTTAAATTAATCAGAAAGTCTTCGTCGGCAGCGCTTCACGGTAGCCTCTCCGTACAGAGACTAAGTCCGAATTGAAAATATTTTCACCGACGACGTATCTTTTAAATGTTATGTTCAGTTATGGGAGCGTATTTGAAGCACTTTTGCTTAATAAATCACCGCTCTATCTCTTACGGTTGATTTTTAAATAATTTCTAAAATAGTCGTCGGCGACCCTTCACGGTAGCCACTCGGTAGGAAAAAATCTAAGTCCGAAGTGAAATTATTTTCACCGACGAGGTAACTTTTAAATGTTAGATTGAGTTATAGGAGCGTATTTGAAGCACTTTTGCTTAATAAACCACCGCTCTATCTCTTACGGTTGATTTTTAAATTAATCAGAAAGTCTTCGTCGGCAGCGCTTCACGGTAGCCTCTCCGTACAGAGACTAAGTCCGAATTGAAAATATTTTCACCGACGACGTATCTTTTAAATGTTATGTTCAGTTATGGGAGCGTATTTGAAGCACTTTTGCTTAATAAATCACCGCTCTATCTCTTACGGTTGATTTTTAAATAATTTCTAAAATAGTCGTCGGCGACCCTTCACGGTAGCCACTCGGTAGGAAAAAATCTAAGTCCGAAGTGAAATTATTTTCACCGACGAGGTAACTTTTAAATGTTAGATTGAGTTATAGGAGCGTATTTGAAGCACTTTTGCTTAATAAACCACCGCTCTATCTCTTACGGTTGATTTTTAAATTAATCAGAAAGTCTTCGTCGGCAGCGCTTCACGGTAGCCTCTCCGTACAGAGACTAAGTCCGAATTGAAAATATTTTCACCGACGACGTATCTTTTAAATGTTATGTTCAGTTATGGGAGCGTATTTGAAGCACTTTTGCTTAATAAATCACCGCTCTATCTCTTACGGTTGATTTTTAAATAATTTCTAAAATAGTCGTCGGCGACCCTTCACGGTAGCCACTCGGTAGGAAAAAATCTAAGTCCGAAGTGAAATTATTTTCACCGACGAGGTAACTTTTAAATGTTAGATTGAGTTATAGGAGCGTATTTGAAGCACTTTTGCTTAATAAACCACCGCTCTATCTCTTACGGTTGATTTTTAAATTAATCAGAAAGTCTTCGTCGGCAGCGCTTCACGGTAGCCTCTCCGTACAGAGACTAAGTCCGAATTGAAAATATTTTCACCGACGACGTATCTTTTAAATGTTATGTTCAGTTATGGGAGCGTATTTGAAGCACTTTTGCTTAATAAATCACCGCTCTATCTCTTACGGTTGATTTTTAAATAATTTCTAAAATAGTCGTCGGCGACCCTTCACGGTAGCCACTCGGTAGGAAAAAATCTAAGTCCGAAGTGAAATTATTTTCACCGACGAGGTAACTTTTAAATGTTAGATTGAGTTATAGGAGCGTATTTGAAGCACTTTTGCTTAATAAACCACCGCTCTATCTCTTACGGTTGATTTTTAAATTAATCAGAAAGTCTTCGTCGGCAGCGCTTCACGGTAGCCTCTCCGTACAGAGACTAAGTCCGAATTGAAAATATTTTCACCGACGACGTATCTTTTAAATGTTATGTTCAGTTATGGGAGCGTATTTGAAGCACTTTTGCTTAATAAATCACCGCTCTATCTCTTACGGTTGATTTTTAAATAATTTCTAAAATAGTCGTCGGCGACCCTTCACGGTAGCCACTCGGTAGGAAAAAATCTAAGTCCGAAGTGAAATTATTTTCACCGACGAGGTAACTTTTAAATGTTAGATTGAGTTATAGGAGCGTATTTGAAGCACTTTTGCTTAATAAACCACCGCTCTATCTCTTACGGTTGATTTTTAAATTAATCAGAAAGTCTTCGTCGGCAGCGCTTCACGGTAGCCTCTCCGTACAGAGACTAAGTCCGAATTGAAAATATTTTCACCGACGACGTATCTTTTAAATGTTATGTTCAGTTATGGGAGCGTATTTGAAGCACTTTTGCTTAATAAATCACCGCTCTATCTCTTACGGTTGATTTTTAAATAATTTCTAAAATAGTCGTCGGCGACCCTTCACGGTAGCCACTCGGTAGGAAAAAATCTAAGTCCGAAGTGAAATTATTTTCACCGACGAGGTAACTTTTAAATGTTAGATTGAGTTATAGGAGCGTATTTGAAGCACTTTTGCTTAATAAACCACCGCTCTATCTCTTACGGTTGATTTTTAAATTAATCAGAAAGTCTTCGTCGGCAGCGCTTCACGGTAGCCTCTCCGTACAGAGACTAAGTCCGAATTGAAAATATTTTCACCGACGACGTATCTTTTAAATGTTATGTTCAGTTATGGGAGCGTATTTGAAGCACTTTTGCTTAATAAATCACCGCTCTATCTCTTACGGTTGATTTTTAAATAATTTCTAAAATAGTCGTCGGCGACCCTTCACGGTAGCCACTCGGTAGGAAAAAATCTAAGTCCGAAGTGAAATTATTTTCACCGACGAGGTAACTTTTAAATGTTAGATTGAGTTATAGGAGCGTATTTGAAGCACTTTTGCTTAATAAACCACCGCTCTATCTCTTACGGTTGATTTTTAAATTAATCAGAAAGTCTTCGTCGGCAGCGCTTCACGGTAGCCTCTCCGTACAGAGACTAAGTCCGAATTGAAAATATTTTCACCGACGACGTATCTTTTAAATGTTATGTTCAGTTATGGGAGCGTATTTGAAGCACTTTTGCTTAATAAATCACCGCTCTATCTCTTACGGTTGATTTTTAAATAATTTCTAAAATAGTCGTCGGCGACCCTTCACGGTAGCCACTCGGTAGGAAAAAATCTAAGTCCGAAGTGAAATTATTTTCACCGACGAGGTAACTTTTAAATGTTAGATTGAGTTATAGGAGCGTATTTGAAGCACTTTTGCTTAATAAACCACCGCTCTATCTCTTACGGTTGATTTTTAAATTAATCAGAAAGTCTTCGTCGGCAGCGCTTCACGGTAGCCTCTCCGTACAGAGACTAAGTCCGAATTGAAAATATTTTCACCGACGACGTATCTTTTAAATGTTATGTTCAGTTATGGGAGCGTATTTGAAGCACTTTTGCTTAATAAATCACCGCTCTATCTCTTACGGTTGATTTTTAAATAATTTCTAAAATAGTCGTCGGCGACCCTTCACGGTAGCCACTCGGTAGGAAAAAATCTAAGTCCGAAGTGAAATTATTTTCACCGACGAGGTAACTTTTAAATGTTAGATTGAGTTATAGGAGCGTATTTGAAGCACTTTTGCTTAATAAACCACCGCTCTATCTCTTACGGTTGATTTTTAAATTAATCAGAAAGTCTTCGTCGGCAGCGCTTCACGGTAGCCTCTCCGTACAGAGACTAAGTCCGAATTGAAAATATTTTCACCGACGACGTATCTTTTAAATGTTATGTTCAGTTATGGGAGCGTATTTGAAGCACTTTTGCTTAATAAATCACCGCTCTATCTCTTACGGTTGATTTTTAAATAATTTCTAAAATAGTCGTCGGCGACCCTTCACGGTAGCCACTCGGTAGGAAAAAATCTAAGTCCGAAGTGAAATTATTTTCACCGACGAGGTAACTTTTAAATGTTAGATTGAGTTATAGGAGCGTATTTGAAGCACTTTTGCTTAATAAACCACCGCTCTATCTCTTACGGTTGATTTTTAAATTAATCAGAAAGTCTTCGTCGGCAGCGCTTCACGGTAGCCTCTCCGTACAGAGACTAAGTCCGAATTGAAAATATTTTCACCGACGACGTATCTTTTAAATGTTATGTTCAGTTATGGGAGCGTATTTGAAGCACTTTTGCTTAATAAATCACCGCTCTATCTCTTACGGTTGATTTTTAAATAATTTCTAAAATAGTCGTCGGCGACCCTTCACGGTAGCCACTCGGTAGGAAAAAATCTAAGTCCGAAGTGAAATTATTTTCACCGACGAGGTAACTTTTAAATGTTAGATTGAGTTATAGGAGCGTATTTGAAGCACTTTTGCTTAATAAACCACCGCTCTATCTCTTACGGTTGATTTTTAAATTAATCAGAAAGTCTTCGTCGGCAGCGCTTCACGGTAGCCTCTCCGTACAGAGACTAAGTCCGAATTGAAAATATTTTCACCGACGACGTATCTTTTAAATGTTATGTTCAGTTATGGGAGCGTATTTGAAGCACTTTTGCTTAATAAATCACCGCTCTATCTCTTACGGTTGATTTTTAAATAATTTCTAAAATAGTCGTCGGCGACCCTTCACGGTAGCCACTCGGTAGGAAAAAATCTAAGTCCGAAGTGAAATTATTTTCACCGACGAGGTAACTTTTAAATGTTAGATTGAGTTATAGGAGCGTATTTGAAGCACTTTTGCTTAATAAACCACCGCTCTATCTCTTACGGTTGATTTTTAAATTAATCAGAAAGTCTTCGTCGGCAGCGCTTCACGGTAGCCTCTCCGTACAGAGACTAAGTCCGAATTGAAAATATTTTCACCGACGACGTATCTTTTAAATGTTATGTTCAGTTATGGGAGCGTATTTGAAGCACTTTTGCTTAATAAATCACCGCTCTATCTCTTACGGTTGATTTTTAAATAATTTCTAAAATAGTCGTCGGCGACCCTTCACGGTAGCCACTCGGTAGGAAAAAATCTAAGTCCGAAGTGAAATTATTTTCACCGACGAGGTAACTTTTAAATGTTAGATTGAGTTATAGGAGCGTATTTGAAGCACTTTTGCTTAATAAACCACCGCTCTATCTCTTACGGTTGATTTTTAAATTAATCAGAAAGTCTTCGTCGGCAGCGCTTCACGGTAGCCTCTCCGTACAGAGACTAAGTCCGAATTGAAAATATTTTCACCGACGACGTATCTTTTAAATGTTATGTTCAGTTATGGGAGCGTATTTGAAGCACTTTTGCTTAATAAATCACCGCTCTATCTCTTACGGTTGATTTTTAAATAATTTCTAAAATAGTCGTCGGCGACCCTTCACGGTAGCCACTCGGTAGGAAAAAATCTAAGTCCGAAGTGAAATTATTTTCACCGACGAGGTAACTTTTAAATGTTAGATTGAGTTATAGGAGCGTATTTGAAGCACTTTTGCTTAATAAACCACCGCTCTATCTCTTACGGTTGATTTTTAAATTAATCAGAAAGTCTTCGTCGGCAGCGCTTCACGGTAGCCTCTCCGTACAGAGACTAAGTCCGAATTGAAAATATTTTCACCGACGACGTATCTTTTAAATGTTATGTTCAGTTATGGGAGCGTATTTGAAGCACTTTTGCTTAATAAATCACCGCTCTATCTCTTACGGTTGATTTTTAAATAATTTCTAAAATAGTCGTCGGCGACCCTTCACGGTAGCCACTCGGTAGGAAAAAATCTAAGTCCGAAGTGAAATTATTTTCACCGACGAGGTAACTTTTAAATGTTAGATTGAGTTATAGGAGCGTATTTGAAGCACTTTTGCTTAATAAACCACCGCTCTATCTCTTACGGTTGATTTTTAAATTAATCAGAAAGTCTTCGTCGGCAGCGCTTCACGGTAGCCTCTCCGTACAGAGACTAAGTCCGAATTGAAAATATTTTCACCGACGACGTATCTTTTAAATGTTATGTTCAGTTATGGGAGCGTATTTGAAGCACTTTTGCTTAATAAATCACCGCTCTATCTCTTACGGTTGATTTTTAAATAATTTCTAAAATAGTCGTCGGCGACCCTTCACGGTAGCCACTCGGTAGGAAAAAATCTAAGTCCGAAGTGAAATTATTTTCACCGACGAGGTAACTTTTAAATGTTAGATTGAGTTATAGGAGCGTATTTGAAGCACTTTTGCTTAATAAACCACCGCTCTATCTCTTACGGTTGATTTTTAAATTAATCAGAAAGTCTTCGTCGGCAGCGCTTCACGGTAGCCTCTCCGTACAGAGACTAAGTCCGAATTGAAAATATTTTCACCGACGACGTATCTTTTAAATGTTATGTTCAGTTATGGGAGCGTATTTGAAGCACTTTTGCTTAATAAATCACCGCTCTATCTCTTACGGTTGATTTTTAAATAATTTCTAAAATAGTCGTCGGCGACCCTTCACGGTAGCCACTCGGTAGGAAAAAATCTAAGTCCGAAGTGAAATTATTTTCACCGACGAGGTAACTTTTAAATGTTAGATTGAGTTATAGGAGCGTATTTGAAGCACTTTTGCTTAATAAACCACCGCTCTATCTCTTACGGTTGATTTTTAAATTAATCAGAAAGTCTTCGTCGGCAGCGCTTCACGGTAGCCTCTCCGTACAGAGACTAAGTCCGAATTGAAAATATTTTCACCGACGACGTATCTTTTAAATGTTATGTTCAGTTATGGGAGCGTATTTGAAGCACTTTTGCTTAATAAATCACCGCTCTATCTCTTACGGTTGATTTTTAAATAATTTCTAAAATAGTCGTCGGCGACCCTTCACGGTAGCCACTCGGTAGGAAAAAATCTAAGTCCGAAGTGAAATTATTTTCACCGACGAGGTAACTTTTAAATGTTAGATTGAGTTATAGGAGCGTATTTGAAGCACTTTTGCTTAATAAACCACCGCTCTATCTCTTACGGTTGATTTTTAAATTAATCAGAAAGTCTTCGTCGGCAGCGCTTCACGGTAGCCTCTCCGTACAGAGACTAAGTCCGAATTGAAAATATTTTCACCGACGACGTATCTTTTAAATGTTATGTTCAGTTATGGGAGCGTATTTGAAGCACTTTTGCTTAATAAATCACCGCTCTATCTCTTACGGTTGATTTTTAAATAATTTCTAAAATAGTCGTCGGCGACCCTTCACGGTAGCCACTCGGTAGGAAAAAATCTAAGTCCGAAGTGAAATTATTTTCACCGACGAGGTAACTTTTAAATGTTAGATTGAGTTATAGGAGCGTATTTGAAGCACTTTTGCTTAATAAACCACCGCTCTATCTCTTACGGTTGATTTTTAAATTAATCAGAAAGTCTTCGTCGGCAGCGCTTCACGGTAGCCTCTCCGTACAGAGACTAAGTCCGAATTGAAAATATTTTCACCGACGACGTATCTTTTAAATGTTATGTTCAGTTATGGGAGCGTATTTGAAGCACTTTTGCTTAATAAATCACCGCTCTATCTCTTACGGTTGATTTTTAAATAATTTCTAAAATAGTCGTCGGCGACCCTTCACGGTAGCCACTCGGTAGGAAAAAATCTAAGTCCGAAGTGAAATTATTTTCACCGACGAGGTAACTTTTAAATGTTAGATTGAGTTATAGGAGCGTATTTGAAGCACTTTTGCTTAATAAACCACCGCTCTATCTCTTACGGTTGATTTTTAAATTAATCAGAAAGTCTTCGTCGGCAGCGCTTCACGGTAGCCTCTCCGTACAGAGACTAAGTCCGAATTGAAAATATTTTCACCGACGACGTATCTTTTAAATGTTATGTTCAGTTATGGGAGCGTATTTGAAGCACTTTTGCTTAATAAATCACCGCTCTATCTCTTACGGTTGATTTTTAAATAATTTCTAAAATAGTCGTCGGCGACCCTTCACGGTAGCCACTCGGTAGGAAAAAATCTAAGTCCGAAGTGAAATTATTTTCACCGACGAGGTAACTTTTAAATGTTAGATTGAGTTATAGGAGCGTATTTGAAGCACTTTTGCTTAATAAACCACCGCTCTATCTCTTACGGTTGATTTTTAAATTAATCAGAAAGTCTTCGTCGGCAGCGCTTCACGGTAGCCTCTCCGTACAGAGACTAAGTCCGAATTGAAAATATTTTCACCGACGACGTATCTTTTAAATGTTATGTTCAGTTATGGGAGCGTATTTGAAGCACTTTTGCTTAATAAATCACCGCTCTATCTCTTACGGTTGATTTTTAAATAATTTCTAAAATAGTCGTCGGCGACCCTTCACGGTAGCCACTCGGTAGGAAAAAATCTAAGTCCGAAGTGAAATTATTTTCACCGACGAGGTAACTTTTAAATGTTAGATTGAGTTATAGGAGCGTATTTGAAGCACTTTTGCTTAATAAACCACCGCTCTATCTCTTACGGTTGATTTTTAAATTAATCAGAAAGTCTTCGTCGGCAGCGCTTCACGGTAGCCTCTCCGTACAGAGACTAAGTCCGAATTGAAAATATTTTCACCGACGACGTATCTTTTAAATGTTATGTTCAGTTATGGGAGCGTATTTGAAGCACTTTTGCTTAATAAATCACCGCTCTATCTCTTACGGTTGATTTTTAAATAATTTCTAAAATAGTCGTCGGCGACCCTTCACGGTAGCCACTCGGTAGGAAAAAATCTAAGTCCGAAGTGAAATTATTTTCACCGACGAGGTAACTTTTAAATGTTAGATTGAGTTATAGGAGCGTATTTGAAGCACTTTTGCTTAATAAACCACCGCTCTATCTCTTACGGTTGATTTTTAAATTAATCAGAAAGTCTTCGTCGGCAGCGCTTCACGGTAGCCTCTCCGTACAGAGACTAAGTCCGAATTGAAAATATTTTCACCGACGACGTATCTTTTAAATGTTATGTTCAGTTATGGGAGCGTATTTGAAGCACTTTTGCTTAATAAATCACCGCTCTATCTCTTACGGTTGATTTTTAAATAATTTCTAAAATAGTCGTCGGCGACCCTTCACGGTAGCCACTCGGTAGGAAAAAATCTAAGTCCGAAGTGAAATTATTTTCACCGACGAGGTAACTTTTAAATGTTAGATTGAGTTATAGGAGCGTATTTGAAGCACTTTTGCTTAATAAACCACCGCTCTATCTCTTACGGTTGATTTTTAAATTAATCAGAAAGTCTTCGTCGGCAGCGCTTCACGGTAGCCTCTCCGTACAGAGACTAAGTCCGAATTGAAAATATTTTCACCGACGACGTATCTTTTAAATGTTATGTTCAGTTATGGGAGCGTATTTGAAGCACTTTTGCTTAATAAATCACCGCTCTATCTCTTACGGTTGATTTTTAAATAATTTCTAAAATAGTCGTCGGCGACCCTTCACGGTAGCCACTCGGTAGGAAAAAATCTAAGTCCGAAGTGAAATTATTTTCACCGACGAGGTAACTTTTAAATGTTAGATTGAGTTATAGGAGCGTATTTGAAGCACTTTTGCTTAATAAACCACCGCTCTATCTCTTACGGTTGATTTTTAAATAATTTCTAAAATAGTCGTCGGCGACCCTTCACGGTAGCCACTCGGTAGGAAAAAATCCTCGCGGCGCGCGAGATACAGGCCACGAAATTTCGTTAAGAAAAAAGCGTTTACGCTTAATTCGACTTTTTTTGACCTCAAATGAAAGCTGAGGAAAAGGCGATCATTTTTCGCTTATGAACTATGGGCCTATTTCTTTCAGTTTTGGAGTTATTCGAGTTCAAAGACATCGGCGACGACTATTTGGAGTGGAAAAAATCCTCGCGGCGCGCGAGATACAGGCCACGAAATTTCGTTAAAAAAAAAGCGTTTACGCTTAAGGGCGACTTTTTTTTACTCAAAATGAAAGCTGAGGAAAAGGCGATCATTTTTCGCTTATGAACTATGGGCCTATTTCTTTCAGTTTTGG
>OU342836.1:1616076-1698576 GCA_910591585.2 Nysson spinosus | reverse complement strand
AAATCTAAGTCCGAAGTGAAATTATTTTCACCGACGAGGTAACTTTTAAATGTTAGATTGAGTTATAGGAGCGTATTTGAAGCACTTTTGCTTAATAAACCACCGCTCTATCTCTTACGGTTGATTTTTAAATTAATCAGAAAGTCTTCGTCGGCAGCGCTTCACGGTAGCCTCTCCGTACAGAGACTAAGTCCGAATTGAAAATATTTTCACCGACGACGTATCTTTTAAATGTTATGTTCAGTTATGGGAGCGTATTTGAAGCACTTTTGCTTAATAAATCACCGCTCTATCTCTTACGGTTGATTTTTAAATAATTTCTAAAATAGTCGTCGGCGACCCTTCACGGTAGCCACTCGGTAGGAAAAAATCTAAGTCCGAAGTGAAATTATTTTCACCGACGAGGTAACTTTTAAATGTTAGATTGAGTTATAGGAGCGTATTTGAAGCACTTTTGCTTAATAAACCACCGCTCTATCTCTTACGGTTGATTTTTAAATTAATCAGAAAGTCTTCGTCGGCAGCGCTTCACGGTAGCCTCTCCGTACAGAGACTAAGTCCGAATTGAAAATATTTTCACCGACGACGTATCTTTTAAATGTTATGTTCAGTTATGGGAGCGTATTTGAAGCACTTTTGCTTAATAAATCACCGCTCTATCTCTTACGGTTGATTTTTAAATAATTTCTAAAATAGTCGTCGGCGACCCTTCACGGTAGCCACTCGGTAGGAAAAAATCTAAGTCCGAAGTGAAATTATTTTCACCGACGAGGTAACTTTTAAATGTTAGATTGAGTTATAGGAGCGTATTTGAAGCACTTTTGCTTAATAAACCACCGCTCTATCTCTTACGGTTGATTTTTAAATTAATCAGAAAGTCTTCGTCGGCAGCGCTTCACGGTAGCCTCTCCGTACAGAGACTAAGTCCGAATTGAAAATATTTTCACCGACGACGTATCTTTTAAATGTTATGTTCAGTTATGGGAGCGTATTTGAAGCACTTTTGCTTAATAAATCACCGCTCTATCTCTTACGGTTGATTTTTAAATAATTTCTAAAATAGTCGTCGGCGACCCTTCACGGTAGCCACTCGGTAGGAAAAAATCTAAGTCCGAAGTGAAATTATTTTCACCGACGAGGTAACTTTTAAATGTTAGATTGAGTTATAGGAGCGTATTTGAAGCACTTTTGCTTAATAAACCACCGCTCTATCTCTTACGGTTGATTTTTAAATTAATCAGAAAGTCTTCGTCGGCAGCGCTTCACGGTAGCCTCTCCGTACAGAGACTAAGTCCGAATTGAAAATATTTTCACCGACGACGTATCTTTTAAATGTTATGTTCAGTTATGGGAGCGTATTTGAACCACTTTTGCTTAATAAATCACCGCTCTATCTCTTACGGTTGATTTTTAAATAATTTCTAAAATAGTCGTCGGCGACCCTTCACGGTAGCCACTCGGTAGGAAAAAATCTAAGTCCGAAGTGAAATTATTTTCACCGACGAGGTAACTTTTAAATGTTAGATTGAGTTATAGGAGCGTATTTGAAGCACTTTTGCTTAATAAACCACCGCTCTATCTCTTACGGTTGATTTTTAAATTAATCAGAAAGTCTTCGTCGGCAGCGCTTCACGGTAGCCTCTCCGTACAGAGACCAAGTCCGAATTGAAAATATTTTCACCGACGACGTATCTTTTAAATGTTAGATTGAGTTATAGGAGCGTATTTGAAGCACTTTTGCTTAATAAATCACCGCTCTATCTCTTACGGTTGATTTTTAAATAATTTCTAAAATAGTCGTCGGCGACCCTTCACGGTAGCCACTCGGTAGGAAAAAATCTAAGTCCGAAGTGAAATTATTTTCACCGACGAGGTAACTTTTAAATGTTAGATTGAGTTATAGGAGCGTATTTGAAGCACTTTTGCTTAATAAACCACCGCTCTATCTCTTACGGTTGATTTTTAAATTAATCAGAAAGTCTTCGTCGGCAGCGCTTCACGGTAGCCTCTCCGTACAGAGACTAAGTCCGAATTGAAAATATTTTCACCGACGACGTATCTTTTAAATGTTATGTTCAGTTATGGGAGCGTATTTGAAGCACTTTTGCTTAATAAATCACCGCTCTATCTCTTACGGTTGATTTTTAAATAATTTCTAAAATAGTCGTCGGCGACCCTTCACGGTAGCCACTCGGTAGGAAAAAATCTAAGTCCGAAGTGAAATTATTTTCACCGACGAGGTAACTTTTAAATGTTAGATTGAGTTATAGGAGCGTATTTGAAGCACTTTTGCTTAATAAACCACCGCTCTATCTCTTACGGTTGATTTTTAAATTAATCAGAAAGTCTTCGTCGGCAGCGCTTCACGGTAGCCTCTCCGTACAGAGACTAAGTCCGAATTGAAAATATTTTCACCGACGACGTATCTTTTAAATGTTATGTTCAGTTATGGGAGCGTATTTGAAGCACTTTTGCTTAATAAATCACCGCTCTATCTCTTACGGTTGATTTTTAAATAATTTCTAAAATAGTCGTCGGCGACCCTTCACGGTAGCCACTCGGTAGGAAAAAATCTAAGTCCGAAGTGAAATTATTTTCACCGACGAGGTAACTTTTAAATGTTAGATTGAGTTATAGGAGCGTATTTGAAGCACTTTTGCTTAATAAACCACCGCTCTATCTCTTACGGTTGATTTTTAAATTAATCAGAAAGTCTTCGTCGGCAGCGCTTCACGGTAGCCTCTCCGTACAGAGACTAAGTCCGAATTGAAAATATTTTCACCGACGACGTATCTTTTAAATGTTATGTTCAGTTATGGGAGCGTATTTGAAGCACTTTTGCTTAATAAATCACCGCTCTATCTCTTACGGTTGATTTTTAAATAATTTCTAAAATAGTCGTCGGCGACCCTTCACGGTAGCCACTCGGTAGGAAAAAATCTAAGTCCGAAGTGAAATTATTTTCACCGACGAGGTAACTTTTAAATGTTAGATTGAGTTATAGGAGCGTATTTGAAGCACTTTTGCTTAATAAACCACCGCTCTATCTCTTACGGTTGATTTTTAAATTAATCAGAAAGTCTTCGTCGGCAGCGCTTCACGGTAGCCTCTCCGTACAGAGACTAAGTCCGAATTGAAAATATTTTCACCGACGACGTATCTTTTAAATGTTATGTTCAGTTATGGGAGCGTATTTGAAGCACTTTTGCTTAATAAATCACCGCTCTATCTCTTACGGTTGATTTTTAAATAATTTCTAAAATAGTCGTCGGCGACCCTTCACGGTAGCCACTCGGTAGGAAAAAATCTAAGTCCGAAGTGAAATTATTTTCACCGACGAGGTAACTTTTAAAAGTTAGATTGAGTTATAGGAGCGTATTTGAAGCACTTTTGCTTAATAAACCACCGCTCTATCTCTTACGGTTGATTTTTAAATTAATCAGAAAGTCTTCGTCGGCAGCGCTTCACGGTAGCCTCTCCGTACAGAGACTAAGTCCGAATTGAAAATATTTTCACCGACGACGTATCTTTTAAATGTTATGTTCAGTTATGGGAGCGTATTTGAAGCACTTTTGCTTAATAAATCACCGCTCTATCTCTTACGGTTGATTTTTAAATAATTTCTAAAATAGTCGTCGGCGACCCTTCACGGTAGCCACTCGGTAGGAAAAAATCTAAGTCCGAAGTGAAATTATTTTCACCGACGAGGTAACTTTTAAATGTTAGATTGAGTTATAGGAGCGTATTTGAAGCACTTTTGCTTAATAAACCACCGCTCTATCTCTTACGGTTGATTTTTAAATTAATCAGAAAGTCTTCGTCGGCAGCGCTTCACGGTAGCCTCTCCGTACAGAGACTAAGTCCGAATTGAAAATATTTTCACCGACGACGTATCTTTTAAATGTTAGATTGAGTTATAGGAGCGTATTTGAAGCACTTTTGCTTAGTAAATCACCGCTCTATCTCTTACGGTTGATTTTTAAATAATTTCTAAAATAGTCGTCGGCGACCCTTCACGGTAGCCACTCGGTAGGAAAAAATCTAAGTCCGAAGTGAAATTATTTTCACCGACGAGGTAACTTTTAAATGTTAGATTGAGTTATAGGAGCGTATTTGAAGCACTTTTGCTTAATAAACCACCGCTCTATCTCTTACGGTTGATTTTTAAATTAATCAGAAAGTCTTCGTCGGCAGCGCTTCACGGTAGCCTCTCCGTACAGAGACTAAGTCCGAATTGAAAATATTTTCACCGACGACGTATCTTTTAAATGTTATGTTCAGTTATGGGAGCGTATTTGAAGCACTTTTGCTTAATAAATCACCGCTCTATCTCTTACGGTTGATTTTTAAATAATTTCTAAAATAGTCGTCGGCGACCCTTCACGGTAGCCACTCGGTAGGAAAAAATCTAAGTCCGAAGTGAAATTATTTTCACCGACGAGGTAACTTTTAAATGTTAGATTGAGTTATAGGAGCGTATTTGAAGCACTTTTGCTTAATAAACCACCGCTCTATCTCTTACGGTTGATTTTTAAATTAATCAGAAAGTCTTCGTCGGCAGCGCTTCACGGTAGCCTCTCCGTACAGAGACTAAGTCCGAATTGAAAATATTTTCACCGACGACGTATCTTTTAAATGTTATGTTCAGTTATGGGAGCGTATTTGAAGCACTTTTGCTTAATAAATCACCGCTCTATCTCTTACGGTTGATTTTTAAATAATTTCTAAAATAGTCGTCGGCGACCCTTCACGGTAGCCACTCGGTAGGAAAAAATCTAAGTCCGAAGTGAAATTATTTTCACCGACGAGGTAACTTTTAAATGTTAGATTGAGTTATAGGAGCGTATTTGAAGCACTTTTGCTTAATAAACCACCGCTCTATCTCTTACGGTTGATTTTTAAATTAATCAGAAAGTCTTCGTCGGCAGCGCTTCACGGTAGCCTCTCCGTACAGAGACTAAGTCCGAATTGAAAATATTTTCACCGACGACGTATCTTTTAAATGTTAGATTGAGTTATAGGAGCGTATTTGAAGCACTTTTGCTTAGTAAATCACCGCTCTATCTCTTACGGTTGATTTTTAAATAATTTCTAAAATAGTCGTCGGCGACCCTTCACGGTAGCCACTCGGTAGGAAAAAATCTAAGTCCGAAGTGAAATTATTTTCACCGACGAGGTAACTTTTAAATGTTAGATTGAGTTATAGGAGCGTATTTGAAGCACTTTTGCTTAATAAACCACCGCTCTATCTCTTACGGTTGATTTTTAAATTAATCAGAAAGTCTTCGTCGGCAGCGCTTCACGGTAGCCTCTCCGTACAGAGACTAAGTCCGAATTGAAAATATTTTCACCGACGACGTATCTTTTAAATGTTATGTTCAGTTATGGGAGCGTATTTGAAGCACTTTTGCTTAATAAATCACCGCTCTATCTCTTACGGTTGATTTTTAAATAATTTCTAAAATAGTCGTCGGCGACCCTTCACGGTAGCCACTCGGTAGGAAAAAATCTAAGTCCGAAGTGAAATTATTTTCACCGACGAGGTAACTTTTAAATGTTAGATTGAGTTATAGGAGCGTATTTGAAGCACTTTTGCTTAATAAACCACCGCTCTATCTCTTACGGTTGATTTTTAAATTAATCAGAAAGTCTTCGTCGGCAGCGCTTCACGGTAGCCTCTCCGTACAGAGACTAAGTCCGAATTGAAAATATTTTCACCGACGACGTATCTTTTAAATGTTAGATTGAGTTATAGGAGCGTATTTGAAGCACTTTTGCTTAATAAATCACCGCTCTATCTCTTACGGTTGATTTTTAAATAATTTCTAAAATAGTCGTCGGCGACCCTTCACGGTAGCCACTCGGTAGGAAAAAATCTAAGTCCGAAGTGAAATTATTTTCACCGACGAGGTAACTTTTAAATGTTAGATTGAGTTATAGGAGCGTATTTGAAGCACTTTTGCTTAATAAACCACCGCTCTATCTCTTACGGTTGATTTTTAAATTAATCAGAAAGTCTTCGTCGGCAGCGCTTCACGGTAGCCTCTCCGTACAGAGACTAAGTCCGAATTGAAAATATTTTCACCGACGACGTATCTTTTAAATGTTATGTTCAGTTATGGGAGCGTATTTGAAGCACTTTTGCTTAATAAATCACCGCTCTATCTCTTACGGTTGATTTTTAAATAATTTCTAAACTAGTCGTCGGCGACCCTTCACGGTAGCCACTCGGTAGGAAAAAATCTAAGTCCGAAGTGAAATTATTTTCACCGACGAGGTAACTTTTAAATGTTAGATTGAGTTATAGGAGCGTATTTGAAGCACTTTTGCTTAATAAACCACCGCTCTATCTCTTACGGTTGATTTTTAAATTAATCAGAAAGTCTTCGTCGGCAGCGCTTCACGGTAGCCTCTCCGTACAGAGACTAAGTCCGAATTGAAAATATTTTCACCGACGACGTATCTTTTAAATGTTATGTTCAGTTATGGGAGCGTATTTGAAGCACTTTTGCTTAATAAATCACCGCTCTATCTCTTACGGTTGATTTTTAAATAATTTCTAAAATAGTCGTCGGCGACCCTTCACGGTAGCCACTCGGTAGGAAAAAATCTAAGTCCGAAGTGAAATTATTTTCACCGACGAGGTAACTTTTAAATGTTAGATTGAGTTATAGGAGCGTATTTGAAGCACTTTTGCTTAATAAACCACCGCTCTATCTCTTACGGTTGATTTTTAAATTAATCAGAAAGTCTTCGTCGGCAGCGCTTCACGGTAGCCTCTCCGTACAGAGACTAAGTCCGAATTGAAAATATTTTCACCGACGACGTATCTTTTAAATGTTAGATTGAGTTATAGGAGCGTATTTGAAGCACTTTTGCTTAATAAATCACCGCTCTATCTCTTACGGTTGATTTTTAAATAATTTCTAAAATAGTCGTCGGCGACCCTTCACGGTAGCCACTCGGTAGGAAAAAATCTAAGTCCGAAGTGAAATTATTTTCACCGACGAGGTAACTTTTAAATGTTAGATTGAGTTATAGGAGCGTATTTGAAGCACTTTTGCTTAATAAACCACCGCTCTATCTCTTACGGTTGATTTTTAAATTAATCAGAAAGTCTTCGTCGGCAGCGCTTCACGGTAGCCTCTCCGTACAGAGACTAAGTCCGAATTGAAAATATTTTCACCGACGACGTATCTTTCAAATGTTAGATTGAGTTATAGGAGCGTATTTGAAGCACTTTTGCTTAATAAATCACCGCTCTATCTCTTACGGTTGATTTTTAAATAATTTCTAAAATAGTCGTCGGCGACCCTTCACGGTAGCCACTCGGTAGGAAAAAATCTAAGTCCGAAGTGAAATTATTTTCACCGACGAGGTAACTTTTAAATGTTAGATTGAGTTATAGGAGCGTATTTGAAGCACTTTTGCTTAATAAACCACCGCTCTATCTCTTACGGTTGATTTTTAAATTAATCAGAAAGTCTTCGTCGGCAGCGCTTCACGGTAGCCTCTCCGTACAGAGACTAAGTCCGAATTGAAAATATTTTCACCGACGACGTATCTTTTAAATGTTATGTTCAGTTATGGGAGCGTATTTGAAGCACTTTTGCTTAATAAATCACCGCTCTATCTCTTACGGTTGATTTTTAAATAATTTCTAAAATAGTCGTCGGCGACCCTTCACGGTAGCCACTCGGTAGGAAAAAATCTAAGTCCGAAGTGAAATTATTTTCACCGACGAGGTAACTTTTAAATGTTAGATTGAGTTATAGGAGCGTATTTGAAGCACTTTTGCTTAATAAACCACCGCTCTATCTCTTACGGTTGATTTTTAAATTAATCAGAAAGTCTTCGTCGGCAGCGCTTCACGGTAGCCTCTCCGTACAGAGACTAAGTCCGAATTGAAAATATTTTCACCGACGACGTATCTTTTAAATGTTATGTTCAGTTATGGGAGCGTATTTGAAGCACTTTTGCTTAATAAATCACCGCTCTATCTCTTACGGTTGATTTTTAAATAATTTCTAAAATAGTCGTCGGCGACCCTTCACGGTAGCCACTCGGTAGGAAAAAATCTAAGTCCGAAGTGAAATTATTTTCACCGACGAGGTAACTTTTAAATGTTAGATTGAGTTATAGGAGCGTATTTGAAGCACTTTTGCTTAATAAACCACCGCTCTATCTCTTACGGTTGATTTTTAAATTAATCAGAAAGTCTTCGTCGGCAGCGCTTCACGGTAGCCTCTCCGTACAGAGACTAAGTCCGAATTGAAAATATTTTCACCGACGACGTATCTTTTAAATGTTATGTTCAGTTATGGGAGCGTATTTGAAGCACTTTTGCTTAATAAATCACCGCTCTATCTCTTACGGTTGATTTTTAAATAATTTCTAAAATAGTCGTCGGCGACCCTTCACGGTAGCCACTCGGTAGGAAAAAATCTAAGTCCGAAGTGAAATTATTTTCACCGACGAGGTAACTTTTAAATGTTAGATTGAGTTATAGGAGCGTATTTGAAGCACTTTTGCTTAATAAACCACCGCTCTATCTCTTACGGTTGATTTTTAAATTAATCAGAAAGTCTTCGTCGGCAGCGCTTCACGGTAGCCTCTCCGTACAGAGACTAAGTCCGAATTGAAAATATTTTCACCGACGACGTATCTTTTAAATGTTATGTTCAGTTATGGGAGCGTATTTGAACCACTTTTGCTTAATAAATCACCGCTCTATCTCTTACGGTTGATTTTTAAATAATTTCTAAAATAGTCGTCGGCGACCCTTCACGGTAGCCACTCGGTAGGAAAAAATCTAAGTCCGAAGTGAAATTATTTTCACCGACGAGGTAACTTTTAAATGTTAGATTGAGTTATAGGAGCGTATTTGAAGCACTTTTGCTTAATAAACCACCGCTCTATCTCTTACGGTTGATTTTTAAATTAATCAGAAAGTCTTCGTCGGCAGCGCTTCACGGTAGCCTCTCCGTACAGAGACTAAGTCCGAATTGAAAATATTTTCACCGACGACGTATCTTTTAAATGTTATGTTCAGTTATGGGAGCGTATTTGAAGCACTTTTGCTTAATAAATCACCGCTCTATCTCTTACGGTTGATTTTTAAATAATTTCTAAAATAGTCGTCGGCGACCCTTCACGGTAGCCACTCGGTAGGAAAAAATCTAAGTCCGAAGTGAAATTATTTTCACCGACGAGGTAACTTTTAAATGTTAGATTGAGTTATAGGAGCGTATTTGAAGCACTTTTGCTTAATAAACCACCGCTCTATCTCTTACGGTTGATTTTTAAATTAATCAGAAAGTCTTCGTCGGCAGCGCTTCACGGTAGCCTCTCCGTACAGAGACTAAGTCCGAATTGAAAATATTTTCACCGACGACGTATCTTTTAAATGTTATGTTCAGTTATGGGAGCGTATTTGAAGCACTTTTGCTTAATAAATCACCGCTCTATCTCTTACGGTTGATTTTTAAATAATTTCTAAAATAGTCGTCGGCGACCCTTCACGGTAGCCACTCGGTAGGAAAAAATCTAAGTCCGAAGTGAAATTATTTTCACCGACGAGGTAACTTTTAAATGTTAGATTGAGTTATAGGAGCGTATTTGAAGCACTTTTGCTTAATAAACCACCGCTCTATCTCTTACGGTTGATTTTTAAATTAATCAGAAAGTCTTCGTCGGCAGCGCTTCACGGTAGCCTCTCCGTACAGAGACTAAGTCCGAATTGAAAATATTTTCACCGACGACGTATCTTTTAAATGTTATGTTCAGTTATGGGAGCGTATTTGAAGCACTTTTGCTTAATAAATCACCGCTCTATCTCTTACGGTTGATTTTTAAATAATTTCTAAAATAGTCGTCGGCGACCCTTCACGGTAGCCACTCGGTAGGAAAAAATCTAAGTCCGAAGTGAAATTATTTTCACCGACGAGGTAACTTTTAAATGTTAGATTGAGTTATAGGAGCGTATTTGAAGCACTTTTGCTTAATAAACCACCGCTCTATCTCTTACGGTTGATTTTTAAATTAATCAGAAAGTCTTCGTCGGCAGCGCTTCACGGTAGCCTCTCCGTACAGAGACTAAGTCCGAATTGAAAATATTTTCACCGACGACGTATCTTTTAAATGTTAGATTGAGTTATAGGAGCGTATTTGAAGCACTTTTGCTTAATAAATCACCGCTCTATCTCTTACGGTTGATTTTTAAATAATTTCTAAAATAGTCGTCGGCGACCCTTCACGGTAGCCACTCGGTAGGAAAAAATCTAAGTCCGAAGTGAAATTATTTTCACCGACGAGGTAACTTTTAAATGTTAGATTGAGTTATAGGAGCGTATTTGAAGCACTTTTGCTTAATAAACCACCGCTCTATCTCTTACGGTTGATTTTTAAATTAATCAGAAAGTCTTCGTCGGCAGCGCTTCACGGTAGCCTCTCCGTACAGAGACTAAGTCCGAATTGAAAATATTTTCACCGACGACGTATCTTTTAAATGTTATGTTCAGTTATGGGAGCGTATTTGAAGCACTTTTGCTTAATAAATCACCGCTCTATCTCTTACGGTTGATTTTTAAATAATTTCTAAAATAGTCGTCGGCGACCCTTCACGGTAGCCACTCGGTAGGAAAAAATCTAAGTCCGAAGTGAAATTATTTTCACCGACGAGGTAACTTTTAAATGTTAGATTGAGTTATAGGAGCGTATTTGAAGCACTTTTGCTTAATAAACCACCGCTCTATCTCTTACGGTTGATTTTTAAATTAATCAGAAAGTCTTCGTCGGCAGCGCTTCACGGTAGCCTCTCCGTACAGAGACTAAGTCCGAATTGAAAATATTTTCACCGACGACGTATCTTTTAAATGTTATGTTCAGTTATGGGAGCGTATTTGAAGCACTTTTGCTTAATAAATCACCGCTCTATCTCTTACGGTTGATTTTTAAATAATTTCTAAAATAGTCGTCGGCGACCCTTCACGGTAGCCACTCGGTAGGAAAAAATCTAAGTCCGAAGTGAAATTATTTTCACCGACGAGGTAACTTTTAAATGTTAGATTGAGTTATAGGAGCGTATTTGAAGCACTTTTGCTTAATAAACCACCGCTCTATCTCTTACGGTTGATTTTTAAATTAATCAGAAAGTCTTCGTCGGCAGCGCTTCACGGTAGCCTCTCCGTACAGAGACTAAGTCCGAATTGAAAATATTTTCACCGACGACGTATCTTTTAAATGTTATGTTCAGTTATGGGAGCGTATTTGAAGCACTTTTGCTTAATAAATCACCGCTCTATCTCTTACGGTTGATTTTTAAATAATTTCTAAAATAGTCGTCGGCGACCCTTCACGGTAGCCACTCGGTAGGAAAAAATCTAAGTCCGAAGTGAAATTATTTTCACCGACGAGGTAACTTTTAAATGTTAGATTGAGTTATAGGAGCGTATTTGAAGCACTTTTGCTTAATAAACCACCGCTCTATCTCTTACGGTTGATTTTTAAATTAATCAGAAAGTCTTCGTCGGCAGCGCTTCACGGTAGCCTCTCCGTACAGAGACTAAGTCCGAATTGAAAATATTTTCACCGACGACGTATCTTTTAAACGTTAGATTGAGTTATAGGAGCGTATTTGAAGCACTTTTGCTTAATAAATCACCGCTCTATCTCTTACGGTTGATTTTTAAATAATTTCTAAAATAGTCGTCGGCGACCCTTCACGGTAGCCACTCGGTAGGAAAAAATCTAAGTCCGAAGTGAAATTATTTTCACCGACGAGGTAACTTTTAAATGTTAGATTGAGTTATAGGAGCGTATTTGAAGCACTTTTGCTTAATAAACCACCGCTCTATCTCTTACGGTTGATTTTTAAATTAATCAGAAAGTCTTCGTCGGCAGCGCTTCACGGTAGCCTCTCCGTACAGAGACTAAGTCCGAATTGAAAATATTTTCACCGACGACGTATCTTTTAAATGTTAGATTGAGTTATAGGAGCGTATTTGAAGCACTTTTGCTTAATAAATCACCGCTCTATCTCTTACGGTTGATTTTTAAATAATTTCTAAAATAGTCGTCGGCGACCCTTCACGGTAGCCACTCGGTAGGAAAAAATCTAAGTCCGAAGTGAAATTATTTTCACCGACGAGGTAACTTTTAAATGTTAGATTGAGTTATAGGAGCGTATTTGAAGCACTTTTGCTTAATAAACCACCGCTCTATCTCTTACGGTTGATTTTTAAATTAATCAGAAAGTCTTCGTCGGCAGCGCTTCACAGTAGCCTCTCCGTACAGAGACTAAGTCCGAATTGAAAATATTTTCACCGACGACGTATCTTTTAAATGTTAGATTGAGTTATAGGAGCGTATTTGAAGCACTTTTGCTTAATAAATCACCGCTCTATCTCTTACGGTTGATTTTTAAATAATTTCTAAAATAGTCGTCGGCGACCCTTCACGGTAGCCACTCGGTAGGAAAAAATCTAAGTCCGAAGTGAAATTATTTTCACCGACGAGGTAACTTTTAAATGTTAGATTGAGTTATAGGAGCGTATTTGAAGCACTTTTGCTTAATAAACCACCGCTCTATCTCTTACGGTTGATTTTTAAATTAATCAGAAAGTCTTCGTCGGCAGCGCTTCACGGTAGCCTCTCCGTACAGAGACTAAGTCCGAATTGAAAATATTTTCACCGACGACGTATCTTTTAAATGTTATGTTCAGTTATGGGAGCGTATTTGAAGCACTTTTGCTTAATAAATCACCGCTCTATCTCTTACGGTTGATTTTTAAATAATTTCTAAAATAGTCGTCGGCGACCCTTCACGGTAGCCACTCGGTAGGAAAAAATCTAAGTCCGAAGTGAAATTATTTTCACCGACGAGGTAACTTTTAAATGTTAGATTGAGTTATAGGAGCGTATTTGAAGCACTTTTGCTTAATAAACCACCGCTCTATCTCTTACGGTTGATTTTTAAATTAATCAGAAAGTCTTCGTCGGCAGCGCTTCACGGTAGCCTCTCCGTACAGAGACTAAGTCCGAATTGAAAATATTTTCACCGACGACGTATCTTTTAAATGTTAGATTGAGTTATAGGAGCGTATTTGAAGCACTTTTGCTTAATAAATCACCGCTCTATCTCTTACGGTTGATTTTTAAATAATTTCTAAAATAGTCGTCGGCGACCCTTCACGGTAGCCACTCGGTAGGAAAAAATCTAAGTCCGAAGTGAAATTATTTTCACCGACGAGGTAACTTTTAAATGTTAGATTGAGTTATAGGAGCGTATTTGAAGCACTTTTTCTTAATAAACCACCGCTCTATCTCTTACGGTTGATTTTTAAATTAATCAGAAAGTCTTCGTCGGCAGCGCTTCACGGTAGCCTCTCCGTACAGAGACTAAGTCCGAATTGAAAATATTTTCACCGACGACGTATCTTTTAAATGTTAGATTGAGTTATAGGAGCGTATTTGAAGCACTTTTGCTTAATAAATCACCGCTCTATCTCTTACGGTTGATTTTTAAATAATTTCTAAAATAGTCGTCGGCGACCCTTCACGGTAGCCACTCGGTAGGAAAAAATCTAAGTCCGAAGTGAAATTATTTTCACCGACGAGGTAACTTTTAAATGTTAGATTGAGTTATAGGAGCGTATTTGAAGCACTTTTGCTTAATAAACCACCGCTCTATCTCTTACGGTTGATTTTTAAATTAATCAGAAAGTCTTCGTCGGCAGCGCTTCACGGTAGCCTCTCCGTACAGAGACTAAGTCCGAATTGAAAATATTTTCACCGACGACGTATCTTTTAAATGTTATGTTCAGTTATGGGAGCGTATTTGAAGCACTTTTGCTTAATAAATCACCGCTCTATCTCTTACGGTTGATTTTTAAATAATTTCTAAAATAGTCGTCGGCGACCCTTCACGGTAGCCACTCGGTAGGAAAAAATCTAAGTCCGAAGTGAAATTATTTTCACCGACGAGGTAACTTTTAAATGTTAGATTGAGTTATAGGAGCGTATTTGAAGCACTTTTGCTTAATAAACCACCGCTCTATCTCTTACGGTTGATTTTTAAATTAATCAGAAAGTCTTCGTCGGCAGCGCTTCACGGTAGCCTCTCCGTACAGAGACTAAGTCCGAATTGAAAATATTTTCACCGACGAGGTAACTTTTAAATGTTAGATTGAGTTATAGGAGCGTATTTGAAGCACTTTTGCTTAATAAATCACCGCTCTATCTCTTACGGTTGATTTTTAAATAATTTCTAAAATAGTCGTCGGCGACCCTTCACGGTAGCCACTCGGTAGGAAAAAATCTAAGTCCGAAGTGAAATTATTTTCACCGACGAGGTAACTTTTAAATGTTAGATTGAGTTATAGGAGCGTATTTGAAGCACTTTTTCTTAATAAACCACCGCTCTATCTCTTACGGTTGATTTTTAAATTAATCAGAAAGTCTTCGTCGGCAGCGCTTCACGGTAGCCTCTCCGTACAGAGACTAAGTCCGAATTGAAAATATTTTCACCGACGACGTATCTTTTAAATGTTAGATTGAGTTATAGGAGCGTATTTGAAGCACTTTTGCTTAATAAATCACCGCTCTATCTCTTACGGTTGATTTTTAAATAATTTCTAAAATAGTCGTCGGCGACCCTTCACGGTAGCCACTCGGTAGGAAAAAATCTAAGTCCGAAGTGAAATTATTTTCACCGACGAGGTAACTTTTAAATGTTAGATTGAGTTATAGGAGCGTATTTGAAGCACTTTTGCTTAATAAACCACCGCTCTATCTCTTACGGTTGATTTTTAAATTAATCAGAAAGTCTTCGTCGGCAGCGCTTCACGGTAGCCTCTCCGTACAGAGACTAAGTCCGAATTGAAAATATTTTCACCGACGACGTATCTTTTAAATGTTAGATTGAGTTATAGGAGCGTATTTGAAGCACTTTTGCTTAATAAATCACCGCTCTATCTCTTACGGTTGATTTTTAAATAATTTCTAAAATAGTCGTCGGCGACCCTTCACGGTAGCCACTCGGTAGGAAAAAATCTAAGTCCGAAGTGAAATTATTTTCACCGACGAGGTAACTTTTAAATGTTAGATTGAGTTATAGGAGCGTATTTGAAGCACTTTTGCTTAATAAACCACCGCTCTATCTCTTACGGTTGATTTTTAAATTAATCAGAAAGTCTTCGTCGGCAGCGCTTCACGGTAGCCTCTCCGTACAGAGACTAAGTCCGAATTGAAAATATTTTCACCGACGACGTATCTTTTAAATGTTAGATTGAGTTATAGGAGCGTATTTGAAGCACTTTTGCTTAATAAATCACCGCTCTATCTCTTACGGTTGATTTTTAAATAATTTCTAAAATAGTCGTCGGCGACCCTTCACGGTAGCCACTCGGTAGGAAAAAATCTAAGTCCGAAGTGAAATTATTTTCACCGACGAGGTAACTTTTAAATGTTAGATTGAGTTATAGGAGCGTATTTGAAGCACTTTTGCTTAATAAACCACCGCTCTATCTCTTACGGTTGATTTTTAAATTAATCAGAAAGTCTTCGTCGGCAGCGCTTCACGGTAGCCTCTCCGTACAGAGACTAAGTCCGAATTGAAAATATTTTCACCGACGACGTATCTTTTAAATGTTAGATTGAGTTATAGGAGCGTATTTGAAGCACTTTTGCTTAATAAATCACCGCTCTATCTCTTACGGTTGATTTTTAAATAATTTCTAAAATAGTCGTCGGCGACCCTTCACGGTAGCCACTCGGTAGGAAAAAATCTAAGTCCGAAGTGAAATTATTTTCACCGACGAGGTAACTTTTAAATGTTAGATTGAGTTATAGGAGCGTATTTGAAGCACTTTTGCTTAATAAACCACCGCTCTATCTCTTACGGTTGATTTTTAAATTAATCAGAAAGTCTTCGTCGGCAGCGCTTCACGGTAGCCTCTCCGTACAGAGACTAAGTCCGAATTGAAAATATTTTCACCGACGACGTATCTTTTAAATGTTAGATTGAGTTATAGGAGCGTATTTGAAGCACTTTTGCTTAATAAATCACCGCTCTATCTCTTACGGTTGATTTTTAAATAATTTCTAAAATAGTCGTCGGCGACCCTTCACGGTAGCCACTCGGTAGGAAAAAATCTAAGTCCGAAGTGAAATTATTTTCACCGACGAGGTAACTTTTAAATGTTAGATTGAGTTATAGGAGCGTATTTGAAGCACTTTTGCTTAATAAACCACCGCTCTATCTCTTACGGTTGATTTTTAAATTAATCAGAAAGTCTTCGTCGGCAGCGCTTCACGGTAGCCTCTCCGTACAGAGACTAAGTCCGAATTGAAAATATTTTCACCGACGACGTATCTTTTAAATGTTATGTTCAGTTATGGGAGCGTATTTGAAGCACTTTTGCTTAATAAATCACCGCTCTATCTCTTACGGTTGATTTTTAAATAATTTCTAAAATAGTCGTCGGCGACCCTTCACGGTAGCCACTCGGTAGGAAAAAATCTAAGTCCGAAGTGAAATTATTTTCACCGACGAGGTAACTTTTAAATGTTAGATTGAGTTATAGGAGCGTATTTGAAGCACTTTTGCTTAATAAACCACCGCTCTATCTCTTACGGTTGATTTTTAAATTAATCAGAAAGTCTTCGTCGGCAGCGCTTCACGGTAGCCTCTCCGTACAGAGACTAAGTCCGAATTGAAAATATTTTCACCGACGACGTATCTTTTAAATGTTAGATTGAGTTATAGGAGCGTATTTGAAGCACTTTTGCTTAATAAATCACCGCTCTATCTCTTACGGTTGATTTTTAAATAATTTCTAAAATAGTCGTCGGCGACCCTTCACGGTAGCCACTCGGTAGGAAAAAATCTAAGTCCGAAGTGAAATTATTTTCACCGACGAGGTAACTTTTAAATGTTAGATTGAGTTATAGGAGCGTATTTGAAGCACTTTTGCTTAATAAACCACCGCTCTATCTCTTACGGTTGATTTTTAAATTAATCAGAAAGTCTTCGTCGGCAGCGCTTCACGGTAGCCTCTCCGTACAGAGACTAAGTCCGAATTGAAAATATTTTCACCGACGACGTATCTTTTAAATGTTATGTTCAGTTATGGGAGCGTATTTGAAGCACTTTTGCTTAATAAATCACCGCTCTATCTCTTACGGTTGATTTTTAAATAATTTCTAAAATAGTCGTCGGCGACCCTTCACGGTAGCCACTCGGTAGGAAAAAATCTAAGTCCGAAGTGAAATTATTTTCACCGACGAGGTAACTTTTAAATGTTAGATTGAGTTATAGGAGCGTATTTGAAGCACTTTTGCTTAATAAACCACCGCTCTATCTCTTACGGTTGATTTTTAAATTAATCAGAAAGTCTTCGTCGGCAGCGCTTCACGGTAGCCTCTCCGTACAGAGACTAAGTCCGAATTGAAAATATTTTCACCGACGACGTATCTTTTAAATGTTAGATTGAGTTATAGGAGCGTATTTGAAGCACTTTTGCTTAATAAATCACCGCTCTATCTCTTACGGTTGATTTTTAAATAATTTCTAAAATAGTCGTCGGCGACCCTTCACGGTAGCCACTCGGTAGGAAAAAATCTAAGTCCGAAGTGAAATTATTTTCACCGACGAGGTAACTTTTAAATGTTAGATTGAGTTATAGGAGCGTATTTGAAGCACTTTTGCTTAATAAACCACCGCTCTATCTCTTACGGTTGATTTTTAAATTAATCAGAAAGTCTTCGTCGGCAGCGCTTCACGGTAGCCTCTCCGTACAGAGACTAAGTCCGAATTGAAAATATTTTCACCGACGACGTATCTTTTAAATGTTATGTTCAGTTATGGGAGCGTATTTGAAGCACTTTTGCTTAATAAATCACCGCTCTATCTCTTACGGTTGATTTTTAAATAATTTCTAAAATAGTCGTCGGCGACCCTTCACGGTAGCCACTCGGTAGGAAAAAATCTAAGTCCGAAGTGAAATTATTTTCACCGACGAGGTAACTTTTAAATGTTAGATTGAGTTATAGGAGCGTATTTGAAGCACTTTTGCTTAATAAACCACCGCTCTATCTCTTACGGTTGATTTTTAAATTAATCAGAAAGTCTTCGTCGGCAGCGCTTCACGGTAGCCTCTCCGTACAGAGACTAAGTCCGAATTGAAAATATTTTCACCGACGACGTATCTTTTAAATGTTAGATTGAGTTATAGGAGCGTATTTGAAGCACTTTTGCTTAATAAATCACCGCTCTATCTCTTACGGTTGATTTTTAAATAATTTCTAAAATAGTCGTCGGCGACCCTTCACGGTAGCCACTCGGTAGGAAAAAATCTAAGTCCGAAGTGAAATTATTTTCACCGACGAGGTAACTTTTAAATGTTAGATTGAGTTATAGGAGCGTATTTGAAGCACTTTTGCTTAATAAACCACCGCTCTATCTCTTACGGTTGATTTTTAAATTAATCAGAAAGTCTTCGTCGGCAGCGCTTCACGGTAGCCTCTCCGTACAGAGACTAAGTCCGAATTGAAAATATTTTCACCGACGACGTATCTTTTAAATGTTATGTTCAGTTATGGGAGCGTATTTGAAGCACTTTTGCTTAATAAATCACCGCTCTATCTCTTACGATTGATTTTTAAATAATTTCTAAAATAGTCGTCGGCGACCCTTCACGGTAGCCACTCGGTAGGAAAAAATCTAAGTCCGAAGTGAAATTATTTTCACCGACGAGGTAACTTTTAAATGTTAGATTGAGTTATAGGAGCGTATTTGAAGCACTTTTGCTTAATAAACCACCGCTCTATCTCTTACGGTTGATTTTTAAATTAATCAGAAAGTCTTCGTCGGCAGCGCTTCACGGTAGCCTCTCCGTACAGAGACTAAGTCCGAATTGAAAATATTTTCACCGACGACGTATCTTTTAAATGTTAGATTGAGTTATAGGAGCGTATTTGAAGCACTTTTGCTTAATAAACCACCGCTCTATCTCTTACGGTTGATTTTTAAATAATTTCTAAAATAGTCGTCGGCGACCCTTCACGGTAGCCACTCGGTAGGAAAAAATCTAAGTCCGAAGTGAAATTATTTTCACCGACGAGGTAACTTTTAAATGTTAGATTGAGTTATAGGAGCGTATTTGAAGCACTTTTGCTTAATAAACCACCGCTCTATCTCTTACGGTTGATTTTTAAATTAATCAGAAAGTCTTCGTCGGCAGCGCTTCACGGTAGCCTCTCCGTACAGAGACTAAGTCCGAATTGAAAATATTTTCACCGACGACGTATCTTTTAAATGTTAGATTGAGTTATAGGAGCGTATTTGAAGCACTTTTGCTTAATAAATCACCGCTCTATCTCTTACGGTTGATTTTTAAATAATTTCTAAAATAGTCGTCGGCGACCCTTCACGGTAGCCACTCGGTAGGAAAAAATCTAAGTCCGAAGTGAAATTATTTTCACCGACGAGGTAACTTTTAAATGTTAGATTGAGTTATAGGAGCGTATTTGAAGCACTTTTGCTTAATAAACCACCGCTCTATCTCTTACGGTTGATTTTTAAATTAATCAGAAAGTCTTCGTCGGCAGCGCTTCACGGTAGCCTCTCCGTACAGAGACTAAGTCCGAATTGAAAATATTTTCACCGACGACGTATCTTTTAAATGTTATGTTCAGTTATGGGAGCGTATTTGAAGCACTTTTGCTTAATAAATCACCGCTCTATCTCTTACGGTTGATTTTTAAATAATTTCTAAAATAGTCGTCGGCGACCCTTCACGGTAGCCACTCGGTAGGAAAAAATCTAAGTCCGAAGTGAAATTATTTTCACCGACGAGGTAACTTTTAAATGTTAGATTGAGTTATAGGAGCGTATTTGAAGCACTTTTGCTTAATAAACCACCGCTCTATCTCTTACGGTTGATTTTTAAATTAATCAGAAAGTCTTCGTCGGCAGCGCTTCACGGTAGCCTCTCCGTACAGAGACTAAGTCCGAATTGAAAATATTTTCACCGACGACGTATCTTTTAAATGTTAGATTGAGTTATAGGAGCGTATTTGAAGCACTTTTGCTTAATAAATCACCGCTCTATCTCTTACGGTTGATTTTTAAATAATTTCTAAAATAGTCGTCGGCGACCCTTCACGGTAGCCACTCGGTAGGAAAAAATCTAAGTCCGAAGTGAAATTATTTTCACCGACGAGGTAACTTTTAAATGTTAGATTGAGTTATAGGAGCGTATTTGAAGCACTTTTTCTTAATAAACCACCGCTCTATCTCTTACGGTTGATTTTTAAATTAATCAGAAAGTCTTCGTCGGCAGCGCTTCACGGTAGCCTCTCCGTACAGAGACTAAGTCCGAATTGAAAATATTTTCACCGACGACGTATCTTTTAAATGTTAGATTGAGTTATAGGAGCGTATTTGAAGCACTTTTGCTTAATAAATCACCGCTCTATCTCTTACGGTTGATTTTTAAATAATTTCTAAAATAGTCGTCGGCGACCCTTCACGGTAGCCACTCGGTAGGAAAAAATCTAAGTCCGAAGTGAAATTATTTTCACCGACGAGGTAACTTTTAAATGTTAGATTGAGTTATAGGAGCGTATTTGAAGCACTTTTGCTTAATAAACCACCGCTCTATCTCTTACGGTTGATTTTTAAATTAATCAGAAAGTCTTCGTCGGCAGCGCTTCACGGTAGCCTCTCCGTACAGAGACTAAGTCCGAATTGAAAATATTTTCACCGACGACGTATCTTTTAAATGTTAGATTGAGTTATAGGAGCGTATTTGAAGCACTTTTGCTTAATAAATCACCGCTCTATCTCTTACGGTTGATTTTTAAATAATTTCTAAAATAGTCGTCGGCGACCCTTCACGGTAGCCACTCGGTAGGAAAAAATCTAAGTCCGAAGTGAAATTATTTTCACCGACGAGGTAACTTTTAAATGTTAGATTGAGTTATAGGAGCGTATTTGAAGCACTTTTGCTTAATAAACCACCGCTCTATCTCTTACGGTTGATTTTTAAATTAATCAGAAAGTCTTCGTCGGCAGCGCTTCACGGTAGCCTCTCCGTACAGAGACTAAGTCCGAATTGAAAATATTTTCACCGACGACGTATCTTTTAAATGTTAGATTGAGTTATAGGAGCGTATTTGAAGCACTTTTGCTTAATAAATCACCGCTCTATCTCTTACGGTTGATTTTTAAATAATTTCTAAAATAGTCGTCGGCGACCCTTCACGGTAGCCACTCGGTAGGAAAAAATCTAAGTCCGAAGTGAAATTATTTTCACCGACGAGGTAACTTTTAAATGTTAGATTGAGTTATAGGAGCGTATTTGAAGCACTTTTGCTTAATAAACCACCGCTCTATCTCTTACGGTTGATTTTTAAATTAATCAGAAAGTCTTCGTCGGCAGCGCTTCACGGTAGCCTCTCCGTACAGAGACTAAGTCCGAATTGAAAATATTTTCACCGACGACGTATCTTTTAAATGTTAGATTGAGTTATAGGAGCGTATTTGAAGCACTTTTGCTTAATAAATCACCGCTCTATCTCTTACGGTTGATTTTTAAATAATTTCTAAAATAGTCGTCGGCGACCCTTCACGGTAGCCACTCGGTAGGAAAAAAACTAAGTCCGAAGTGAAATTATTTTCACCGACGAGGTAACTTTTAAATGTTAGATTGAGTTATAGGAGCGTATTTGAAGCACTTTTGCTTAATAAACCACCGCTCTATCTCTTACGGTTGATTTTTAAATTAATCAGAAAGTCTTCGTCGGCAGCGCTTCACGGTAGCCTCTCCGTACAGAGACTAAGTCCGAATTGAAAATATTTTCACCGACGACGTATCTTTTAAATGTTAGATTGAGTTATAGGAGCGTATTTGAAGCACTTTTGCTTAATAAATCACCGCTCTATCTCTTACGGTTGATTTTTAAATAATTTCTAAAATAGTCGTCGGCGACCCTTCACGGTAGCCACTCGGTAGGAAAAAATCTAAGTCCGAAGTGAAATTATTTTCACCGACGAGGTAACTTTTAAATGTTAGATTGAGTTATAGGAGCGTATTTGAAGCACTTTTGCTTAATAAACCACCGCTCTATCTCTTACGGTTGATTTTTAAATTAATCAGAAAGTCTTCGTCGGCAGCGCTTCACGGTAGCCTCTCCGTACAGAGACTAAGTCCGAATTGAAAATATTTTCACCGACGACGTATCTTTTAAATGTTATGTTCAGTTATGGGAGCGTATTTGAAGCACTTTTGCTTAATAAATCACCGCTCTATCTCTTACGGTTGATTTTTAAATAATTTCTAAAATAGTCGTCGGCGACCCTTCACGGTAGCCACTCGGTAGGAAAAAATCTAAGTCCGAAGTGAAATTATTTTCACCGACGAGGTAACTTTTAAATGTTAGATTGAGTTATAGGAGCGTATTTGAAGCACTTTTGCTTAATAAACCACCGCTCTATCTCTTACGGTTGATTTTTAAATTAATCAGAAAGTCTTCGTCGGCAGCGCTTCACGGTAGCCTCTCCGTACAGAGACTAAGTCCGAATTGAAAATATTTTCACCGACGACGTATCTTTTAAATGTTATGTTCAGTTATGGGAGCGTATTTGAAGCACTTTTGCTTAATAAATCACCGCTCTATCTCTTACGGTTGATTTTTAAATAATTTCTAAAATAGTCGTCGGCGACCCTTCACGGTAGCCACTCGGTAGGAAAAAATCTAAGTCCGAAGTGAAATTATTTTCACCGACGAGGTAACTTTTAAATGTTAGATTGAGTTATAGGAGCGTATTTGAAGCACTTTTGCTTAATAAACCACCGCTCTATCTCTTACGGTTGATTTTTAAATTAATCAGAAAGTCTTCGTCGGCAGCGCTTCACGGTAGCCTCTCCGTACAGAGACTAAGTCCGAATTGAAAATATTTTCACCGACGAGGTAACTTTTAAATGTTAGATTGAGTTATAGGAGCGTATTTGAAGCACTTTTGCTTAATAAATCACCGCTCTATCTCTTACGGTTGATTTTTAAATAATTTCTAAAATAGTCGTCGGCGACCCTTCACGGTAGCCACTCGGTAGGAAAAAATCTAAGTCCGAAGTGAAATTATTTTCACCGACGAGGTAACTTTTAAATGTTAGATTGAGTTATAGGAGCGTATTTGAAGCACTTTTGCTTAATAAACCACCGCTCTATCTCTTACGGTTGATTTTTAAATTAATCAGAAAGTCTTCGTCGGCAGCGCTTCACGGTAGCCTCTCCGTACAGAGACTAAGTCCGAATTGAAAATATTTTCACCGACGACGTATCTTTTAAATGTTAGATTGAGTTATAGGAGCGTATTTGAAGCACTTTTGCTTAATAAATCACCGCTCTATCTCTTACGGTTGATTTTTAAATAATTTCTAAAATAGTCGTCGGCGACCCTTCACGGTAGCCACTCGGTAGGAAAAAATCTAAGTCCGAAGTGAAATTATTTTCACCGACGAGGTAACTTTTAAATGTTAGATTGAGTTATAGGAGCGTATTTGAAGCACTTTTGCTTAATAAACCACCGCTCTATCTCTTACGGTTGATTTTTAAATTAATCAGAAAGTCTTCGTCGGCAGCGCTTCACGGTAGCCTCTCCGTACAGAGACTAAGTCCGAATTGAAAATATTTTCACCGACGACGTATCTTTTAAATGTTAGATTGAGTTATAGGAGCGTATTTGAAGCACTTTTGCTTAATAAATCACCGCTCTATCTCTTACGGTTGATTTTTAAATAATTTCTAAAATAGTCGTCGGCGACCCTTCACGGTAGCCACTCGGTAGGAAAAAATCTAAGTCCGAAGTGAAATTATTTTCACCGACGAGGTAACTTTTAAATGTTAGATTGAGTCATAGGAGCGTATTTGAAGCACTTTTGCTTAATAAACCACCGCTCTATCTCTTACGGTTGATTTTTAAATTAATCAGAAAGTCTTCGTCGGCAGCGCTTCACGGTAGCCTCTCCGTACAGAGACTAAGTCCGAATTGAAAATATTTTCACCGACGACGTATCTTTTAAATGTTAGATTGAGTTATAGGAGCGTATTTGAAGCACTTTTGCTTAATAAATCACCGCTCTATCTCTTACGGTTGATTTTTAAATAATTTCTAAAATAGTCGTCGGCGACCCTTCACGGTAGCCACTCGGTAGGAAAAAATCTAAGTCCGAAGTGAAATTATTTTCACCGACGAGGTAACTTTTAAATGTTAGATTGAGTTATAGGAGCGTATTTGAAGCACTTTTGCTTAATAAACCACCGCTCTATCTCTTACGGTTGATTTTTAAATTAATCAGAAAGTCTTCGTCGGCAGCGCTTCACGGTAGCCTCTCCGTACAGAGACTAAGTCCGAATTGAAAATATTTTCACCGACGACGTATCTTTTAAATGTTAGATTGAGTTATAGGAGCGTATTTGAAGCACTTTTGCTTAATAAATCACCGCTCTATCTCTTACGGTTGATTTTTAAATAATTTCTAAAATAGTCGTCGGCGACCCTTCACGGTAGCCACTCGGTAGGAAAAAATCTAAGTCCGAAGTGAAATTATTTTCACCGACGAGGTAACTTTTAAATGTTAGATTGAGTTATAGGAGCGTATTTGAAGCACTTTTGCTTAATAAACCACCGCTCTATCTCTTACGGTTGATTTTTAAATTAATCAGAAAGTCTTCGTCGGCAGCGCTTCACGGTAGCCTCTCCGTACAGAGACTAAGTCCGAATTGAAAATATTTTCACCGACGACGTATCTTTTAAATGTTAGATTGAGTTATAGGAGCGTATTTGAAGCACTTTTGCTTAATAAATCACCGCTCTATCTCTTACGGTTGATTTTTAAATAATTTCTAAAATAGTCGTCGGCGACCCTTCACGGTAGCCACTCGGTAGGAAAAAATCTAAGTCCGAAGTGAAATTATTTTCACCGACGAGGTAACTTTTAAATGTTAGATTGAGTTATAGGAGCGTATTTGAAGCACTTTTGCTTAATAAACCACCGCTCTATCTCTTACGGTTGATTTTTAAATTAATCAGAAAGTCTTCGTCGGCAGCGCTTCACGGTAGCCTCTCCGTACAGAGACTAAGTCCGAATTGAAAATATTTTCACCGACGACGTATCTTTTAAATGTTAGATTGAGTTATAGGAGCGTATTTGAAGCACTTTTGCTTAATAAATCACCGCTCTATCTCTTACGGTTGATTTTTAAATAATTTCTAAAATAGTCGTCGGCGACCCTTCACGGTAGCCACTCGGTAGGAAAAAATCTAAGTCCGAAGTGAAATTATTTTCACCGACGAGGTAACTTTTAAATGTTAGATTGAGTTATAGGAGCGTATTTGAAGCACTTTTGCTTAATAAACCACCGCTCTATCTCTTACGGTTGATTTTTAAATTAATCAGAAAGTCTTCGTCGGCAGCGCTTCACGGTAGCCTCTCCGTACAGAGACTAAGTCCGAATTGAAAATATTTTCACCGACGACGTATCTTTTAAATGTTATGTTCAGTTATGGGAGCGTATTTGAAGCACTTTTGCTTAATAAATCACCGCTCTATCTCTTACGGTTGATTTTTAAATAATTTCTAAAATAGTCGTCGGCGACCCTTCACGGTAGCCACTCGGTAGGAAAAAATCTAAGTCCGAAGTGAAATTATTTTCACCGACGAGGTAACTTTTAAATGTTAGATTGAGTTATAGGAGCGTATTTGAAGCACTTTTGCTTAATAAACCACCGCTCTATCTCTTACGGTTGATTTTTAAATTAATCAGAAAGTCTTCGTCGGCAGCGCTTCACGGTAGCCTCTCCGTACAGAGACTAAGTCCGAATTGAAAATATTTTCACCGACGACGTATCTTTTAAATGTTATGTTCAGTTATGGGAGCGTATTTGAAGCACTTTTGCTTAATAAATCACCGCTCTATCTCTTACGGTTGATTTTTAAATAATTTCTAAAATAGTCGTCGGCGACCCTTCACGGTAGCCACTCGGTAGGAAAAAATCTAAGTCCGAAGTGAAATTATTTTCACCGACGAGGTAACTTTTAAATGTTAGATTGAGTTATAGGAGCGTATTTGAAGCACTTTTGCTTAATAAACCACCGCTCTATCTCTTACGGTTGATTTTTAAATTAATCAGAAAGTCTTCGTCGGCAGCGCTTCACGGTAGCCTCTCCGTACAGAGACTAAGTCCGAATTGAAAATATTTTCACCGACGACGTATCTTTTAAATGTTATGTTCAGTTATGGGAGCGTATTTGAAGCACTTTTGCTTAATAAATCACCGCTCTATCTCTTACGGTTGATTTTTAAATAATTTCTAAAATAGTCGTCGGCGACCCTTCACGGTAGCCACTCGGTAGGAAAAAATCCAAGTCCGAACTGAAATTATTTTCACCGACGAGGTAACTTTTAAATGTTAGATTGAGTTATAGGAGCGTATTTGAAGCACTTTTGCTTAATAAACCACGGCTCTATCTCTTACGGTTGATTTTTAAATTAATCAGAAAGTGGTCGTCGGCAGCGCTTCACGGTAGCCTCTCCGTACAGAGACTAAGTCCGAATTGAAAATATTTTCACCGACGACGTATCTTTTAAATGTTATGTTCAGTTATGGGAGCGTATTTGAAGCACTTTTGCTTAATAAACCACGACTCTATCTCTTACGGTTGATTTTTAAATAATTTCTAAAATCGCGGTCGGCGACCCTTCACGGTAGCCACTCGGTAGGAAAAAATCCAAGTCCGAACTGAAAATATTTTCACCGACGACGTATCTTTTAAATGTTATGTTCAGTTATGGGAGCGTATTTGAAGCACTTTTGCTTAATAAACCACGGCTCTATCTCTTACGGTTGATTTTTAAATAATTTCTAAAATCGTCGTCGGCGACCCTTCACGGTAGCCACTCGGTAGGAAAAAATCCAAGTCCGAACTGAAATTATTTTCACCGACGAGGTAACTTTTAAATGTTAGATTGAGTTATAGGAGCGTATTTGAAGCACTTTTGCTTAATAAACCACGGCTCTATCTCTTACGGTTGATTTTTAAATTAAGGGCGAACGAGAACTATGCTCGATACGTTCTTCCAAGTGTGGGGCCTCGTCTAACCGACAAGACGAATCCCCAATGCTACGGGCTGAGTCTCAACAGATCGTAGGCTGCATTGTGGTACAAGTGCAAGTGCCCGATCATGTATCGATGTCGAGCATGTAACTTTGAAATTTTTGCATAGAAAAAAATGGAAGAACTTACACAAGACATAGCACGCTCCACCGTGCTCTCTCATGAAGATGCCCGGCGAACGAGAACTATGCTCGATACGCTCTTCCAAGTGTGGGGCCTCGTCTAACCGATGTTACGAGCCCAGGGCGAGTTATGTCTTACTACGTTAGACTGGGCTGTAATTTCTTCTTGGTCACTCCGAGCGGCTGGAGTGACCGGTTCGATGGGGATACGTCGCTACTGAATATTTTTGCAGGGAAGGTAAATAGTGGGTTAATCTCGGAAGTACTAACAATAACACTATAAATATATTCTGTATGAAATGATACTACACGTTCGTCGGCGGGAGAATCCCTTACAAAGCTGTTTGGTGTGTGTTGAGTCTGATGGTGCCTACCAATCTAGAGCGAACGTGATTTGATGTTGACAAATCCGAACTCGCGATAACTGATCGAAAGGGAAACTGAGGCCCGATCTCACTAAAATGATTAGCAGCACTTCCCCTAAGGGTGAATCAAGACTGCTTTGCTTTGGAATGGGTTGCTCTTTTAAAGGATTTTTTGGAGCTGGAGCGTAAGGAAAGGAGAGGGTGGAGGCTTGGTTTAGTTTTGGTTTTTCTGGGAAACGCGGGCATCATAAATTCACCCCGGGAGTGCACTATCTTAGGACTCCGGGACTCAAGTTCTCCCCACGTGTGAGGGGTAGTTCGGCCTGGGGCCTCTCGTAAATTAGAGCCCTAGGTCATAGGGCTTGCTCGGTGTATAGATAAAAACGATCTAGGAGACTGCATACGCAACATCTCCCCCTTTAAATGAAACATCGCTTGACCGTGATGCTTTCTATAAAATTCAATTCGGGTGGGTAAGCACTCTGACGCGTGAGTATGATTAGTGTACTTATCCTATTGTGTGTGAATGTCAGTGTACTTATCAACTAAGAATGACGTAAAGATAGTTTTTTCAATATCAGACTATGGCTATCCCTGAGGAAGTCAGTCCTATTGGCTGGATGAACGGGGTCTGTTGCTCCTGAGCCTGAAATGTCTCAGCCTTTGCTTTGAACATAACCAGCGGTTGAGTTACGGGTTGCCTTCTGTAGCTCTTTCTCGCCTGCTTCCACATATTGAGGCCAATCAAAACGACGATTAGGATGATCGTACCGATCCCCGTTCCCGTATAAACGGCCGTACGGATTCGTTGGAATGTCCTATGATGTAGTTCCAGAGATTTTGCCCGTTGTTCTATTTCAGCCAAGGATTGCGCTGCAGAAGACTCTGTCCATTGATTGCCCTTGTACAGCGTGACATTCGGGCTTGCATCCAGTAGTTCCCGAAGATGTTCGTTATTGATTGGAACTATTGCCGAAATATTCAGGGAGACCGCCGCTAGGTACTCATTATCTTGGTTTCCCGTTATCGTTTCTAACGAGGTCAATCTAATTGAGTCTATCACGGCCGAGCAATGAGGTAATATTTGGATGGTTCCTGCTCCCAATAAGGTCTCTGATCCGGCGGCGAATCCCTGGCAGGTAGTTTGCATACGTCGGGCGGTGGAGGCATAATATAGCCAGGCTTGGCGAGATCGCAGCCGTTGTATTAAGAGGTCCTCAGTTTTAAAAACCCTTACGTCACAGTGGTCCCAGTTGGTGGCTGCCTGGTTTAACAACAATGCAGCCTCACAAGTCAACCTTCCTTGAGCCCCGTAAATAGGTTGAGTTGCGGGCCCTAGGTATTGGCCTTTATGTTGAAAGCAGGTACTTAGGTATTCTTCATCCACTGTGAAGTAAGCCTGTTCATCTGTGGAAACCGCTATGTACGGGGTAGCTGGTTTTATGAATGCGGCCACGCTAGTGTTCCCGTATATTTGGGTGGATGGTAACGGATAGGTTTTATGGAGCACATAACTATCCTGGTCCAAAAGTGGTATTGCGATTTCCAGGATAATTCGGTTTTGGCCAAAGGAAGTTCTCATTCTGGTGACTCCACTTAGTTGCTCAGTCTCCAGTTCCTTTGTGGTTAAAGGGAATCTGTACTTGGTGTTCCCCTTGATTTCTTGTGCTGCCTTTAGTAATTGTGTGGGTGCTAGAATGGCCGGGTGCAACATTCCTTGTTTGGCGAAAAGGACGGCATCCAGCAATACCATTAAATTTGCTTTATAACTGTCCACCTCCCTCTTTACCTGAGAGGTCCAATACCACATTTGGTTTATGATATCCATCCGGTCGAGCTCCTCGGTCATCTCCTTGGTGTTATCTGATAATTTTTTGACCTGGATGGCCAACTGTTGTACCCCTCTCGAGTAATTGAGGAATTCGTGGTGTGTCCTGTCGAACTCCGACTGCATCACCTGTGTTTGATTAGCTACGAGGGCGGAGAATTGGTTGTTTTTTTCATACAAGGTGTCCAGGTCCTTGTTGTACTGCTCCAGGTCTTCTCCCGTAAGAGTTCCAAAAAGAGTGCGGCTGAGGTCCCCTATGAATCCCAATGGCACGGAGCGTTTAATTCGTGATTTCTCCCCCTTTACTAGCGATCGCAGGAGAGCTCTGTACTGCTCCAGATCAGCCAATGATGCTTTGAGTTGAGGACCCACTTCTTCGCTAATGCATGGTGAAACCTGATGCTTTTTGCAGATGTTATTGGTTACATTGAGATATTCACTTAATTTTGGCACCGCTTCAAGGAAACTCCCAATCTCCAGAGCAGTTACCAATTTCCATTGCGTATGGTAGAGATGCAATGGGGCTAATTTTTCAAAATAAATTCCGGGGTTATTCGAAAATTTGATGATGACGGACCGGGTAGGTTGCGAGCCATTAGTTCGCCCATGCGTCATCCACGTTATGGTGGCAAGAACTACCAGGAGGATGATTAGAGCAGAGTTTTTCTCCATGTTCAAATCTCTGTAACTGTTTTACACTCGTCAGGCAGGTAAGCTAATTTTAATTTATCCTGATGTTTGACCATAGTCTTATGACCAGGTGTTTGCAAGACCACATTATGCAGATCAGTAGCATCCAGTATTCGGTATGGCCCTACGTAATGAGGATCGAATTTACTAAGACGGGGTTCCAACAACACATATACATAATCTCCCGTCTTGAATTTTACCGGGTTGGATTTTAGATCGTAATACGCTTTTGAACGAAGCTTGGCATTTGATAAATTATTAGTTGCTATATTCCGGATCTTATCTAATTTGGTTATTAGTTCCTCTAAATAGTTGCCATACGTCTTGAGATTTTCGCTGTCCGGAAATGAACTCGGGGTTCTAGCTAATTTTCCAAAAACTAATTCGTGCGGAGTGAAATTAGTGGCCTCATGGACGGAGGTGTTATATGAGAACATTGCAAATGGGATCAACAAATCCCAATCCTCATACTTATTCATAAAATGTTTTAGATATTCCGTCAAGACTATATGGCTCCTTTCAAGCGATCCGTTGGTTTGTGGACGGTACCCAGACGTAGTTACCTGTCTTATCTTAAATATTTCTGCTAAGTTTGTCATTAGTTTCCCTATAAAACTGGTTCCACGATCGGTTAAAATGGCTTTCGGTGTTCCGAACACTGATATGAAATGCCTGGCGAACGCGTCGGCGATCGTTGTGGCTCTGATATTTGGAATGGCTACACCAAGGCAATATTTGGTTAGATTATCCTGCATGGTTAAGATATATCTATTTCCACTGGGGGTTTCTGGAAGGGGCCCTACTGTATCTAAGGCAATCTTATCAAATGGTTCCGAAGGTGTGTCAGTAATTATCATAGGTTGTCTGGTTTTTGCGCGTACTAATTTTTGCTCCTGACAACTAGTGCATTTTCTGATAAAATCTTGAATTTCTGCACGCATCCCCGTCCAATGGAATCGTGACCTTAAGCGATTGTAAGTTTTTGTTACTCCTTTATGTCCACCAATCAAGCTGCTGTGTGCCTCCCTGATGAGTTCCAATCTTTCTTCTTCCAGCGGTGTTTTAATTTTAGTGTCACACAAAGTTATTTTTACATTGGAGTTCTTAAAAGTGTTTTTTATCAGACTATAAAAAGTTGATGGTTTAATATTATCATGCCCGTCCCCTAGTATTGACATGCGAAGTTCACGAATTTTGTCCCGCACCAAGGCTTTCTTGAGGTTGTTCAACCCATTTGCGAGGTCCGACATTGTAGGATTTTCATGGTGATAATTCGATATTACGATGCTAAATGTTCTATATTGACCTCCGCTGGACACTAGAATATTCCCCTTCTGAGGCTTTACTCCCCGAAGTTTTTCCCTGTTCACCTTACCGGTTTCCAATAATAATTTACTGATTGGGTGTGTAAGAGTACAATCTACCGACATACAATGGGCCACGTGACCTTTTTCGGAAGTGAGCCCATTCGAAGACACTACTATGGTTTTGGCCTGAGCATTTGTTGCATCGCTAATCCGTTCCTCTTCCGATTCGCTCCCCGATGAGGTTTCGCTATTGTAGTATTCCGGCATATCGGGCAACGACTCACCGAATCCAGTATGGATACTTCCAGTGTGGTAAAGGGGGTGTGTGTCACTCCGTTGTGTACCTGATGCTTCGTTTATGACAGGGATTGGTTCTAAACAAGGAGTTTCAGTTTCAGGGTTTGGAACGCACAATAAACTGTCTTGAGAATGACCCGGGATCTCTTCCTCTTCCGATGACGAGGGTAAATGGGTTGGTAGCAGTTCGATGATGCTATTTCCTGGGCGACCTTGTCTTTCAGCTTCGATTACGGTATCATTCACTTCTTTGTCGAAGTCAATCAGCGTGGTCATTTCCTGCTGTTGATAGACTCCGACGGAGTGTCCTGCTTCGAGTTCGGTGGAAAATCCTTTTGGCGGAGTTTGGATATCACCTAAGATTTCGTCGTCCAAATTTTTTTCTATTTCCAGAGATGGTAATATTCTTCGATCCGAACCGGTTATTATGGGTGAGTGCCTTACGTTGGCCGACAATCGGTTTGGTATAAGGGTGGTTGTCGGTTCATCGGAAGAGCTCGAGTCCAATTCCTTATAAAAAGGTTGGAAACGCGATCTTTTCCTATTTTCGCGCACCCTTTTCCCTATAGTGCTTGTATCGATATTCGCATTCTGATTGTAATTTTTATACGTTGGATCTTCGTCTCGCTCCCGGGGCAAAACGGGCAAACATATCACCGGATTTCTTGATAACGCGTCAGCGTTTTTGTTTATTTTTCCCGCTTTATGAACCACCGTATATTCATACTCGAGGAGTTTCAGTTTCCACTTTACTAGCCGTGAGGTGGGGTCCTTAACCGAATGCAGCCACACCAGCGGCCTATGATCGGTTACTAGGGTGAATGTTTGACCGTAAAGGTATGGTCGGAAATGGTTGACCGCGTAGACCATTGCTAAACATTCTTTCTCGGTGGCAGAATAATTTCCCTCGGCGGAATTTAGTACTCGCGACGCGTAAGCTATGGGCAAATCCTGTCCTATTTCCCCTTGACTAAGAACTGCTCCTATTGCCGATTCTGATGCGTCGGTTGTCACTATGAAGGGTTGAGAAATGTTCGGGAACTGAAGAATTGGGTGGTTACATAATTCGTCCCTTAAGGTTTCGAAACTTCGTTGCTGTTCTTCTGCCCACTTGAATCGTATTCCCTTCCCTAATAAACTTGTTAATGGTTTGGTTTTCAACGAGAAATCTTGAATAAAACGCCGGTAGTATCCCGCAAGTCCTAAAAATTGCTGGATATTTTTCTGGGATTTGGGAGCAGGAAAATTTTTAACAGCCTGAATTTTCCGGGGATCAGGTCGCACTCCCTCCGAGGAGATTATATGCCCCAAGTACGCTACCTCCTTCCGCAAGAATTCACACTTGTTCGTCTGCAAAATCAAACCGTGTTCCCTGAGTCGATTAAATAGTTTCCTAACTTTAATCCTATGTTCCTCCAATGATGAGGAATACACAACCACGTCGTCTATATAAACAAACAATTCGGTCCCCTGAAGTCCACTTAGGACCTGGTCCATTAGCCTTTGGAAGGTGGGGGGTGCATTCTTTAAGCCGAAGGGCATTCTTGCATACTCATAATGGCCTAAAGGTGTGGTGAAAGCTGTTTTCTTTCTGTCCTTTGGGTCCAATTCGATTTGATGAAATCCGTTGGCCAGGTCAAAAATGGAGAAGTATTTTGCGCCGCCCAATCGATCCAGTATCTCTGTAATTTGAGGCAATGGATACTTGTCCCCGACCGTCTTCTTGTTTAAGGCCCGAAAGTCGATAACCATACGCCAACGCTTATTTCCCTCGGCGTCTGGTTTCTTCGGGACTATCCATAGTGGTGAGTTGTATGGCGACGTAGATTTGGTGATTATCCCTTCCTTTAGCATTGCATTGACCTGTCGTTGGATCTCCTTTTGATGTACCTGTGGATATCGGTACTGCCTGGTATTTATCGGGATGTCATCGGTTGTATGAAGTGTGTGCTGGAAATTCGAGGCCTTTCCTAGTTTATCTCCTTGTAGGAAGAATCGATCGGAAAATTCCTCTATCAACCCCATTACATGTCCCTTTTCCTCGGTGTTCAGATGGTCTAACTTTAAGCTACCCTTGATCTGGTCGATGCGCTTTTTGACGTTGGATACTTGTCCCTGCTTAGACAAATAATATTCCTCTTCTGAGGATGAGCAGAGATCGAAAGGAGTAATGTGTTAGGGCTCGATTTCAATTTCGATGTCCCGAGTGTCAGTATTGCAGGCGAGAACTTGGCACTCGCCTTTTCTATTTTTGACTGCGGCGTCTCCGATGAACAATTTATTTGGCGTCTTAATCCTGGGTAAATATCCTTCCTTAGTGGTGGTATTGGTTATTTTGACCGGAATTTGTTTGATGGTTCGACCAGGAATCGTATGTTTCGTTTTCGTGGTTGAGGTTTGCCTTCTGTCGTACTCGGAAAAATTCGAAAATTTCCACGGCCTTGTGGGATTGTCCCGCAACACCATGGTCCTGTGGAAATAGGATATCTCCGCTTCCTCCTGTAGTAAAAAGGAGCTGCCTAACAGCCCATCCGCAGGGATCGGGAGGTCCTCGACAACGTAAAATATTGCCGGCGTCTCGTTCATGCGTAAGGTGGTAGTCCCTAGCGTGTGAACAGGTATTGAGGAGAGTCCGGTTATCTCGATGACTTCCCTCGACGTTATTTGTGCACCTGTTCCTAAGACGCTCCGTGCGATTAAATTAACCGAAGCTCCACCGTCTATTATGAAGTCTCCCATCCCTGTTTCCAATTCGGGAACTTTGATTCGAATCTTGGGGCTGGGGGCTTCCTTGATGAGGGTCCTTGGTTGTTCTGTTTGGCGAACCTTACTGCTCTTTGACGAGTTTGACTTCGTTCGCTCGCCGCCTCGTCGTTGCGGTGAGCGCGATTGGAGTTTAAATGATTCTGTCTGCTGGAGAATTTTGGAGATTTTGATCTCTGTCTACAGGCCCTGCCGTCATGCCCTTTCGATCCACACTTCCAGCAAAAGAGTTTTCCTAAGTTTTTCGGTCTACCCGTGGGTTCTGGTTCAGGTTTTCCAGCCGAATCGGAGAAAGGTGAGGGGTCCCGCGATGAAGGTCTCCTAAGTAGCGTCATTGCCGAGGCGCGATGTCTACGAATCGGAGACTCTCCTTCCGACTCCGAATTTCGCTGACTACGGTAGCGATGATAGTTTACGGGGCTAGGGGAAGAGGGGTAAGAAACGTACCTATCCCGTCCTCTTTCTTTACTCCACGACCTATGATTTCTATATTCAGAACTCGGGTGTCTATCAGGAGATCGGCCCCCATAAGCTTGTCGTTTATTCCGCAAACGTCGATCAATTTTTAGTACTGCCTCGAACACATCTTCTAAAGTTCTTAAATCTTTATTTCGGGATTCTACTCTCCACCCGATTTCTTCAGGAAGTCCTTCCAGAAAATTGTCAACTATATCTTCGTTAATTTGCTTGATAATTTCTTCACAATAAGCGGGGTAACGATCCCTAGCGGCGGTGCGTGCAGAGTGCCATAAATGAGCAGTCCTATCTATATACCGGGAGAGGCTTTCCCCTTCTCGAATTTTTAACCTAGCTATGTCGGTTTGAAAATATGCAAGGTCTCTACCAGGCGCGTATCGTTTCTTTAAATACTTTAACAAAGCTTCCACCCCTTCGAAACGCAATTCTAGGACGCATAATCTTGCGGCGCCGGTGAGTTTAGTCAATACTATAGCTAAATATTGCGGCTCAGTATCTTTAGGAATGAGCGCTAAGCCGTTTTGTACGGCTTGGGCGAATACCGATAACGGGGGGTTTTCTCCGTCGAATACCGGGATACTGGATGCCACATTCTGAATACAGCTCTGTCTGGTCATTAACGCCAATGATACGGATAAATCATTCATGTTTAAAGATGAAGAGCCGCCGTCAAACATTTTGATTTTTTAGAAATGCCTTTCTTGCTATTTGAATTCACTTAATGAGTATCCCACCGCTGTCACCAGTTTGTTACGAGCCCAGGGCGAGTTATGTCTTACTACGTTAGACTGGGCTGTAATTTCTTCTTGGTCACTCCGAGCGGCTGGAGTGACCGGTTCGATGGGGATACGTCGCTACTGAATATTTTTGCAGGGAAGGTAAATAGTGGGTTAATCTCGGAAGTACTAACAATAACACTATAAATATATTCTGTATGAAATGATACTACACGTTCGTCGGCGGGAGAATCCCTTACAAAGCTGTTTGGTGTGTGTTGAGTCTGATGGTGCCTACCAATCTAGAGCGAACGTGATTTGATGTTGACAAATCCGAACTCGCGATAACTGATCGAAAGGGAAACTGAGGCCCGATCTCACTAAAATGATTAGCAGCACTTCCCCTAAGGGTGAATCAAGACTGCTTTGCTTTGGAATGGGTTGCTCTTTTAAAGGATTTTTTGGAGCTGGAGCGTAAGGAAAGGAGAGGGTGGAGGCTTGGTTTAGTTTTGGTTTTTCTGGGAAACGCGGGCATCATAAATTCACCCCGGGAGTGCACTATCTTAGGACTCCGGGACTCAAGTTCTCCCCACGTGTGAGGGGTAGTTCGGCCTGGGGCCTCTCGTAAATTAGAGCCCTAGGTCATAGGGCTTGCTCGGTGTATAGATAAAAACGATCTAGGAGACTGCATACGCAACACCGACAAGACGAATCCCCAAAGCTACGGGCTGCGTCTCAACAGCATGTAACTTTGAAATTTTTGCATAAAAAAATGGAAGAACGCACAAGACATAGCACACGCTCCACCGTGCTCTCTTCTCATGAAGAAGCACGGCGAACGAGTACTATGCTCGATACGCTCTTCCAGTGGGGCCTCGTCTAACCGACAAGACGAATCCCCAAGCCAAGGGCTGAGTCTCAACAGATCGCAGCGTGGTAACTGCTCTACCGAGTACAACACCCCGCGAGGTACCTAAGTCGTCTACAGACGATTCCGAGTCTCGACATCGAACTTGAAATACCCATGATCGACCGTTAGAACGCCTTGCCGCCGATCGGTAAGATCCCGACGACGGTCAATGACGCCATACGGCAAACTGGGGCCCGTGCGATGATCGGCCGCGAGGACCGACCACCTAGTAGTTTCACATTGTTTTGAGCCTTTCGACCCACACGAGACTCCTAGAGATATCGTTGCCTCCTTTGACTAGAAAGGATACGGCCTTAGAGGCGTTCAGTCAAACTCCCCGCCTGGCAGTGTCCTCGAATCGGATCACGCGGGAGTATTGTCGGCGATCGGTCAAATTGACCTCACACCACTCTTACACGCTTGGCTCTAGAAAACCGTGACAGACGAATAAAATGTTCGTCAGCACGCTCTCCGCCTAACCGAGTAAGTAAAGAAACGATGAAAGTAGTGGTATTTCACCGGCGACGTTTCCATCTCCCACTTATGCTACACCTCTCATGTCTCCTTACAGTGCCAGACTAGAGTCAAGCTCAACAGGGTCTTCTTTCCCCGCTAATTTTTCCAAGCCCGTTCCCTTGGAAGTGGTTTCGCTAGATAGTAGATAGGGACATAGACTACTGGTTACATCTCATCGACCCTGGGAGCAGTACCTTAGCCAGGAGGCCATACCCACTCCCCCGATTAATCGGAACGGGGAACTAAGCTCGAAAGTAGCGCACTGCCGTGAGAACGCCTGTGTAGGTGTTGTACACGCGGCTTGGAAAAACCCTGCTCTCCTCCTTACGGATTCATCGAACAAGTTGAATCTACCCTTGCGGGAGGCGGCTCTCTTAGCCGTCTCTCCACGTCGCGAGCGACGTGGAGGGACGTTACCAGCGGGGGCCACGAGGAGGCGGAGCCGCCAGCTTTCCTAAGCTCGATTCCAGCAGGTTGGCGCGATCGCCACTTATCCACACTCATTCGGAGGTCATTTTCATAACCTCCGCCTGCACGATGAGTCGTGGATTTTTGTGTTTTTAAAGGTGCACTTACCTATTTCCGCGTCTACTTGTATCTGATGCTGTACCTTCGGTAGCGGTCATCCTTCCTGCGGCGGTCCTGGATCGTGTGTTGTACGTCCTTCCTGTCGTGTTCCTCGTCGTCGTGGTGTACCTCCATACAGGCTGTCCTTCGTCCTCTCGTTCTGGCGGCGCGTCCCCGGATGTTCCTCTTCCTCGCATCCTCTCCTTCTGTAGTAGCGTCTTCCAGGCGAATCTTCTCAGGGCGGGGAATACATTTCTCCTGACCAGCACCGTAGCGGGTGCTGGCCACTGGAATCCCGCCCTTTGCGTCGCCTGGATAAGGTCTTCTCTCGTCTCGGCGTGTAGACTGCAGTCGTACAGGACGTGCATTGACGTTTCTAGCGCACCGCAATTACAGATGCTTGATCGAACGAGCGCGAATCCGTGTAACTTATCGCGGAAGTCCCCGTGGCCAGCAAGGAACTGCGTTACATAATGGTCGGTCTTCACCCATTCGGCTTTAAGGCGATCCTTAACGTTGCCGAAGAAGGCGGCAGTTGTTCTGCCTTTGGATGATGTTGTCCATGACCGATTCCATTGCTCCAGGATTTCCTCGCGCAGTTCCTTGTATGCATCGACTACGTGCGTCCTTTCATTCTCCCGATTTCGTGTAGGATCATACACATATCGCTCGAATTGAAAGGGCTTCCGCCGTCGTATGTTGAACTGGCCAGCTCGTTCCAGCGCTACCAGACGAATTGGTATTTGACCCGCAATTACGCATATCGCATCGTACGATACGGTGCGATAGGCCTTCGTGGCGCTGATCAGGGCGATCCTTTGCGCGCTTGCCAAGCACTCAGCGTCCTTCTCGAGCACCTTCTCCGCCCATGCTGCAGCTCCGTAGGTGACTACGGGCACGAACAATCCTTTGTAGAGGACAGCACGCGCTCCGTGCCTCAGTCCCCATTTTGCTCCAGCAAGGCACGAGATTTTTCCCGCAGTTTCTCGTGCTCTCGCGCAGGTATCGCGTACGTGCTGCGCGATGGCGAGATTCTTCCCGAGATTGGTGCCGAGGTATCGCATATTGTCCTTTGCCGAGATCGATTGAGTTCCTATCTTCGCAAGGGGCGCTCTCTTGAGGCTCCCTTTGGCTAGGGTCATCTCCGTCTTCGTGGCTGAAAGCTCCAGCTTCCTTTTTTTACACCATGCGGAGACCTGTGCTCCTACCTGGCTAGCTCCTTTCTCCAGTTCGGTTCTGGTATTACCGGGGATGATAGCCAGGAGGTCATCCGCATAAGCCACTGGTGTGCACTCCGTTGTGCTCTTTAAGTGATGCAGCAGGTCGTCGAAGACGAGGTTCCAAAGGCTTGGTCCCAGTACGGAACCTTGAGGGCAGCCTTTCGTCACGATTTTTTCTACTTCGCAGAACTTTGAGATTATTTTCACTCGTCGGTTCTGGAAGTAGCTCTGGATGAGCGAGTAGAGGTTCCTTGGACAGTTACGTATGGATAGCTCGTGGAGCACACTTGGCCACCATACGTTGTCGAAGGCCCCTTTAATATCGAATGACACTAACATTACGTACTTCGTTCCTGCTGCGGTTACCACTTCCGTCATCTTAGTGAGGGCGTCTTCAGTTCCTTTCCGCGGGCGGAATCCGTACTGTTCCTCCGCCGTCCTTTCGTGTGTCAGGAGGGTTGGATACAGTCGGTGAACTACAAGCTTTTCGAGCGCCTTGCCAAGTACGGAGAGAAGGCAGATCGGACGATAGGATGAGGGATCGTCCTTTGCCTTGTTTCCACCTTTCAGGAGAACTCGGATGGATCCTGACTTCCACGAGTCTGGAAAGATTCCATGTTCGAGGCAGCCATTGAGAATCCGCAGTATCTCATTTGGTATCACCTGGAATGCTCTTTTCATCACGTCGACCTTGATGCCGTCTGGACCGGGACTCTTGCGACTCCCGAATGTCCGGATCGCCTTCGCCAGTTCCGCCAGTGTAAAGGGCGGTACATCCTCTGCTGTAGTGGGAGTCTGCACACTTCCACGCACGGATCTTTGCTCAGGAGTTTCTCCTGCCATGCAATCGTCCGGTACGAGCCTGTTGAGAAGCAGGCGGGCGCTTGCTTCCCAGGTGTTGGTATGCTCGGAGGATGCACCGATCTGCGTTCGCACAGAGTTGAGAGCCTCTTCTGTGCGAACAGTTCCACTGACTACGCGATATGGGAGCCCCCATGGCTCCTGGTTCCCGGCCTTCGTGATGAACTGCTGCCAGCTCTCCTTCCTGGCTTTGGCTATCGCTGCTTTGTATTCCTTTGCGTGGTAAAGGTATACTGCCCTTCTCTGGAGCCTCCTTTCAGGATCCTGCTCCGTTTGGTAAGCGCGTCTCTTCTTGTATGTGGCGCGCTTCATCCGCGAGAGGTCGGGATTCCATCCAGGCACTGCTCTTCTGTGCCACTTCTTGCGTGGCATAGATTTAGAGCAGGCTTCTAGAATTCCTTGCTCTAGTGCTCTCGCTGCTTGTTCGGTTTCCTCTAAGCTGGATGTTAGGATCGGATACATCCTCTCGACTGCCGCTCTACTAAGTATTACGTCGAATTTCTCCCAGTTGGCTCGAGAGGTGACGTACCTCCCTGGCCGTGGGGGAGTATTCGCGGCTGTGGCGTTTTCGAGGGTAATCTCGATCGCCCTGTGATCACTGGTCGCCCAGTGAGGGCGGATACGCCAGCCGATTGCCAGTAGCGCGGCGCTTGGTGTTGCTAGCGTGACGTCGATGGAGGATGATCCCCTGTCATTCCTGAACGTGGGTAGGTCGTTTCGATTGTTCAGCACAGTGAGGTTGTGCTGAACTATTAGCTCCTCGACCTCCCCACCTCGTAAGCGAGAGCGGTGGCTGTGATACGCGGTTCTTTTCGCGTCCCAGAGTGGAGATCTCGCGTTAACGTCAGCTGCCACTATGACGTTTTCCCCGCGAAGTTCCTCCAGTATCTGGTTTAATCGTGCGAGGCTTGGATTTATATCTCCCGAGTACTGAAAGTACTGGCTTACGAGATAAACCCTTCCGAACCCGCCGACTATTTGCACACAGACCGTGTGCGTGTCGGACAGGTGCGACAGTTTCAAGGTGGTGTAACTGTCGCCTTTTACGATTAACGCCGCTTGAGCCGTTTCTCCCGGTCCACACCCTGTTATGACGGTGTTCCTCAGGCCAATTCCGTGCAGCTTCCCTTGGATGTTATAGGGTTCCTGCACTAGAGCGATGTCAATGTCGCCTCTCGCGAAGAGCGTGGCCACCTCTCTTGTCACGGTCTTCGATCTCCGCATGTTTAATTGCATTAATCGAAGATTATTCCGTGTTGCTGGAGTTGTTGGGATTCCTGGCGTTCTAGAGGATCCTTTTTTTTTTCTCGAGGGGAAATCTTCGAAAGACACCCCGGCCTCCTTTGGGGGGAGGCCGGGGTAGTGTCGGATTTCTACCGACTAAAACCCCCCGGTGGTCATCCTCAGGCGTTAGGGGGAGTACCCGGGAACACTTCGTATTGATCCGGATACCCCCCCGCCTTGCCCCCTGAAGGGGGGCCAATCCACTATTTGGGTGGCGTTCTAGAGGATCCTGGAGTGTGCCTATCCATAATGAATTGTGGAGGCCTTCCTCTGGAGTGCAGCCGCATATGTGGGGCAGGACTTGCTGCCAGTGCTGTGCTTATGCTCGCGGTGTGAACGCTTGCAATTTACGCACGTGGCGTCCTTTTCCTTTTCCGGGCACTCCACACTGCGATGACCGCTCTTCGAGCAGTGTTTGCAGACCTCCGTCGCCTCCTTGCAGTGCTTTGCCACATGCCCGTACGCCTGGCATTTGTAGCACCTTGCTACTTCTAAGTGGTCCCTCACTCTGCAGGTCTTCCAGCCTACGTTTATCCGTTCCTTCTCCAGCAGCTTCCGCCTCAATTCTTGGTCCACTTCTATTACCCAGTGGACCAAGTCTTTCTCCCTGTTCCCTGTCTTATACAGGGCACGCACTTTGTCCTTTGCGTTTCCAGGGGTGAGGCTCAGGAAATTTTGCGCGATTATGTTCTGCGCGATTTCCTCACATTCGACGTCCTTGGGAACATCGAACACGATCATCCTTGGTCGATCGCCGGTCGGCTTGGATTCCTCCAAGCCCGCTTCTCTCAGCCTGGTGTTCTTAAAGAACGCGTTTAAGTGTTCCGCCTGAACGGTTTCCACTATCACGCCGTGATCTCTCGTCGTGCTGACGGACTTAATCCCGATCTTCTCCTTCGCGGGGTCAATGAGGCTCATCACCAATTTCTTGGTGGCATCGCCGCTCTCGGAGATATTCGCGTCTTTCGGGCGTATGAGCGCGAGATTTCTCACCGGCGCGGTGGAGGCCTTCTGAATCACTACTGCGACCGTTGGTTTGGGGCGCGGTGGAGGGGGGAGCGGCGCAGCCGCGCGCGATGCTGCGCCCGAGCGTGCGATTTCCGCGAAAGTTCTCGCCGCCGGTTTGCGCGCGGGCTCCACTCTCGGCACGGGTGACGGACGCGCTTTCGGTTCGCGCGTCCTCGCGGAGTTTAGCTCCGTGATCCTCCCCTCCTGACGGCCGCAGAGGAGGACAAGTTCCCCCACGACGTCATTTATTGCGTTCATCGACTGCATGATGAACGCCACTTGATTCTTGCTCAATTTCTGCTCGTCGTCCAAGCAGAAACTGAGGGCCTGCTCCACTTTTCCGGTGGCCTTCCCGCGGAGCGATTCCAGAGTGGTGGGGGCGGGGGCGCTTCCCTTCCCCTTCCTGGTTGCTGGTGTAGGGCTCTTTCTATCACCAGTTCGCTCAGCGCTGGTGTTGCGCTTCTGGCTCTCCATCCTAGAGAGCACCGAGATGTCGTCGTCGGTGGCGTCCTCCAGGACTCACAATGGCGTCAGTGAGGCTTGGCATCCTTTTCCCTGGAGTCGCGGGATGCTCTTCTCCGGAAGAGATCGTGCACCGCGAGCGCTTCTTCGCTGCTCGGATTTCGCACTCGCTCTCACACTCCATTTCGGAGTGTTCGGATGCAGATGTTGTCATCGCGGTTTTCTTCCCGCGACTTTTTGGTTTCGCGGATTTCGCGGTCGCGGATCTCGCGGTTTCCGTGGTCGCGGATCTCGCGGATTTCGCGGCCGCGGATTTTGGCGCGACCTTTGTCCACCCTTCGTCGTCGGTGGCTTCAGTCGCGGCCTCCATCGCTGAATCCTCGGTGTGGGATGGAGGGGTGACGATGCCCCTCTCAACTGTCACCGTTGCCGCTCTCTTCTTTCGCCTCTCCTCCTTCCTCCTTTTCCGCTCGGGGTCCCGCTTATCGCCCGGCGGTGGTTTCCCCTCCGCGGCGTCGCCGCCTTTTTCCGCGGCCACCCCCTCCGCTCCTTCGCTCACGGTGGCGGTAGGGAGCTCGGTGGGGATAGAGGTGAGGTATGCCACCTCGCTGCTCTCTCCGCTCGGCGAGCAGGTATAGTGCCGCCGGTGGTCGGCCGTCGGCCGGAGCGCGCAGGTATACGACCCTTCGCTCGGCGAGCGTGTTCGTACCGCTTTTAAGCGACTAAAATTACACAGAATATTACACGCAGAATATTATTTTGCGTGTGATTTCCTTGCAAATGTCCCAATTGTTTATTTATTTATGTCTCTTTGGTGCTAATAATTATGCCCTCTGCACTAACTATTTTAGCAGTCTTTCCAAAGTCCGATAGACAGTTTCTTATGGGATATTTATTAAAAATATCCCAACACTTCAACACACTTCACAAGCACTGCACGCGCACTTCACAACACTAATGTTGATCACCGCACGCACTGCACTCACAACACACAACCACAAAGTTAATAATGTTCGCGAACGAAAAGAAAATAATATTATTTCCGCACGGATAGGGTGTCTCACACTGTGTACTACCTCGGAGGTACGGAGCGACGCGCAGGTACGTCCGTTCCCTTCGGCGGTCAGAGCTCGACTAGTAGATAGGGACAGAGGGAATCTCGTTAATCCATTCATGCGCGTCACTAATTAGATGACGAGGCATTTGGCTATTCATGCCGGGCGCATACGTCCCGGGAATTTCCACCTAATGGGGCTGTGGTCGGCCTCAACAACGGGTGGCCGGCTTGAGGGCATATGTCTATTTTCCATGTACTGTCCTCTTTGCACGGCCACCCCAACAGTAACCACCGTCATCCTCTCGCACGATATACTCTAGCACCTTCGGCTCCCAAGCCACCGCCAAGGAACTCTAACTTTTAATCAACTTTCATATCACTGTAATCATGCTGGGCTTGGAGAAAATTAGGACAGAGCTCCCTAATGAGGGAGGCAGCCGTTAGCCAAGAGCCTGGGGACTCTTGTTTCCAGGGAAAGCCTCGCTGAGGCCGCTGCCCAGTCATGTTGACTGACTCTGCGCCGCTTGTTACCAAGCGACTCGCACCACCGGGTCCTAAGACTCTACTTGTGCTCTTATGAGCACGTTCTGTATATAAACTTATCCTAGATATTTTTGTAAATAAATAGAATAAATAAATAAATAAGTTAAAATGTAAAATAGTTGTAAAAATAAATAAATAATAGTCATAGGTTAAAATGTATATATAATTAGTCTTAAGTTAAAATTTTAAAACTTAAAACTTATACTATCAGTCATGGGGTGTAAATGGCCCCATGATCAGTCCTTAGGTTAAAATATCCTTATGGACTTAGTAAAATTTATTGAATAGACGGTGTAGAGTGCCGTCTATTCGTCGTCATGCCTGGTACCGTAAAAAATATATATATATACATATGTCCAAGAGTAAAATAGAATAAATTAATAAAGTGGAAAAAATAAATAAATTAATATGTTATAAAATCTGTCCCGTTCTTCCGGTGGGCTATTTGCCGAAGGGTTTTTCTCTACCCGGGAGGATCTAAGTCCTCGACCGGGACACGGGGTGCATCGTTAGTCCATGAAGGTGTGATATATTTCGATGGAGCTACGTAACGCTATCATGGAGATTGTGATTAGCGTTTGACGGTCTCTAATATCGAGTTTCCTGACAGCTTGGACCGTCTCCCTGGGCATAGCACCCCGTGTTCCCACCACTATGGGCAGGACTTCTGCGGCGCGGGAGTGGAACTTGCGCCGCAGGAGAGGCAGTAGTGGGCTATATTTTCTATTCTTGTCTGCTTGTCCCTGTGCGAGGTAATCATTGTCTTCGTGGCGGACTGTGACGTCGACCACGAAGACCCCAGCTTGGCTCTTTATCACCAAGTCGGGTTTGAGATTCCCGCCCAGTGGATTAGGAATGGTCGGTTCCTCCACTATTACTGCCTCTTTGTCCCTCTTCGCCACTCTCTCTATGATGAGATCCTTGATCTCATCATGACGGCGGATCCTTTGCCTTTTAGTGTATGTGCATTGGCCCAAAATGTGCGCGAGCGTCTCCGGCAACTCGCGACATTTCCTGCACTTAATGTCCGCCATCGGGGTCGCCCTGTTTAATACCACTCTGTTGGCTGTGGTATTCGTACGCAGCTTGAGGGCCGTTATAAACCTGCCTGGCTTGAGGAGTTCCGGCCTCTGTAGCCAGGCGTTCCCTATCTTGTCATCGGCGAGGGACTTAACCGATTTTCCTTGCGTACTCAGGGACGCCCATCGTGCAAGCTCTGCTCTCTTTACCCCCTTCTTGTAGGTGCGCAATCCTCTTGTATCAATGGGCCAGTTGATACGTGCAGAGACAGCCAGGCTCTTGAGACGGTTAACCATGCCTGTGCCCTCTGCCAGAGCTTGCATCGCCGGGTCATCAGATTGCGCAAATCTGAGACCCGCTCTTAAACAGGAGGCCACCACTATTGCCTCCAGTTTGGGAAACCCTAATCCCCCGTCTCTCTTGCAGCAGTATATCAATCCATCTGCGGTGCTTTGCTGCAAGTGGTAGATATTTTTAACCACTACTCGTAGCTCCTGGTCGAGCTGTCTCAGATATGTTATAGGCGGGATTGAAATCGCCAGAGAATACAAGTAGTGTGGGATTAGGTATGTGGAGAGGAGGTCGACTTTTTGGTGTGGCTTCAACGCTAACCTCACGACTCGCTTTAGCGTTGTGCAGAGGCTCTCTCTTAGGCCCTCAAGACTTATGCCTGCCCAGGGAGATATTTCCACACCAAGATATTTTATTTTAGATCCCGCGTCCGTATACGGGATCCTCTCTCCACTTCTTGAGGAGATCTCGGGGTCTGCTAGGAACCAGGAGTCTTTGGGGGTCTTAATGTGGAAGCACGTGCTCTTATTAGCTGACAGCTTCATACCTAGCCCCTCTAGGTAGGCTTTCACTTTCCCTAGCAGTTCACTGGCCTTCGGCGCCGTTTGTGCGATTAATATTATATCGTCTGCGAAGGCCAGGCTCGATACACTTGTCGTGTCATTTATCGAGTATCCCGAGCTCCTTTCCAACTCCAATAGTAGGGGCTCCATAACTAAGTTAAATATAAGGGGTGATAGAGGGTCCCCCTGCTTGACACCTCTTTGGAGTTGGATGTCGACCTGTTCGGTGCCATTCTTTATTACTGTGTACACATCCTTGTAGGAGTCTTCCACCATGTTTATGGTATGTTCTGGAAGCCCCTTTCTCCGTAGTGCAGCCACTATCGCATTATGCGGTACTGTGTCGAAGGCCTTTGACACGTCCAACTGCACTACGACCAGGCCGCTACTTCTTTTCCCATGTCTTAGCAGCTCATTAAGGATGTGCACATTGTTGAAGCATCCCGACTCTGCCGTAAACCCTTTCTGCCGGGATGTCAACTTTACCTGCTTCCTAAGTTTCTTGTCGATTATACCCCAGTATAATCGCGCCAGAAGCGAGCTAATTGTGATGGGCCTATAATTATTCACGTCTCGCCCATCCTTTCCTTCCTTAGGAAGCAAGGTTGTTCTATTCTTTTTCCATTGGACAGGCTGCCTACCCGTGATCATGATAACGGTGAAGAGCAGCCTTATGATCTCCTGCTTAACCCAATGGAGAAGATGGCCCTTCTTGATTAGATCAGGGCCAGGAGCTGCACTCGCCTTCGTTTGGGCGATCCTCTTCCTCACCTCCTGAGTTGTTATTGGGGTGAGGATGTTCTTTAGTTCAATGGGCTCCTCAGGATCGCCCATGTCGGGGACTTCCCGTGTATGCTTGTGTCCCCATAGACTCGTGTATAAGTCTCGGATGTCGCTGGTACTTATTTCATGCCTTTCCTCTCCGTACCAGTCGACACGACACCTTCCCTGACAAATTTGGCGAGTAGGCCTGGATTTTCTTTATAAAGTTTAGTCGAGCGAGCGTATATGTACTCCCTTCGTTTTCTCTTTTTCGCTCTTTGGCTGGGATCGCGTCGCTCGACCGCGCTCTCTGGAGCTTCACACCTACCTCCAGCGAGAAGATAGTTCACCACTTGGCTGTATAGGATATCGAGATCCGGTTGGGACAACACCGTATCCGTATCCTCTATCTTCTCGAGCGCCCTAATCAGCAGTTGGACTTTGGCTGCTGCGTCAGCGGGGATTGGCCTTCGGGGCAATTCGGCGGCTAGAGCTGCCCGAATAATCCCACTCCTCCATTCCACTTCCAGAGGAGCTGCTGACGATTCAGGAGGCGACGGAACCTGGGTGATGGGACGTGTAAGATCCTCATCCCCTGGCGCCTCCTGATTGCTACATACAGGTTCAGCCGGCAATACCTCGCATGCCTCCTCCCAGACGTCATCCGAGCTTGAGGATGACTCGTCTGATCGGGGCATGCTCTCCCGATTCTCGTGTTCTTGTGGGTGGAGTATACGTCTGTAGTTCTCCACCCACTTCTTGTACGCCGGTTCTCTCCTCTTATCTCTAATCTGTTTTATTTCCTTCTCGGGGAGGTACTCCTTCATCCTCTTAGCTACATTCCGCTCGCCCTGGAACCGCACCTCTAACTCCATCATTAACTGTATATCCTCCTTGGAGAATACACGTCCTCCCCGGGGTGCCTGCTCACCCCGTGCGGATCCAGCAGCTCTAGCCTCATTTCGGGCGAGCGGGTGGCGGTGTCGCAAGTGTTGCGACAGTCCGCTCTTCGTTTTAAATTGAGCCCCGCATTCACCGCATGTAATCATATTACTTAATTGCGGGGCTCCCTGGCCTTTACACTTGGCCAGGTGGCACTCAGCCGGATGCTTCGGTTGGTATTCTTTCTCACACTTTGTACATATAAATTTTATGGAAGCATCCCCATGGTGTCTCTTAATGTGTTGTACCATGTCGTTTAGGCTGAGTGCCATGAAGTTGCCCCTTGCGGTCCGGAGACAGACACCGCAGTTTTGATTCTGGTAGGGCAACTCCAATCTAATGTCCGGGGACGTGCCTTGGTCGTCGTTAGTGGCCCCCTGCCTTGGCCGAAGCCTTCCCGGGTGAGCGGGGCCTTGCTCACCCTCGTCCGAGGCTGAGTCGTCCGAATTTGTGGCTGAGAAGTTATTTCGGGAGAGCGGTGTTGCCAACCCCTATCTCTCCCTAGCTCCTACCACAGTTGACCGGGTCGGAGCGATCCCGGTAACTCGCCATCCTCCGTTGGCCCATGCCCCCTTGTCGGAAAGCATGGTTTTTAGCGGGAACCATGTAGAGGTGGAGGTATGACTTGAGCGAGAGAGGCTACGTGATCGCTTCATCGCCCCAATGTAACCTGACTCAGTCAAGTATAATAATATTTGGATTAGTCATGTATAAATAAAATAAATAAATAAATAAATAGGTGTCGCCCATTCAAGTACACGGTCCCTTATAGATAAAAACTACCGCGACGGCTCCTTCCGAGGCAGGCCAGCTGCTATTTGTTTAAAATTTTGTGGGGCAACAAGCACGGGCCCCTCACTGATATGCTTATTTGGACGCGGCGTGTTGCTTTTCCTCCGTGCGCAGGCAGAAAAAAAAATTTGAAATTAAAAAAATTTTTGCATAAAAAATAGTGGTGACAGCACGCCTGGGACGTACTGCCACCACGAGCTGCACGCCGAAGCGTGCCGCTCCCTCTTACGCTTCTTCAAAAATTTTTGCATAAAAAAAAGTGGTGACAGCAAGCCTGGGACGTACTGCCACCACGAGCTGCACGCCGAAGCGTGCCGCCCCCTTCTACTTTCTACTATTATACCGATGCCTGCGCATCGGAGGCCACGTCCGGTATGTGTCTAGTGGCCATCTTGGGATGGTCAGGAGCCGTCGCTGACCGGAGTAATGCCGCCGCCCCGCGGATGCCACCTTCGCAAGCGAAGGTCCCCTGCAGCTAAACGACGGCACCCCCCGGCCTCGGACGTCAATTTATAAAATAAAAAATAAAACTTCGTCGCCGACCGGCGCAATGCTGCCGCCCCACGGGGCAACCCCCGCAAGCGAGGGCCCCCACGTGGCTTAGACGGTCAGCACCCACCGGCCTCGGACATCGTTAACATAATAAAATAGTGCCGGGCCGTGTAGCCAATAAATAAAATAAATAAAATAAATTAAGAGAGTCATAGTTACTCCCGCCCGCCCGCTTCCCCGTTGATCACCGCACGCACTGCACTCACAACACACAACCACAAAATTAATAATGTTCGCGAACGAAAAGAAAATAATATTATTTCCGCACGGATAGGGTGTCTCACACTGTGTACTACCTCGGAGGTACGGAGCGACGCGCAGGTACGTCCGTTCCCTTCGGCGGTCAGAGCTCGACTAGTAGATAGGGACAGAGGGAATCTCGTTAATCCATTCATGCGCGTCACTAATTAGATGACGAGGCATTTGGCTATTCATGCCGGGCGCATACGTCCCGGGAATTTCCACCTAATGGTCGGCCTCAACAACGGGTGGCCGGCTTGAGGGCATATGTCTATTTTCCATGTACTGTCCTCTTTGCACGGCCACCCCAACAGTAACCACCGTCATCCTCTCGCACGATATACTCTAGCACCTTCGGCTCCCAAGCCACCGCCAAGGAACTCTAACTTTTAATCAACTTTCATATCACTGTAATCATGCTGGGCTTGGAGAAAATTAGGACAGAGCTCCCTAATGAGGGAGGCAGCCGTTAGCCAAGAGCCTGGGGACTCTTGTTTCCAGGGAAAGCCTCGCTGAGGCCGCTGCCCAGTCATGTTGACTGACTCTGCGCCGCTTGTTACCAAGCGACTCGCACCACCGGGTCCTAAGACTCTACTTGTGCTCTTATGAGCACGTTCTGTATATAAACTTATCCTAGATATTTTTGTAAATAAATAGAATAAATAAATAAATAAGTTAAAATGTAAAATAGTTGTAAAAATAAATAAATAATAGTCATAGGTTAAAATGTATATATAATTAGTCTTAAGTTAAAATTTTAAAACTTAAAACTTATACTATCAGTCATGGGGTGTAAATGGCCCCATGATCAGTCCTTAGGTTAAAATATCCTTATGGACTTAGTAAAATTTATTGAATAGACGGTGTAGAGTGCCGTCTATTCGTCGTCATGCCTGGTACCGTAAAATATATATATATATATACATATGTCCAAGAGTAAAATAGAATAAATTAATAAAGTGGAAAAAATAAATAAATAAATAAATTAATATGTTATAAAATCTGTCCCGTTCTTCCGGTGGGCTATTTGCCGAAGGGTTTTTCTCTACCCGGGAGGATCTAAGTCCTCGACCGGGACACGGGGTGCATCGTAGTCCATGAAGGTGTGATATATTTCGATGGAGCTACGTAACGCTATCATGGAGATTGTGATTAGCGTTTGACGGTCTCTAATATCGAGTTTCCTGAGAGCTTGGACCGTCTCCCTGGGCATAGCACCCCGTGTTCCCACCACTATGGGCAGGACTTCTGCGGCGCGGGAGTGGAACTTGCGCCGCAGGAGAGGCAGTAGTGGGCTATATTTTCTATTCTTGTCTGCTTGTCCCTGTGCGAGGTGATCATTGTCTTCGTGGCGGACTGTGACGTCGACCACGAAGACCCCAGCTTGGCTCTTTATCACCAAGTCGGGTTTGAGATTCCCGCCCAGTGGATTAGGAATGGTCGGTTCCTCCACTATTACTGCCTCTTTGTCCCTCTTCGCCACTCTCTCTATGATGAGATCCTTGATCTCATCATGACGGCGGATCCTTTGCCTTTTAGTGTATGTGCATTGGCCCAAAATGTGCGCGAGCGTCTCCGGCAACTCGCGACATTTCCTGCACTTAATGTCCGCCATCGGGGTCGCCCTGTTTAATACCACTCTGTTGGCTGTGGTATTCGTACGCAGCTTGAGGGCCGTTATAAACCTGCCTGGCTTGAGGAGTTCCGGCCTCTGTAGCCAGGCGTTCCCTATCTTGTCATCGGCGAGGGACTTAACCGATTTTCCTTGCGTACTCAGGGACGCCCATCGTGCAAGCTCTGCTCTCTTTACCCCCTTCTTGTAGGTGCGCAATCCTCTTGTATCAATGGGCCAGTTGATACGTGCAGAGACAGCCAGGCTCTTGAGACGGTTAACCATGCCTGTGCCCTCTGCCAGAGCTTGCATCGCCGGGTCATCAGATTGCGCAAATCTGAGACCCGCTCTTAAACAGGAGGCCACCACTATTGCCTCCAGTTTGGGAAACCCTAATCCCCCGTCTCTCTTGCAGCAGTATATCAATCCATCTGCGGTGCTTTGCTGCAAGTGGTAGATATTTTTAACCACTACTCGTAGCTCCTGGTCGAGCTGTCTCAGATATGTTATAGGCGGGATTGAAATCGCCAGAGAATACAAGTAGTGTGGGATTAGGTATGTGGAGAGGAGGTCGACTTTTTGGTGTGGCTTCAACGCTAACCTCACGACTCGCTTTAGCGTTGTGCAGAGGCTCTCTCTTAGGCCCTCAAGACTTATGCCTGCCCAGGGAGATATTTCCACACCAAGATATTTTATTTTAGATCCCGCGTCCGTATACGGGATCCTCTCTCCACTTCTTGAGGAGATCTCGGGGTCTGCTAGGAACCAGGAGTCTTTGGGGGTCTTAATGTGGAAGCACGTGCTCTTATTAGCTGACAGCTTCATACCTAGCCCCTCTAGGTAGGCTTCCACTTTCCCTAGCAGTCCACTGGCCTTCGGCGCCGTTTGTGCGATTAATATTATATCGTCTGCGAAGGCCAGGCTCGATACACTTGTCGTGTCATTTATCGAGTATCCCGAGCTCCTTTCCAACTCCAATAGTAGGGGCTCCATAACTAAGTTAAATATAAGGGGTGATAGAGGGTCCCCCTGCTTGACACCTCTTTGGAGTTGGATGTCGACCTGTTCGGTGCCATTCTTTATTACTGTGTACACATCCTTGTAGGAGTCTTCCACCATGTTTATGGTATGTTCTGGAAGTCCCTTTCTCCGTAGTGCAGCCACTATCGCATTATGCGGTACTGTGTCGAAGGCCTTTGACACGTCCAACTGCACTACGACCAGGCCGCTACTTCTTTTCCCATGTCTTAGCAGCTCATTAAGGATGTGCACATTGTTGAAGCATCCCGACTCTGCCGTAAACCCTTTCTGCCGGGATGTCAACTTTACCTGCTTCCTAAGTTTCTTGTCGATTATACCCCAGTATAATCGCGCCAGAAGCGAGCTAATTGTGATGGGCCTATAATTATTCACGTCTCGCCCATCCTTTCCTTCCTTAGGAAGCAAGGTTGTTCTATTCTTTTTCCATTGGACAGGCTGCCTACCCGTGATCATGATAACGGTGAAGAGCAGCCTTATGATCTCCTGCTTAACCCAATGGAGAAGATGGCCCTTCTTGATTAGATCAGGGCCAGGAGCTGCACTCGCCTTCGTTTGGGCGATCCTCTTCCTCACCTCCTGAGTTGTTATTGGGGTGAGGATGTTCTTTAGTTCAATGGGCTCCTCAGGATCGCCCATGTCGGGGACTTCCCGTGTATGCTTGTGTCCCCATAGACTCGTGTATAAGTCTCGGATGTCGCTGGTACTTATTTCATGCCTTTCCTCTCCGTACCAGTCGACACGACACCTTCCCTGACAAATTTGGCGAGTAGGCCTGGATTTTCTTTATAAAGTTTAGTCGAGCGAGCGTATATGTACTCCCTTCGTTTTCTCTTTTTCGCTCTTTGGCTGGGATCGCGTCGCTCGACCGCGCTCTCTGGAGCTTCACACCTACCTCCAGCGAGAAGATAGTTCACCACTTGGCTGTATAGGATATCGAGATCCGGTTGGGACAACACCGTATCCGTATCCTCTATCTTCTCGAGCGCCCTAATCAGCAGTTGGACTTTGGCTGCTGCGTCAGCGGGGATTGGCCTTCGGGGCAATTCGGCGGCTAGAGCTGCCCGAATAATCCCACTCCTCCATTCCACTTCCAGAGGAGCTGCTGACGATTCAGGAGGCGACGGAACCTGGGTGATGGGACGTGTAAGATCCTCATCCCCTGGCGCCTCCTGATTGCTACATACAGGTTCAGCCGGCAATACCTCGCATGCCTCCTCCCAGACGTCATCCGAGCTTGAGGATGACTCGTCTGATCGGGGCATGCTCTCCCGATTCTCGTGTTCTTGTGGGTGGAGTATACGTCTGTAGTTCTCCACCCACTTCTTGTACGCCGGTTCTCTCCTCTTATCTCTAATCTGTTTTATTTCCTTCTCGGGGAGGTACTCCTTCATCCTCTTAGCTACATTCCGCTCGCCCTGGAACCGCACCTCTAACTCCATCATTAACTGTATATCCTCCTTGGAGAATACACGTCCTCCCCGGGGTGCCTGCTCACCCCGTGCGGATCCAGCAGCTCTAGCCTCATTTCGGGCGAGCGGGTGGCGGTGTCGCAAGTGTTGCGACAGTCCGCTCTTCGTTTTAAATTGAGCCCCGCATTCACCGCATGTAATCATATTACTTAATTGCGGGGCTCCCTGGCCTTTACACTTGGCCAGGTGGCACTCAGCCGGATGCTTCGGTTGGTATTCTTTCTCACACTTTGTACATATAAATTTTATGGAAGCATCCCCATGGTGTCTCTTAATGTGTTGTACCATGTCGTTTAGGCTGAGTGCCATGAAGTTGCCCCTTGCGGTCCGGAGACAGACACCGCAGTTTTGATTCTGGTAGGGCAACTCCAATCTAATGTCCGGGGACGTGCCTTGGTCGTCGTTAGTGGCCCCCTGCCTTGGCCGAAGCCTTCCCGGGTGAGCGGGGCCTTGCTCACCCTCGTCCGAGGCTGAGTCGTCCGAATTTGTGGCTGAGAATTTATTTCGGGAGAGCGGGGTTGCCAACCCCTATCTCTCCCTAGCTCCTACCACAGTTGACCGGGTCGGAGCGATCCCGGTAACTCGCCATCCTCCGTTGGCCCATGCCCCCTTGTCGGAAAGCATGGTTTTTAGCGGGAACCATGTAGAGGTGGAGGTATGACTTGAGCGAGAGAGGCTATGTGATCGCTTCATCGCCCCAATGTAACCTGACTCAGTCAAGTATAATAATATTTGGATTAGTCATGTATAAATAAAATAAATAAATAAATAAATAGGTGTCGCCCATTCAAGTACACGGTCCCTTATAGATAAAAACTACCGCGACGGCTCCTTCCGAGGCAGGCCAGCTGCTATTTGTTTAAAATTTTGTGGGGCAACAAGCACGGGCCCCTCACTGATATGCTTATTTGGTCGCGGCGTGTTGCTTTTCCTCCGTGCGCAGGCAGAAAAAAAAATTTGAAATTAAAAAAATTTTTGCATAAAAAATAGTGGTGACAGCACGCCTGGGACGTACTGCCACCACGAGCTGCACGCCGAAGCGTGCCGCTCCCTCCTACCCTTCTTCAAAAATTTTTGCATAAAAAAAAGTGGTGACAGCACGCCTGGGACGTACTGCCACCACGAGCTGCACGCCGAAGCGTGCCGCTCCCTCCAAGTCTCCAAAACTTTTTGCATAAAAAAATTTGGTGACAGCACGCCTGGGACGTGCTGCCTCCACGAGCGACACGCCCAAGCGTGCCGCCCCCTCCTACTTTCTACTATTATACCGATGCCTGCGCATCGGAGGCCACGTCCGGTATGTGTCTAGTGGCCATCTTGGGATGGTCAGGAGCCGTCGCTGACCGGAGTAATGCCGCCGCCCCGCGGATGCCACCTTCGCAAGCGAAGGTCCCCTGCAGCTAAACGACGGCACCCCCCGGCCTCGGACATCGTTAACATAATAAAATAGTGCCGGGCCGTGTAGCCAATAAATAAAAGAAATAAAATAAATTAAGAGAGTCATAGTTACTCCCGCCCGCCCGCTTCCCCGTTGATCACCGCACGCACTGCACTCACAACACACAACCACAAAGTTAATAATGTTCGCGAACGAAAAGAAAATAATATTATTTCCGCACGGATAGGGTGTCTCACACTGTGTACTACCTCGGAGGTACGGAGCGACGCGCAGGTTCGTCCGTTCCCTTCGGCGGTCAGAGCTCGACTAGTAGATAGGGACAGAGGGAATCTCGTTAATCCATTCATGCGCGTCACTAATTAGATGGCGAGGCATTTGGCTATTCATGCCGGGCGCATACGTCCCGGGAATTTCCACCTAATGGGGCTGTGGTCGGCCTCAACAACGGGTGGCCGGCTTGAGGGCATATGTCTATTTTCCATGTACTGTCCTCTTTGCACGGCCACCCCAACAGTAACCACCGTCATCCTCTCGCACGATCTACTCTAGCACCTTCGGCTCCCAAGCCACCGCCAAGGAACTCTAACTTTTAATCAACTTTCATATCACTGTAATCATGCTGGGCTTGGAGAAAATTAGGACAGAGCTCCCTAATGAGGGAGGCAGCCGTTAGCCAAGAGCCTGGGGACTCTTGTTTCCAGGGAAAGCCTCGCTGAGGCCGCTGCCCAGTCATGTTGACTGACTCTGCGCCGCTTGTTACCAAGCGACTCGCACCACCGGGTCCTAAGACTCTACTTGTGCTCTTATGAGCACGTTCTGTATATAAACTTATCCTAGATATTTTTGTAAATAAATAGAATAAATAAATAAATAAGTTAAAATGTAAAATAGTTGTAAAAATAAATAAATAATAGTCATAGGTTAAAATGTATATATAATTAGTCTTAAGTTAAAATTTTAAAACTTAAAACTTATACTATCAGTCATGGGGTGTAAATGGCCCCATGATCAGTCCTTAGGTTAAAATATCCTTATGGACTTAGTAAAATTTATTGAATAGATGGTGTAGAGTGCCGTCTATTCGTCGTCATGCCTGGTACCGTAAAATATATATATATATACATATGTCCAAGAGTAAAATAGAATAAATTAATAAAGTGGAAAAAATAAATAAATAAATAAATTAATATGTTCTAAAATCTGTCCCGTTCTACCGGTGGGCTATTTGCCGAAGGGTTTTTCTCTACCCGGGAGGATCTAAGTCCTCGACCGGGACACGGGGTGCATCGTAGTCCATGAAGGTGTGATATATTTCGATGGAGCTACGTAACGCTATCATGGAGATTGTGATTAGCGTTTGACGGTCTCTAATATCGAGTTTCCTGAGAGCTTGGACCGTCTCCCTGGGCATAGCACCCCGTGTTCCCACCACTATGGGCAGGACTTCTGAGGCGCGGGAGTGGAACTTGCGCCGCAGGAGAGGCAGTAGTGGGCTATATTTTCTATTCTTGTCTGCTTGTCCCTGTGCGAGGTGATCATTGTCTTCGTGGCGGACTGTGACGTCGACCACGAAGACCCCAGCTTGGCTCTTTATCACCAAGTCGGGTTTGAGATTCCCGCCCAGTGGATTAGGAATGGTCGGTTCCTCCACTATTACTGCCTCTTTGTCCCTCTTCGCCACTCTCTCTATGATGAGATCCTTGATCTCATCATGACGGCGGATCCTTTGCCTTTTAGTGTATGTGCATTGGCCCAAAATGTGCGCGAGCGTCTCCGGCAACTCGCGACATTTCCTGCACTTAATGTCCGCCATCGGGGTCGCCCTGTTTAATACCACTCTGTTGGCTGTGGTATTCGTACGCAGCTTGAGGGCCGTTATAAACCTGCCTGGCTTGAGGAGTTCCGGCCTCTGTAGCCAGGCGTTCCCTATCTTGTCATCGGCGAGGGACTTAACCGATTTTCCTTGCGTACTCAGGGACGCCCATCGTGCAAGCTCTGCTCTCTTTACCCCCTTCTTATAGGTGCGCAATCCTCTTGTATCAATGGGCCAGTTGATACGTGCAGAGACAGCCAGGCTCTTGAGACGGTTAACCATGCCTGTGCCCTCTGCCAGAGCTTGCATCGCCGGGTCATCAGATTGCGCAAATCTGAGACCCGCTCTTAAACAGGAGGCCACCACTATTGCCTCCAGTTTGGGAAACCCTAATCCCCCGTCTCTCTTGCAGCAGTATATCAATCCATCTGCGGTGCTTTGCTGCAAGTGGTAGATATTTTTAACCACTACTCGTAGCTCCTGGTCGAGCTGTCTCAGATATGTTATAGGCGGGATTGAAATCGCCAGAGAATACAAGTAGTGTGGGATTAGGTATGTGGAGAGGAGGTCGACTTTTTGGTGTGGCTTCAACGCTAACCTCACGACTCGCTTTAGCGTTGCGCAGAGGCTCTCTCTTAGGCCCTCAAGACTTATGCCTGCCCAGGGAGATATTTCCACACCAAGATATTTTATTTTAGATCCCGCGTCCGTATACGGGATCCTCTCTCCACTTCTTGAGGAGATCTCGGGGTCTGCTAGGAACCAGGAGTCTTTGGGGGTCTTAATGTGGAAGCACGTGCTCTTATTAGCTGACAGCTTCATACCTAGCCCCTCTAGGTAGGCTTCCACTTTCCCTAGCAGTTCACTGGCCTTCGGCGCCGTTTGTGCGATTAATATTATATCGTCTGCGAAGGCCAGGCTCGATACACTTGTCGTGTCATTTATCGAGTATCCCGAGCTCCTTTCCAACTCCAATAGTAGGGGCTCCATAACTAAGTTAAATATAAGGGGTGATAGAGGGTCCCCCTGCTTGACACCTCTTTGGAGTTGGATGTCGACCTGTTCGGTGCCATTCTTTATTACTGTGTACACATCCTTGTAGGAGTCTTCCACCATGTTTATGGTATGTTCTGGAAGCCCCTTTCTCCGTAGTGCAGCCACTATCGCATTATGCGGTACTGTGTCGAAGGCCTTTGACACGTCCAACTGCACTACGACCAGGCCGCTACTTCTTTTCCCATGTCTTAGCAGCTCATTAAGGATGTGCACATTGTTGAAGCATCCCGACTCTGCCGTAAACCCTTTCTGCCGGGATGTCAACTTTACCTGCTTCCTAAGTTTCTTGTCGATTATACCCCAGTATAATCGCGCCAGAAGCGAGCTAATTGTGATGGGCCTATAATTATTCACGTCTCGCCCATCCTTTCCTTCCTTAGGAAGCAAGGTTGTTCTATTCTTTTTCCATTGGACAGGCTGCCTACCCGTGATCATGATAACGGTGAAGAGCAGCCTTATGATCTCCTGCTTAACCCAATGGAGAAGATGGCCCTTCTTGATTAGATTAGGGCCAGGAGCTGTACTCGCCTTCGTTTGGGCGATCCTCTTCCTCACCTCCTGAGTTGTTATTGGGGTGAGGATGTTCTTTAGTTCAATGGGCTCCTCAGGATCGCCCATGTCGGGGACCTCCCGTGTATGCTTGTGTCCCCATAGACTCGTGTATAAGTCTCGGATGTCGCTGGTACTTATTTCATGCCTTTCCTCTCCGTACCAGTCGACACGACACCTTCCCTGACAAATTTGGCGAGTAGGCCTGGATTTTCTTTATAAAGTTTAGTCGAGCGAGCGTATATGTACTCCCTTCGTTTTCTCTTTTTCGCTCTTTGGCTGGGATCGCGTCGCTCGACCGCGCTCTCTGGAGCTTCACACCTACCTCCAGCGAGAAGATAGTTCACCACTTGGCTGTATAGGATATCGAGATCCGGTTGGGACAACACCGTATCCGTATCCTCTATCTTCTCGAGCGCCCTAATCAGCAGTTGGACTTTGGCTGCTGCGTCAGCGGGGATTGGCCTTCGGGGCAATTCGGCGGCTAGAGCTGCCCGAATAATCCCACTCCTCCATTCCACTTCCAGAGGAGCTGCTGACGATTCAGGAGGCGACGGAACCTGGGTGATGGGACGTGTAAGATCCTCATCCCCTGGCGCCTCCTGATTGCTACATACAGGTTCAGCCGGCAATACCTCGCATGCCTCCTCCCAGACGTCATCCGAGCTTGAGGATGACTCGTCTGATCGGGGCATGCTCTCCCGATTCTCGTGTTCTTGTGGGTGGAGTATACGTCTGTAGTTCTCCACCCACTTCTTGTACGCCGGTTCTCTCCTCTTATCTCTAATCTGTTTTATTTCCTTCTCGGGGAGGTACTCCTTCATCCTCTTAGCTACATTCCGCTCGCCCTGGAACCGCACCTCTAACTCCATCATTAACTGTATATCCTCCTTGGAGAATACACGTCCTCCCCGGGGTGCCTGCTCACCCCGTGCGGATCCAGCAGCTCTAGCCTCATTTCGGGCGAGCGGGTGGCGGTGTCGCAAGTGTTGCGACAGTCCGCTCTTCGTTTTAAATTGAGCCCCGCATTCACCGCATGTAATCATATTACTTAATTGCGGGGCTCCCTGGCCTTTACACTTGGCCAGGTGGCACTCAGCCGGATGCTTCGGTTGGTATTCTTTCTCACACTTTGTACATATAAATTTTATGGAAGCATCCCCATGGTGTCTCTTAATGTGTTGTACCATGTCGTTTAGGCTGAGTGCCATGAAGTTGCCCCTTGCGGTCCGGAGACAGACACCGCAGTTTTGATTCTGGTAGGGCAACTCCAATCTAATGTCCGGGGACGTGCCTTGGTCGTCGTTAGTGGCCCCCTGCCTTGGCCGAAGCCTTCCCGGGTGAGCGGGGCCTTGCTCACCCTCGTCCGAGGCTGAGTCGTCCGAATTTGTGGCTGAGAAGTTATTTCGGGAGAGCGGGGTTGCCAACCCCTATCTCTCCCTAGCTCCTACCACAGTTGACCGGGTCGGAGCGATCCCGGTAACTCGCCATCCTCCGTTGGCCCATGCCCCCTTGTCGGAAAGCATGGTTTCTAGCGGGAACCATGTAGAGGTGGAGGTATGACTTGAGCGAGAGAGGCTATGTGATCGCTTCATCGCCCCAATGTAACCTGACTCAGTCAAGTATAATAATATTTGGATTAGTCATGTATAAATAAAATAAATAAATAAATAAATAGGTGTCGCCCATTCAAGTACACGGTCCCTTATAGATAAAAACTACCGCGACGGCTCCTTCCGAGGCAGGCCAGCTGCTATTTGTTTAAAATTTTGTGGGGCAACAAGCACGGGCCCCTCACTGATATGCTTATTTGGTCGCGGCTTGTTGCTTTTCCTCCGTGCGCAGGCAGAAAAAAAAATTTGAAATTTAAAAAATTTTTGCATAAAAAAAGTGGTGACAGCACGCCTGGGACGTACTGCCACCACGAGCTGCACGCCGAAGCGTGCCGCTCCCTCCAAGTCTCCAAAACTTTTTGCATAAAAAAATTTGGTGACAGCACGCCTGGGACGTGCTGCCACCACGAGCGACACGCCCAAGCGTGCCGCCCCCTCCTACTTTCTACTATTATACCGATGCCTGCGCATCGGAGGCCACGTCCGGTATGTGTCTAGTGGTCATCTTGGGATGGTCAGGAGCCGTCGCTGACCGGAGTAATGCCGCCGCCCCGCGGATGCCACCTTCGCAAGCGAAGGTCCCCTGCAGCTAAACGACGGCACCCCCCGGCCACGGACGTCAATTTATAAAATAAAAAATAAAACTTCGTCGCCGACCGGCGCAATGCTGCCGCCCCACGGGGCAACCCCCGCAAGCGAGGGCCCCCACGTGGCTTAGACGGTCAGCACCCACCGGCCTCGGACATCGTTAACATAATAAAATAGTGCCGGGCCGTGTAGCCAATAAATAAAATAAATAAAATAAATTAAGAGAGTCATAGTTACTCCCGCCCGCCCGCTTCCCCGTTGATCACCGCACGCACTGCACTCACAACACACAACCACAAAGCTAATAATGTTCGCGAACGAAAAGAAAATAATATAATTTCCGCACGGATAGGGTGTCTCACACTGTGTACTACCTCGGAGGTACGGAGCGACGCGCAGGTACGTCCGTTCCGTTCGGCGGTCAGAGCTCGACTAGTAGATAGGGACAACTAACTTCAGGTTTCCAGTGGTATATCCTGGGAGCAATGCTTTAGCCTCTGTGGGCCATACTCACTCCCCCGCAGAAGACGGAACGGAGAGCTCAGCTCTATGATTAGCGCACACTACCAGGGGAACACGTGTATAGGTGTTACACACGGGGCTTGGAAAAACCCTGCCCTCATCCTTGCGGATTCATCGAGCAAGTTGGATCTACCCTTTCGGGAGGCGGCTCACTTGGCCGTCCCTCCACGTCGCGAGCGCCGTGGAGCGACGTTTCCAGCGGGGGCCACGAGGAGGCGGAGCCGCCAGCTTCAAAAGCTCGATCCCAGCAGGTTGGTCAGATAAACCGTTTGCCCATACTTCCACGGAGGTTACGTAGTATCCTCCGCCTGCACAGGAAGTCATGGTCTACTTACAGATTTTGCTCTTATGAAGGGCCTGCATTCATCTGTGGAGTGTCCTGTGTCGTTCCGATTCTTCGGGCGACTTCCTTGTCTTGTAACACTTTCCTGGCGAATTTCCTAAGTACGGGAAATGTTTCTCTTGTCACTAGTGCATGGCACGGTGGTGGCCATTGGTGTCCTCCTTTGCGCGCCGCTTGCACTAGTTCGGCTCGGTTATCATTCTGTAGGGGGCAGCGGAGCAGGACATGCATGGATGTCTCCTTTCTACCGCACGCGCATCGATCCGAGTCAGTGAGCGCGAACTGCTTTAATTTCCCTCGGAACTCACCATGCCCGCTGAGGAATTGGGTGACGTAATATTCAGTTTTGACCCAGTCAGCGGTGAGGCGTTCTTCTACACTTCGAAAGAATTTCGCTCTTACGCGACCTTTGGTGGAGGTTCTCCACTGTTGCTCCCACCGTCGAATCATTTGGTCCTCTACTTCTTTGTAGATCCATTTGTCATGCTCCCTTTCGTTCCCAGGGTTTGCAGCAGGATCATAGGCTATTTGTCCCAGTGCAAAGGGGCGCCTCCGGCGGATCATGAATTTGTACGATCGCTCCAAGGCCACAAGATTAATTGGCATTTGTCCCGCGAGTATGCATACCGCATCGAAGGATATCGTTCGGTATGCTTTCGTGACGCTTATGAGTGCCACTCTTTGTGCACTCGCTAAGCACTTCACATCCTTTACTTTTAGGGACTCTGCCCATCCTGCGGCTCCGTACGTCACTCGTGGCACAAACAGACCCTTGTATAGTGTTACACGTGTTTTATGTTCCAGGCCCCATTTTGCTCGTGTGAGGCATGCGATTTTCCCCACTGCTTCTCTTGCTCTGGTACACGTATCCCGGATGTGTTGCGCTACCGAGAGGCGCTTCCCATAGTGTACTCCAAGGTATTTCATTCCGCTTTTAAGTGGTATTGACGTATCCCTTCCGATATGGACAATTGGTGATCTTTTCAAGGACCGTTTCACCAGGATCATCTCCGATTTCTCAGTTGAGAGCTTGAGCTTCTTCGCGTTGCACCACTCGGAGACTTGCGCAGATACCCTCGATGCTCTCTCTTCTATCTCCGTTCGAGTATTGCCCGAGATAATCGTGAGGAGGTCATCGGCATATATTGTGTATTTGCAGCTGTCTATATTATTAAGGTGTAGCGCGAGGTCGTCGAACACTAAGTTCCACAGACCAGGGCCAAGAACAGATCCCTGTGGGCAACCTTCTGTTACATCTTTCCCAGTTTCGCAGAATTTGGATACTATTTTTACATGCCGGTGTGTGAAGTAACTCTGTATTAGTGTGTATAGGTTTCTCGGGCAATCTCGTAGGGACAGCTCCTCCATAATGCTTGGCCACCAAACATTATCGAAGGCCCCGGAGATATCGAAGGAGATCATCAATGCGTATTTGCCTTCTGATGTCGCTACAATTTCCTTTACTCTTGTCAGGGCATCCTCGGTTCCTTTCCTTGGACGGAAGCCGTACTGGTGTTCCGAGGCCCTTTCGTGCGTGTGAAACAGGTTTGACATGCGATACACCATTAGTTTCTCGAGAGTTTTCCCCAGTACTGGGAGCAAGCAGATAGGGCGATACGACCCGGCTTCCGTTTGCTCTTTGTTCTCTCCTTTGAGCAGTACACGAATTGACCCCGTCTTCCACCTCGTCGGGAAGGTCCCTTGTTCCAAGCATCCATTCAGCACTCGCAAAATTACCCTGGGAATCAGCATGGCTGCCCTTTTCAGGGCGACCACTTCAATTCCTTCTAGTCCAGGGCTTTTTTGATTTCCGAATGATCGGGTTGCTTTCGCGAGTTCGGCCAATGTGAAGGCTGGCGTATCTTCAGTCTCTATTGACACACTGGTTCTGATGCGCGTGGCTCTCTGCTCTTCTGTCTCCCCTGCCGTTGTATCATCTGGCACTAGTATCTCAAGTAGTGCTCTTGCGCTTGATTCCCAGTCAAGCGTGAAGTCTGCGTTCGTGCCTTGCATACGTATGGCACTCATCGCCTGTTCGGTGCGCACAGACCCGGTGATTATGCGGTAGGGGAGCCCCCATGGTTCCTCGTTCCCTTTTTTGGAGACTAATTCCCGCCAGCTGTCCCTTCTCGCTTTTCTTACCGCCTTCTTGTATTTTGTTGCGAAGGCGATATACTCCACTCGCTTCGCTGCACTGCGCTCCACGTTCCGTTCTCGTTGGTACTCACGTCGTGCCCTGTGTGTTTCCCTTTTGAGCGTGGTGAGGTGAGTACTCCAGCCAGGTATGGATCTTTTATACCACTTTTTCCGTGGCATGGATCCCTCGCATGCTTGGATGATCGTCCGCTCAAGGGCGTCCGCAGCATCCTCCGCTTCCTCGTGGCTACGTATGAGTAGGTGGTCGATTTCCTCATATGTTTTCCTTAGGAGGATTCGGTCAAATCTCTCCCAGTCAGCCCGTGATGTCACATACCTCCCAGGTCTCTCAGGCATTTCCGCGGTTCCGTCATCTTTTACAGTGACTTCAATGGCCCTGTGATCACTGGAAGCCCAGTTGGGTCGTATGTGCCATTGAGTACTGAGTCGTGCGGCTTCTTGTGGTAGCTAGGGTCACATCTATAGAAGAATTGCCTCTTTTGTTTCTAAAGGTAGGCAGGTCGTTCTTGTTATTTAGGACGGTGAGGTTATGTTGCGCTATGAGGGCTTCAACCTTCCGACCTCGGATCCTGGACCGATGACTATGGTACGCCGTTCTTTTCGCATCCCATAGTGGTGACCTAGCGTTAACATCTGCCGCTATGATGACCCTTTCGTTCCTGAGTTCCGCAAGGATGCGGTTTAGCTGCAAAAGACTTTGGTATATTTCATGTGAGTACTGGAAGTACTGGCTGACTAGATAGATCCGTCCAAATTCTCCAAGGACTTGTACGCACACAGTATGTGTGTTGCTGATGTGCGGTAGTTTTAGGATCGTAAGGCTGTTTCCTCTCACAACAATCGCCGCTTGTGCGGTTTCACCTGGTTTGCACCCGGTTATCACGGTATTGCTGAGCCCAATCCCGTGTAGCTTCCCCCTTATGTTGTACGGTTCTTGTACGAGGGCGGCGTCAATTGTTCCAGACGCAAGAAGGCGGGCTACTTCACTCGTCACGGTCTTCGACCGCTGCATATTAAGTTGCAGTAGCCGAAGATTTCTTCTCGCTCGCGTAGGTACTTGCGGTGTATTATCCATACTGGATCATTGAGGCTTTTCTCTGTAGCGCAGCTGCATACGTTGGGCACGACTTGCTACCTGCACTGTGCTTATACTCACGGTGTGAGCGCTTGCAGTTTATGCAGGTAGCGTCTTTTTCCTTTTCCGGGCAGTCGGTACGCCGGTGGCCGCTTTTGGAGCAATGCTTGCACACCTCCGCGCTCTCCTTGCAGTATTTAGCCACGTGACCATATGCTTGACACTTGTAGCACCTGGCTACATCAAGGTGGTCTTTGACTCTGCAAGTTTTCCACCCGACGTTGACCCGTTCTTTTTCCAGGAGTTTGCTTCGCAACTCCGGTGCAGCCTCAATGATCCAGTGAACCAGTTCCTTTTCTTTGTCTCCAGTTTTGTACAGCGCGCGCACTTTTTCTGCTCCAGTTTCGGCCAGGAATCCCAGACAGTTTTGGGAGACGATCCCCTCCACTATTTCCTCGCTGGTCACTTCTCGCGGTACATCATAAATGATCATCCTCGGCCAGTCACCAGCGGGTTTCATCGTCTCCAAGCCGGCTTCTCTCAAACGGGAGTTGTTGTGGAAGACTCGCAGATGTTCCGCTTGGACCGTTTCTATGACGATTCCCTTTTCTCGCGTGGTTTACATGGACCTTATACCAATTTTTTCCCTTACAGGGTTTACTATGGCCATTACAGCCTTCTTGGTATCCTCGGCGGTTTCCATCTTCGATGCGTCCTTCGGGCGTATGAGAACCAGATGCCTCATTGGTGCCGTTGTCGCCTTTTGGATCGCTACTTTGACCGTTGTCCTTGGCCGAGGGGCAGGTACCTGGAAGGCGCTCGTCACACGGGCCGTCCCACCTGACCGCGCTGCCTCCGCGAATGATTTAGCGGCTGATCGATTTTGATTCGCGGTTGTAGTCGCGCTTCTCGGCTGCTGTACAGTATTACGTACCGCAGGACCCTTCTCCGAGACGATATGGTCACGTGCTGTTGCCTCCTCGATCCTTCCCTCAAGACGGCCGCATTGTAGGGCTAGGTCCGTTACTACCTCATTAATTCCGCCGACACGTTCCATGATAAAGGCGGCTTGTGCTTTCGTGAGGTTTTGCTTATCATTTAAGCAAAATTGTAGGACCTCCTTTGCGAGTCGTGCCGCCTTGTTGCACATCACCTCCACTTTAGGGATTTCCCTCACGGTCCCGTCCTCCTCGCAGATGTTATAGATTCGGTCTTCTGTAGCACCGGTGTTTATCTGGCTGGCTTCCTTCGCTGGTGTCGCGCCCTTCTGCATATCTCCTTCATCACTTGCACACTCTAGCTTCACCAGTCGTATAATTGGTTGGCGAAAGTGTGGGAGTTTTTTCCCAGCTGGGTCTTGCTGCTCTTCACCAGAAGAGATCGTCTGCCGGGATCGTTTCTTTGCCGTTGGTCGGCTGGTGTTCTCCTCGCACTCCATTTCTGAGTACTCCGAGGTTTCCGCAGCTGACGGTACGCGAGAGGCTTTCTCAGCTTTCTTCTTTTTCGTGCCCTTTTTCTTCGGTGGTGAGGTGGGGCGCACTTGTTGCCACCCTTCCTCGTCAGTGGCCTCCGTTGCAGCTTCCATAGCAGAGTCTACTACTGCCTTCTCTGCACTTTTCGCTCTCCTCTCCCTTGTCCTGATTTCTTCTCGGGAGGTACTCCTATCCTCCTTCTTCTGTTTCCACCTCGCTTCCCTCGGATTGTCGGGTGGACGCTGCTTTTCCGCTTCGGGATCACTCATCTCGCTGTTTTTAATCTAAAACAGTTTATTTTGTGTTAGCGCTCTTACCAAGAATTCAGTTGTCGCCGTTTTCCAGGAATTTCCTTCCGCTGCCAGCTCCGGTGTGGCGGCAGGTACCTCCACTTGGGTCTTTCCGGCTGGCCGCGCGCACCGTCGGCGGACCGTGACTGACAGCGCCCTCGGTATGAAAATTGAACGGACTCCGTCGACGAATGATGTGAATATTTCTAAATATTCTGCACACTACGCTTTCGGTTTATGCCTGTTATATATTAAAATAACGCTCTCTGCAGGAGCTTCTCCGGGCCGCGATTTATCCCGGATATCTTTGGCGGATCCAAAGATATACTTTTCAGGATTCCTCCTCGTTCCGGCTGGCTGCACGCGCCGTCGGCGGAGCGTGACTGACCGCACCCCTAATGTTTCGCTAAACCGGCGTCTATCTACGAATATTACACGTATTTAGCAATATTTTACAGAATATACGCCGATTTTAACAATTTATGCGTTATTTTAACGCACTTCCCGTGATCTTATATAGGCCACGATGGCTAGCAGATATCTTCGGCGAATCCGATGATATTCAGCTGGCAGTTCTCAGCGATTATGCGGCGGAGCTATTTAATAGTATTTCTATTTAGAATACGTTTAGCCACACCACACACACTTCAATCGACTTCACAATTTATGTATCACTTCTACAAGAGTACCGTAGATAATTCGTAAATATTCACTGAAATGTTATTCACGATCACACGAAAATATTCCTCGGCCGTTACGCACGGTAGTTCGAAACTCGGAGCGGCTCGCAGGTACGTCCGCACCCTACGACGGTCAGAGCTCGAATAGTAGATAGGGACATAGACTACTGGTTACATCCCATCGACCCTGGGAGCAGTACCTTAGCCAGGAGGCCATACCCACTCCCCCGATTAATCGGAACGGGGAGCTAAGCTCGAAAGTAGCGCATTGCCGTGAGAACGCGTGTGTAGATGTTGAACACGCGGCTTGGAAAAACCCTGCTCTCCTCCTTACGGATTCATCGAACAAGTTGAATCTACCCTTGCGGGAGGCGGCTCTCTTAGCCGTCTCTCCACGTCGCTCGGGACGTTACCAGCGGGGGCCACGAGGAGGCAGAGCCGCCAGCTTTCCTAAGCTCGATTCCAGCAGGTTGGCGCGATCGCCATTTATCCACACTCATTCGGAGGTTATTTTCATAACCTCCGCCTGCACGATGAGTCGTGGATTTTTGTGTTTTCTATAGGTGCACTTACCTAATCCGCTCGTCTGTTTGCATCCGTCACTGTACCTGAGGTGGCGGTCGTCCTTCCTGCGGCGTTCCTGGATCGTGTATGGTACGTCCTTCCTGTCGTGGCCCTCGTTCTGGTGGAGTTCCTCCTTGTTCCTTGCTGTCCATCCGTTCGTCTCGGTGGCGCATTCCCGGCTGGTCCTCTTCCTCGCATCCTCTCATTCTGGCGTAGCGTTCTCCAGGCGAATTTTCTCAGGGCAGGGAATACGTTTCTCGTTACCAGTGCCGGTTTGGGTGCTGGCCACTGGTATCCCTCCCTTTGCGTCGCCTGGATGAGGTCTTCTCTGGCCTCGGCGTGAAGACAACGTTCAAATAGGACATGCGTTGAGGTTTCTATCTCACCGCAGTCGCAGATGTTCGTATCAGCGAGCGCGAATCCGAAGAGCTTGGCGCGGAAGTCGCCGTGGCCGGCAAGGAACTGCGTTACGTAATTGTCGCTCTTCACCCATTCGGCGTTGAGACGATCCTTTACGTTGGCAAAGAATTCGGCGGTTTCTCTGCCCTGGGGAGATGTGGTCCATGCTTGGTTCCATACCTCCAGGATTTCCTCCCGCAGTCCCTTGTATGCATCGGCGGCGTGTGTCCTTTCATTCTCCCGATTTTGTGTTGGATCATACACGTATCGCTCGAATTGGAAGGGTTTCCGCCGTCGTATGTTGTACTGGCCTGCTCTTTCCATCGCTACCAGGTCTATTGGTATATCCTTGACGGTCAACGTTTCCGCCCAGGATGCGGCTCCGTAGGTCACTACTGGCACGAACAGTCCCTTATACAAGACTGCACGCGCTCGGTGCCCTAGTCCCCATTTGGCGCCGGCTAGGCACGAGATTCTACCAGTAGTCTCTCGCGCTCTCGCACAGGTGTCGCGGATATGTTGCCCGATGGTGAGATTCCTTCCCAGGTTTATGCCAAGGTATCTCATGTTGTCTTTCGCCGAGACCGATTGGTCTCCTATCTTCGCAAGGGGCGCTCTCTTGAGGCTCCCTTTGGCTAGGACCAATTCCGTCTTGGTTGCTGAGAGCTGCAGCTTCCTCGTTTTGCACCACGCGGAGACTTGTGCTCCTATCCAACACGCCTGTTCCTCCAGTTCCGTCCTGGTGTTACCGGCGATGATGGTCAGGAGGTCATCCGCGTATGCTATCGGAGTGCACTCTTCAGATGCCACAGCAGATCGTCAAAGACGAGATTCCAGAGGCTGGGCCCTAGAACCGATTCTTGTGGGCAGCCTTTGGTTACTGCCTTTTCTACTTCACAGAACTTTGAGATTATTTTAACTCGTCTGTTCTGGAAGTAGCTCTGAATCGTTGTGTATAGATTCCTTGGACAATTTCGCATGGATAGCTCATGTAGCACGCTGGGCCACCATACGTTGTCGAAGGCGCCTGCTGTGTCAAATGACATAAGCAGTACATAATTCGTCTCTGCTGTGGTCACCGCTTCTTTCATCCTTGTAAGGGCGTCCTCTGTTCCTTTCCCGGGGCGGAAGCCGTATTGCTCTTCCGCTGCCCTTTCGTGCGCCAGAAGAGTTGGAGATAGTCTGCGTACTATCAACTTCTCCAATGTCTTGCCGAGAACGGAGAGAAGGCATATTGGACGATACGAAGCAGGATTGTCTTTCTCCCTCTTTCCTCCCTTGGAGAGTACTCGGATGGCTCCCGTCTTCCATGATTTTGGAAAGGTTCCATACTCAAGGCAGCCGTTGAGGATCCGGAGCATCTCTTTGGGTATCACTTCGAACGCCCTTTTGAGCACTATAACCTCGATACCGTCTGGACCGGGGCTCTTGCGATTCCCGAAGGTGCGTATCGCCTTTGCCAGTTCCGCCAGTGTGAAGGGCGGTACATCCTCTGTCGTTGTTGGTGTTTGCACTGTTCGACGCATCGTTCGTTGCGCAGGTGTTTCACCTGTCGTACGATCGTCTGGTACCAATTTTTCGAGAAGCAAGCGAGCACATGCTTCCCAGTCGTTGGTGTGCTGAGGGATTGCACCGCCTTGTATTCGCACAGAGTTGAGGGCCTCCTCTGTGCGAACTGTTCCAGTGACGACTCGATACGGGAATCCCCACGGTTCCTGGTTCCCGGTCTTGGTTATGAACTCCTGCCAGCTCTCCCTTTTGGCTTTGGCGACTGAGGTCTTGTATTCCTTCAGGTGGTGAAGGTATACTATCCTCTTCTGCTGTCTCCGGTCCTGGTCCCGTTCCAGCTGGTACTCGCGCCTCTTCTTGTACGTCGCACGCTTCATCGCCGAGAGATCGCTGTTCCATCCTGGAATTGCCCTTCTATACCACTTCTTCCGTGGCATAGTTTTGGAGCAAGCCTCCAGTATTCCTTGCTCCAGTGCGTTGGCAGCCTGCTCAGCCTCTTCCGGACTCGACACTGGGATTGGGTACATCCTATCGATCGCTGCTCTCCCAAGAATCTTATCGAATTTCTCCCAGTTGGCTCGGGATGTGACGTACCTCCCGGGCCGCGGGGGAGTGCTCGTATCCGTATCGTGTTCGAGAGTGATCTCGATTGCCCTGTGGTCACTGGTTGCCCAGCGCGGGCGTACACGCTAACCGATTCTTAGTTCCGCGGCAGTTGGTGTCGCCAGCGTTACATCGATCGAGGATGAGCCTCTATCGTTCCTGAATGTAGGAAGGTCGTTGCGATTATTTAGTACAGTAAGATTGTGCTGCACAATAATCGCTTCCACCTTTTTACCACGTTTCCGGGAGCGGTGGCTGTGGTACGCGACTTTCTTTGCGTCCCATATCGGGGACCGCGCGTTGACGTCAGCTGCCACTATGACTTTTTCTCCGCGCAGTTCCTCCAGGATATGGTTGAGCCATGCGAGGCTTGGATTCACTTCTTCTGAGTACTGGAAGTACTGGCTCACTAAGTAAATTTTCCCGAACCTGCCGACGATTTGTGCACACACTGTGTGCGTGTCGGATAGGTGCGACAGCTTTAGTATGGTGTAGCTGCTGCCTCTCACGACTATCGCTGCTTGAGCCGTTTCCCCTGGTCCACACCCTGTCAACACGGTGTTTGTCAGGCCAATCCCATGGAGTTTCCCTTGGATATTATAGGGCTCCTGCACCAGAGCGATGTCAACATCGCCTCTCGCGAGAAGCGTGGCCACTTCGCGGGTTACATCCTTCGACCTTTGCATGTTTAATTGCAGTAGTCGAAGGCATTGGCGCTCTCCAGATGTTGCTGCGATTCTGGAAGTGCTTGGAGCGCTTCTATCCATAATTGATTGTGGATGCCTTCCTCTGTAGTGCTACCGCGTAGGAGGGGTACGTCCTGCTGCCAGCACTGTGTTTGTGCTCGCGGTGTGAACGCTTACAATTAACACAGGTAGCGTCCTTCTCCTTTTCTGGGCACTCTGCACTGCGATGTCCGCTCTTGGAGCAGTGCTTGCAAATCTCCGCAGCCTCCTTGCAGTACTTGGCTACATGCCCGTAAGCTTGGCACTTGTAGCATCTAGCTACCTCCAAGTGATCCCTTACGCGGCATGTCTTCCATCCCACATTTACGCGCTCCTTCTCCAGTAATTTCCGCCGTAATTCGTGATCCACTTCGATCACCCAGTGGGCGGTATCCTTTTCTCTGTTCCCTGTTTTGTATAGGGCACGTACCTTGTCATTCGCCTCTCCTGGAGTAAGGCTCAGGACGTTCTGCGAGGTGATGTTCCTGGTGATCTCCTCGGCTTCAACGTCCTTTGGTACGTCAAAGACGATCATACGCGGCCTGTCGCCAGTTGGCTGCATCACTTCGAGACCGGCTTCCTTCAGATGCTGGCTCTTGTAGAAGACGCGTAGGTGCTCCGCTTCCACCGTTTCCACGATAATTCCATTATCCCTTGTAGTGCGGACCGACCTGATACCGATCTTTTCCTTCGCTGGATCGATGAGGCTCATCACCAGTTTTTTGGTGGCCTCGCCGCTCTCCATTGATCTCGCGTCCTTTGAGCGGATCAGTACCAGATTCCTGGCTGGTGCGTTCGACGCCTTCCGTATTGCAACCGCTGCGGTTGGCTTAGGACGCGGTGGAGGGGGCAGCCGCGCGCGATGCTGCGCCCGAGCGTGCGATCTCCGCGAACGTTTTCGCGGTCCGCTTGTTCCCAGTTTCCCTTGGTATGGGTACTGGAACAGGACGCGCCTCTGGTTTGCGCGTTCCTACGGAATTTAATTCCGCGATCCTCCCTTCCTGCCGGCCGCAGAGGAGAACGAGTTCCCCGACGACGTCATTTATCGCGTTCACGGTCTGCATTATGAGCGCCACTTGTGTTTTGCTCAATTTCTGCTCCTCGTCGAGACAGAAATTGAGGGCCTCTTCCACTTTCCCAGTGGCCTTCCCGCGCAGCGTTTCCAGGGTGGTGGGTGCGGGGGCGTACCTCATCTCTTTCCTGGCCGCTGGTGTTGGGCTCATCCTTTCGTCAGTGCGCTGAATGGTGGTGTTGCGCTTCTGACTGATCCTGGAGAGCACCGGAACGTCGTCGTCGGTGGCATCCTCCAGCTTGACCAACCTCACGATGGCGGCAGTAGGGCACGGCATCCTCTTCCCTGATGTCGCGGGATGCTCTTCTCCGGAGGAGATTGTTGCCCGCGAGCGCTTCTTCCCCGCTCGGGTTCCGCTCTCGCTCTCACACTCCATTTCGGAGTGTTCTGATGCGGAAGTCGTCACCGCGGTTTTTCCCCCGCGATTTTTCGATTTCGCGGGTCTCGCGTTTTTCGCGGTTTTCGCGGGATTCGCGGAATTCGCGGCCTTTGCGGATTTCACGGCCGCGGATTTCGGCGCGACCTTTGTCCACCCTTCATCGTCGGTGGCTTCGGTCGCGGCCTCCATTGCCGAGTCCTCAGTGTGGGAGGGAGGGGTGACAATGCCTCTCTCCACTGTCACTGTTGCCGCTCTCTTTTTCCTCCTTTCCTCCTTTCTCCTTTTCCTCTCGGGGTCCCTTTTGTCGTCCGGCGGTGGTTTCCCCTCCGCGGCGACGCCACTTTTTTCCGCGGCCATCCCCTTCCCTCCTTCGCTCACGGTGAAGGTAGGGAGCTCGGTGGGGATAGAGTTGAGGTATGCCACCTCGCCGCTCGCTCCGCTCGGCGAGCAGGTAAGGGACCGCCCGGGGTGAGGCGGCCGGCCGCAGGTATGCGACCCTTCGCTCTGCGAGCGTGTTTGTACCACTTTAAGCGTCGAAAATAACGCAGAATATTACACGTAAAATATTATTTTACGTGTAATTTCTTTGTAAATGTCTCTATTGTTTATATTTTAACGTCCCTTTTAGTGCCAATAGTTTCACAGTCCGGACTAACTATTTAAGCACTCTTTCCACTGTCTAATAGTCACTTTTCCTTGGGATATTTATTAAAAATATCCCAACACTCCACAACACTTCACAAGCACTGCACACGCACTTCACAACACGAATGTTGATCACTGCACGCACTGCACTCACTACACGCACTCAAAACGTTCGAATATTCGAAAAGAAATAATATTATTTCCGCACGAATGCAAAGTCTCACACCGATCGGTTCCTCGGAGGTACGGAGCGACGCGCAGGTACGTCCGTTCCCTTCGGCGGTCAGAGCTCGACAGTAGTAGATAGGGACAGAGGGAATCTCGTTAATCCATTCATGCGCGTCACTAATTAGATGACGAGGCATTTGGCTAGAAATCTATAGCCCTGTATCAGGAGGATCCAGGGGTATTCTTCCGAGGTATATCTCCCTCGTGGAGATTAAAACTTAACAAATTTCTGCACCGGGCAGATTATAACTAATAGAATTTGAAGATTTTAACAAACTTAACAAGTGAATTATATTTGAAAAATAGTGATTTGAATGTATATATATATATATTTTTTAATTCTAAATCGACTTTTTGGGCTTGGAGAAAATTAGTAACCAACTGAGTCCTTGTTCCAAGGAAGAGGGATTTAGCCGCGTTTTTTAGGCGCGTTACCGGGGAAAGCCACGTGGAGGCACCCTCCCGGGAGAGATCCTTTCTCTCCCGCCCAGCCGCCGTGACATCCAGAAGGGTTGCCGTACGACTCGCACCAGGGTCATAAGTAGTAGATGTTGGTACTTATGACCGTGGGCTCACCTTTACTTCTTCTTACGCGATTTTGTCATAGTCAATGAATGCGTTGGCTATTTCGATTGACGATGTTAAGGCCTTGAGCGCTATGACGATCGCGTCTTGTTTGTTTAGGTCTAGGTCCTTTAGGTGTTTCCTTGTTTTGTAAGGTATTGTACCTCTACATCCGACTATGATTGGTATCACCGTCCCTTCCTTCTTGTTAGCGGAGTTTTTAATGCTTTCTGCTAAGTCAGCATATTTCTCCACTTTTTCATCCATAGCATTTTGAAGGTACTCCCTGTCTTCGTAGCGGACGGATACATCGACTACGGCGACCCTTTCCTTATTTTGTATTATAAGGTCTGGTTTACGGAGGCCTTTGCTGGTTTGTATGGATGGTTCGACGGTGACTTCGAACTTTTTGGAAAGTTTGTCTGCGAGAAATTCCTTGATTTCATCGTGTCTTCGGATACGCATAGGTTTCGTGAAGGTACAATTACCTAGTACATGACCTAGAGATTCTGCTTGACCCTTGCATCGTCTACATATGACATCGGGAATCATTTTAGCCCTTTTCAGTGCGACTCTCGTGCCGAATGTATTCGTTCGCAGTTTGATTGCATCAATGTATCTTGACGCTTTGAGCGTACTAGGTCTCGATAGCCACGAGTTTCCTATAGGGTCATTCCTAAAGTCTTTTGCACCTTGTCCCTGCGATTTTAAGGCTTCCCACTCTCTCGAGGCTCTTCCTTTTATAAAGCTTTTCGCTCTCTCGATTTCGCTTAGTGTTGCCGGCCAGTTTATTCTGAGTGAGTTTGCCGTTTCCTTTAGGTACTTGTCATATTTGCTTGATTTGGCTATGGCCGCTATCTTAGGGTCTTGCGAGTTTTGCATTTTTATGCCGCCCTTCAAGGAGGCGATCTTTATTATGTGTTCCAGTCTAGGGAATCCAAGACCGCCATCCTTTTTTGGTGTGTATAGGAAGTTACTTGTTGTGCTCGATGATAGGTGAAGTATATCCTTTATTTTCTGCCTTATCTCGGAGTCTAAAAGTTTTAGTGTAGATCCGCTCGGTGGACATGTCAACAGGCTATGGATGAATTTCGGTAGTATATATGTCTGGATTAAACCTACTTTCTGATGCGGTTTTAGTTGTAATTTTTGTGTTCTGTCTATTAGTTTGATAACGTCTTGCACCACTACGCCTTGATAGCAGCCCTTCCATGGGCCCATCTTGGCGCCGAGGTACAAGAACGTTTCGTCCGGTTCTGTGAACTGTATCTGGTTCTGGTCTATTTCAAGTTTGGGGTCTGTAATATACCAAGACTTGTGTGCTGGTTTGATCTGGAATGTGGAGCATTTTGGTATAGAGAGCTCCATTCCAAGCTTGAGCAACTCTCTGTGTAGAGTTGCGAGTTGTTTCTGGCCTTCGTCTCTGTCTTTTTCTATTAAGACTATATCGTCAGCGAAGGCCAATATTGTCATTTTGCCTCCTTCTATGCAAATCCCTTCGGAGGTTTCCTCGATTTTCTCGAGTATAGGCTCTATGCCTAAGTTAAAAAGTAAGGGTGACAAGGGATCCCCTTGCTTGACGCCTCTTTTTAGTTGTATCGTAACAACTTCCTTGTCCTCTGTTTTAAATGTCGTGTGACAGCCATCGTACATTTTCTTGACTAGTGTTGTCATTTCGTTTGATATGCCTTTCTTCTTTAAACTGTGCTCCAAAATCGAGTGCAGCAGTGTGTCGAACGCCTTGGAGACGTCCACGACAGTCACTACTCCTCCCTTGTTCTCTTTCATCTCTGCAAGGGATCGTTTGAGTAGTATTATGTTGCTTTGGCAACCGTTTTCCTCTGTGAAGCCTTTTTGGCTGTCTATTTGTTTTATAACAGATCTGACTCTTCTGTCTATTAACGCCGTGTATATGCGGCTGATCATTGAGCTGCTAGTTATAGGTCTCCAGTTTTTGACCTCGTCTGCGTTTTTCCCTGCTTTTGGTATTAGTGTTGTTCTATTTTCGAGCCATGGTTTTGGGAAGTGCTTGACCCTTAGTAGGGTGTTGTATAGGAGGGCCAGTATTTTATCTGTGCCTTCTGTTGTCAGGTGCTGTTTCTTAATGCCATCCGGACCTTGTGCTGATTTGTTAACTATTTGTTTTATTTTGTCGTTAATCTCCTTGTGTGTGATTGGAGTGAAGAGATGCTGGTTTTCTATGTTTGGTGTTCTGTTGGTTACGCTGCGGACTTGCGGTGGTCCTGCTACACCCCAAAGTGCCTCATAGAAGGTTTTAATATCGCCTGCTTTTGGTGTTTTAGGTGGCACTAAGATGTGGGTCGTGTCACCGTTGGTGATTTTGGCTGATTTTGTAAAGTTTTTGGTATATGTCCCTTTTTGTTATTGGTATCTCTGATACCAGTGAATGTCCGGTGAGTGTTTCTTGCCAGTTTATTTGTGGCGTGGTTTCGTGTTCGGGCTGAGTGCTGGTGCAAGGTTCGTCTAGCGCGTCTTCGTAATCGCTGCTGCTCGATGATGACGATTCGTGCTGCTCAATGTCTTTCTGTCTCTCTGTTTTGGCTTGCCTGAGCAGGCCAAGCCTTTTATCACTAATTTGTTTCGCAGTCTTATTGGGAAAGTGCTTTTGGATCTGCTTGTTTCTTTGGCTGTGATCCTTATACTGTATGTCGAGTTCGAGGAGGCGTGTTATTTCCTCGCTCGTCCAGACGGAGGTTTTCCTGCCTGGTTGAGACTTAGGACGCTCTGCTGCTTCTTTTCTGCGAGCGTTTCTTGCTTGCGGATGGGCAGATCTCTCCTGTTGTGATCTGCCTATTGCGGATTTGAAGTATATTCCGCAAGTGTCGCATTGAAACTCTGTTATTGTTTCGATTTTTGGGCCTTTACATTTTGGGTAGTGACATTTCCAGCCGTGGAGCTTAACCCATGGTTTGTCGCATTTTCCACATTTCCACACGAAGGTTTTTTCGGTGTGTTGGCTGGAGATGTGTTCCCCTAAAGCTTTGTCTTGTAAAAATAGCATAGAGCGTCCTTCATCCTCACATACTTGGCATTTGATTCCCCCTGCCTGCAGAGGTAGTGTGATCGTTAGGACTAAATCATTAATCATTGGATATGCCGTGTCTTCGTTATTGATCCCCTGTCGAACGGATAAATCCGTCACAGAGCCCCCGGGATCTGGTGACTCTGTGTCCGAGGCTTTTTCCTTATGTGTGTTTATATTCATTGTTAACATGTAGGAAATCGTTTCAATCAGTTCCCAATCGAATCCAATCGTGTCCGTTATGCGTAGCAATGGTCGTGAGATTGTCGTGGTAGCCGGCGCCTGCGTATTTCAAGCCGGGTTTAGGAGAAGGCGTACCTCCCGAACGGTCTCCTCCCCGGGAGCTCCCGCCTCAGTAATTTGAGAGGGTCCGGGTCGGTCGTAGAGAGAGTCTGTTTCCCCTGGCGTTCACCAGTACAGATTTTGCTTACCATTCTCGGGAGAATGGAGACTAGCGGGGCCACGGAGAGGCACTGTAATGGCTAGGGCGTGAGAGGCTTTATTTTCGCGTCAGCGCCCCTTAATAGTGACTGTGATCCTCGAGAGAGGCCTCGGGACTTTTGAAATTTTTGCATAAAAAAAAAGTGGAAGAACGCACAAGACGTAGCCCGCTCTACCGTGCTCTCTCATGGAGAAGCAAGGCGAACGAGGACTACGCTCGATACGTCTTCCAATGTGGGGCTTCGTCTAGTCGACAAGACGATTCCCCAAGCCCAAGGCTTAGTCTCTCTCTTAAGAGAGTCATAGTTACTCCCGCCGTTTACCCGCGCTTTTTTGAATTTCTTCACGTTGACATTCAGAGCAATGGGCAGAAATCACATTGCGTCAACACCCGCAAGGGCCATCGCAATGCTTTGTTTTAATTAGACAGTCGGATTCCCCTAGTCCGTGCCAGTTCTGAGCTGAGCGTTGAATGGCGGCCGAAGAGGACGACCACGACGGCGCTAACCGCCACGGAAGCCTTGCAGCAAGGAAGATCCGCGGGAGGCCAAGGCACGGGACCGAGCTCGGATCCGGGGCTGTCGCCCTTTCACCTCGCCCAGGCCCGGCACGTCAGCCAGACCCACTTCCCTACCAAGCCCGACACGCCCCGCTCCTCAGAGCCAATCCTTATTCCGAAGTTACGGATCCAATTTGCCGACTTCCCTTACCTACATTAGTCTATCGACTAGAGGCTCTTAACCTTGGAGACCTGCTGCGGATATGGGTACGAACCGGCGCGACACCTCCACGTGGCCCTCTCCTGGATTTTCAAGGTCCGAGGGGAAGATCCGGACACCGCCGCAACTGCGGTGCTCTTCGCGTTCCAAACCCTATCTCCCTGCTAGAGGTTTCCAGGGAACTCAAACGCTTATACAGAAAAGAAAACTCTTCCCGGATCTCCCGACGGCGTCTCCAGGTCATTTTGGGTTACCCCGACGAACACTCTTACGAGGGCCCGAGTAATTTGCGGTTCCGCTGCCGGGTTCCGGAATAGGAACCGGATTCCCTTTCGCCTGACGGGTGTGTGTCTTTTTCACTATTTCAACGTTTATGGCACAACACCGCAACTGCATAGGATTTCTCCTAGGGCTTAGGATCGACTGACTCGTGTGCAACGGCTGTTCACACGAAACCCTTCTCCACGTCAGTCCTCCAGGGCCTCGCTGGAGTATTTGCTACTACCACCAAGATCTGCACCGACGGCGGCTCCAGGCAGGCTCACGCCCAGACCCTTCTGCGCACACCGCCGCGACCCTCCTACTCGTCAGGGCTTCATGGAGGGCGTCCGCTTGCACGGACGTCCCGCCCCACTTGCCGCTGACGGCAGAGTATAGGCGCGACGCTTCAGCGCCATCCATTTTCAGGGCTAGTTGCTTCGGCAGGTGAGTTGTTACACACTCCCTAGCGGATTCCGACTTCCATGGCCACCGTCCTGCTGTCTTAAGCAACCAACGCCTTTCATGGTATCCCATAAGCGTCGACTTAGGCGCCTTAACTCTGCGTTTGGTTCATCCCACAGCGCCAGTTCTGCTTACCAAAATTGGCCCACTTGGCACTCTGATCCGAAATCTCGTGGCTTCATAGTTCAAGCAAGCCAGAGATCTCACCCATTTAAAGTTTGAGAATAGGTTGAGGTCGTTTCGGCCCCAAGGCCTCTAATCATTCGCTTTACCAGATGAGACTCGTACGCGTTCCAGAGGAACGAGCGAGTGCCAGCTATCCTGAGGGAAACTTCGGAGGGAACCAGCTACTAGATGGTTCGATTAGACTTTCGCCCCTATACCCAGTTCCGACGATCGATTTGCACGTCAGAATCGCTACGGACCTCCATCAGGGTTTCCCCTGACTTCGTCCTGACCAGGCATAGTTCACCATCTTTCGGGTCCCAACGTGTACGCTCTGGGTGCGCCTCTTCTCGCAATGAGAGTGAGACGCCCCGGGAGTGCGGAGCCGCATCGTAACGCGGCCCATCCTCCCTCGGTCAACGCTAAGGAAGACCTTCACTTTCATTTCGCCTTTAGGTTTCATTGTCCCAATGACTCGCGCACATGTTAGACTCCTTGGTCCGTGTTTCAAGACGGGTCCTGAGAGTACCCAAAGCAGTAGCGTTGCCGACCGGTATTTCGAAGCTTGGCCAGTCCGAGGACACCGCCACCAACAGCAGGTCAGGCCCGGGGACGGCGCTAGGTCCGTGCCACCAAGGATCGCTGACCGTGCTTGCGGCGGGCCAGACGCAGAATTCAATGGAATGGTTGCGGCCCGATACCGTGTGAGTACCGCCGGGCAGCCGGCCGGGCAACCGAGGGTTTGTCGCGAACGCGTAAACGACGCGACAGACGCCCACTCGGGCCGTAGACCGACACCCAACGGGTCGCGACGTTCTACTAGGGGAGAAGTGCACAACGACGACTCCGGACGTTCGTCGAAAGCGGCGTGTCCTTGCGACGTGAAACGAATCCACGCACGGAACATCGCGCGCCATCGAGAGGCCAGGGCCGCTGCCGATGAATCTCCCCTTTCGATCTTTTGGGTTTCTCAGGTTTACCCCTGAACGGTTTCACGTACTCTTGAACTCTCTCTTCAAAGTTCTTTTCAACTTTCCCTCACGGTACTTGTTCGCTATCGGTCTCGTGGTCATATTTAGCCTTAGATGGAGTTTACCACCCACTTAGAGCTGCACTCTCAAGCAACCCGACTCTAAGGAGAGATCCTCCCGAAACGCGTACCGGTCGCTACGGGCCTGGCACCCTCTACGGGTAAATGGCCCCATTCAAGATGGACTTGAACTCGGTTCAACGTTTCGGGATAAATGGATCCTCCCGAACACTACATTTCCCTGCGGCAGAACCGCGGGATTCAGTGCTGGGCTAATTCCTGTTCGCTCGCCGCTACTAAGGAAATCCTGGTTAGTTTCTTTTCCTCCGCTTAATAATATGCTTAAATTCAGCGGGTAATCTCACCTGCTCTGAGGTCGTCGTAGAGAGCGACGTGTAGAGCAAAGTTCTACGCGTCTGATAGGAAAAATCAACAGAGGTAAACCACTCTTTCGATTCTCGCCATGGTAACAACGAAGAAACACGAAAAAAACGTCTTCACCGCTTCGCTATTTCAAGCGAGATGTAACACATACGAACGCTTCTTTGCTATTTCGATCCTGAGACCTTTCCGGCTGATTTAACGTCTGTCCTACTATTTGGTGCGTGTCTGCGAGACATCTCTCTCTTCTCTCTTCTCTCTTTTTGCGTTCTATAATGTACACATATAATATATACCCCGTTGTACTCTTTCACTATTTCAAAACTCCGTTCGAGACACGCTGCTATTTCGAGATCTCTCTATTCTCCAAGAGATCGGCGAGCTCGAGCGAAATTACGAAAGAAACAGAATATATAGATATATATATATATACATATTAAATCGAGTGAGAGATATTGAGGATATTCTACACAGAGTCACAGCAACAGATTTTCATGGACTCGACGACCGGAAGGTACGAGGAGCGTTCGAATATGTTTACTCGCATTTGCGGTGAATATAAGACGCAATTTCGTACTCTTTCAACTTCCTTCGTGTCACCTTCCTTCGGAGTGCGTGGTGTGTGTTGTACGGTGCAAAAAAAAACGTGCAACGGGTGGCGTTTACTATGCCATCCACGCATACTATTTCGATTACACTCGTCGCTCAGCAGCGCATGGTACGTACTGTACCACGGGAAGCGCGAGGTAAAATGCGTGAAAGGGAAATAACCGCGCTCCACCGAAGCAACGATTGATTCTCGCAGAGACAATCCTGCGCACCAACTCCATCGGCGAGAAAGGTTATACACTCTTTCGTCCTTTCTCTCATTTCAGGAGACGTCGAGAGTGAGAAGATCAGACGAGATCACGGGAATTTTCACAATGTGCATCACCAGGCACAACGCATGGGGCGCGGTCTGTAACTACGGAGGACACGGTACGCGTGAACGTACCCCATTTCGAGTCCCCCTTTATGCAGAAACAGACCAGAAGCTCACCACGCGAAGGCGGATGCGACGCTGTGCAATTCACGGCTCGCCACGAAATTCAAGATCTCCATTCACTGTAGCCTCGACGAGCAACCCAACTTCGCTCGTACGGGACTTATACGCCACCGCATCATGCATCGCCGTTCCCCGTTAGCGGAATTCAATCCTTCGAATGAAGGAAAGGAACGACGAGCGCGGGGCAAGTCACGTAAGCAGTCTTTATGTACGTAAACGACCCTCAGCCAGGCGTGGTCCGGGAATTGTATCCGTGGACCGCAATGTGCGTTCGAAATGTCGATGTTCATGTGTCCTGCAGTTCACACGTTGACGCGCAATTAGCTGCGTTCTTCATCGACCCACGAGCCAAGTGATCCACCGTTCAGGGTAATATTTAAACGTTCAAAACGTTTTATAAGTTTAGTATACAGATATCACAGTTTATTTTTCTCTCGGTTCGAAAGAAGCCGAGGTCCGTGCCTCCAACTAAGCGCTAAGGATGGAGGTCCGGACGCCGAGACTACTGTCGTCAGCCATTCTCCCGAAGGGGAAGGCAAAACGAAAAGCCACGGCATAACGAGGGTGGAGTATGAAACAACTCTGCAACTCTCACATAGGTGCGTCTTCGGCGGAGGCAACGCCGCGTCATCAGACGGTACGCAACGGAGAGGGCGATTTGCGAGAAGTACATTCAAAATTCCACAGCGGACCGTAATTCTACGCCCCGTGTCAACAAGTGTGTCATCGGAGCGCAGACATGCGGGATTCAAACGGCCGCAATGCAACGAACTCTCGTCTCAACTTGCACGGCCGTACAATGCGAAATTCAAACGGCTCTATTCCAGTTAAGAGAGTGTCGTACGTGCGGCTTGTTCTCGCCCGAAACATTGCGATCTACGGTCTTGCGCCAAATACGAAATTCGAGACGCTCCGACACGTGAGAACGCAAAGTCGGCGAGCAGCTACACGCTACCGTACGACAACGTCCTTGCAAAGATTACTCCCATAACACGAAAAATTCTTACATATATATGTCCGCCGCACAGCAGAGTCTGTAGGCTCAACGATGAGATCACTCAACATCGTCGAAGCGAATTGCAGAATTCAAACAGACCCTCCTTGCCATCGTCGAAGAACGAGAAGTGTACAGAAGAGCTCGTACAATGCAGATTTCAAACGGCTCTTCTCTCCTCCTCTGTGTCTCCCTTAGTTGATGAAATCGGGGACATATACTGTGCGTGGGAAAGATGTAACGTGAAAAGCAACG